>CM053788.1:118361181-118391181 GCA_028749045.1 Cupressus sempervirens
GGAAACTATTGGTTGTTTTCTCCTAAAATAGGATATCATTGCTGATCCAAGACTGAAGCAACACCCTGTAGTACTCTTGTGGTTTATGGAACAACCAACCCAATCAAAATCAATATATCTTTCAAATTTAATCTCAATATTTTTGTGCTTCAAACCAAGACAAATAGTGCCACGTAGATATCTGAAGATATGCTTAGTAGCCATCAAATGAATCTTCTTTGGTTCACACATGAAATGACTTAAAATATTTGTGGCATATCAGATATAAGGTATAGTATTTACTAAATACATAAGTGATCCAATGATTTGTCTATAAAGATTGGGATCAATAGACTCTAAATTCATAACTTCTTCTTTTAGTTTGTGTATATTAGTTTCCATCATACTTTCTAGAGGTTTGATGTCCATCATTCCAAATCTAGTCAGGATAACCTAAGTTTACTTCCATTGATTTAGAAAAATATGATCTTTCTTTTGATAGACCTCTAGGCCTAAAAAATAGTTTAGTAGGTCTAGATTCTTCATTTCAAATTCAACTATAAGATCTTGTTTGCATCTTTCAATTAAGCGATCGTTACCTGTTATCAATAGATCTTTACCATATAAAACAAGTATTAACATGTCATCATTAGAAATTTTGAATTATATGTTAGGATCAACTTTATTGCTTGAGTATCCTAGTTTGGTGAGATAGCTATCTATCCTTTTATACCAAGCTCGAGGTGCTTGTTTGAGGCCATACACAACTTTCTTGATTTACATAAATATAGATTCTTATTTTTTATAATAAAACCTTTAGGTTGTTCTATATATACTTCTTCATTAATGACACCTTTCAGGAATGTGATCCTAACATCCATTTGATGTATCTTCCATCCTTTCGATGTTGTAATTTCAATAATTTTTCTTATTGAAGTGTATCGAGCAACTAGAGAAAATGTTTCCTCATAATCAATACCTTCCTTTTGAGAAAAATGTCGATCAACAAACCTTGCTTTATGTTTTTCAATACTACCATTTGAAGCATATTTGATTTTGTATAACCACTTTGATGTAACAACTGATTTGTCTTTTGGTCGAGGTACAATATCCCAAAAATTATTTTGTAATATGGGTTGATATTCTTCAACCATAGAATCTTTCCAAGCTTGACAGGTTAGGGCTTCTTCAATAGTTGATGGTTCAAATTTAATAATCTTAGTTACTAAAGCAGTGTAACAAGATTTGTTAATGGTTTTCTTGCTTTCCCTACAAATTTTATCTGGCTCAACATTATTTTCTTCAATAATTTTCCTTTCCCATAGTGGTCTTTTCTTGATATTAGAGATGT
Source organism: Cupressus sempervirens (assembly GCA_028749045.1). Classification (NCBI taxonomy): domain Eukaryota; kingdom Viridiplantae; phylum Streptophyta; class Pinopsida; order Cupressales; family Cupressaceae; genus Cupressus; species Cupressus sempervirens. Next base: position 118,362,512 of record CM053788.1, read on the forward strand.
CTTTATTTTCTATATCTGGTAATGGTTCATTCTCTTCTGATATGTTATCCCTCTTAATTTTAGTTTTTAGATTTTTATCTAAGTCTATGATGGGCTCATCTTCTATACTTATTAATAGTTTTAAAGTAGTATTTTCTTCAAATATGATATCTCTTCTCACTTCAACTGATATTTGTCTAGGTACATAGACTCTGTACCCTTTGGATTTCTCACTATACACAATGAATATTCCTTTCTTTCTGGATGGTTCTAACTTGGTTCCTTTTTTTGGGGTATTCTAAGATGATTTAATTTGGTTTAGTTCATGTAAAGACTTCTTTAGGAGTTATGTTTTCTATTATTGAGTGTGGGCATCTATTTTGAATGTATACAATGGTATTGGTGGCCTTTTCCCAGAATGAGAAGTGTAAATTTTTATCATGAAGCATGACTTTTGTTGCTTCAACGATGGTTCTATATTTTCTTTTTGCTTCCACATTCTATTGAGGATTATAAGGTACTATATACTCCCTCTTAACCCCAATAGAGGTACAAAAAAATTTGAACTTTTTAGAGGCATATTCTCCTCCATTGTCTGATCTTAGATTTTTAATTATTTTTGATGTTTAATTTTCCACAATTTCTTTGAACTCTTTAAATTTTTATAGGACCTCATTTGATTCTTTGACCTTTAAGAAATAGATCCAAGTTTTTCTAGAGAAATCATCAATGAATATTATGTAGTAAGAGATTCCTCTTAGGGAAAGTGTTGGCATAGGCCCACATTAATGATGTAGGGAGGGATGAAAAACTAGGGCCAAAGGCACTATCCAAACCACCATGCAAGAGTTAACACAGTGGAAACACAACACAAGAACAACAACCAAAGAAGGAAGAAGAGAAACCACTTTTATTGATTCATCAAATAATCATCATACATGCCCAACTATAAGGCCTTCTGGGTTACAACTAGATACAAAATACATTCAAATCTAGGATCCAACTTCAAATTTAGATTTTCAGATAGATATGCTTCCAACTTTCACATCCTCTAAGTTTTACCCTAAAACTCAATCCTAGACCCCCTTAAATACTTGTGCAACCACAAGTTGACCTGTCACAAAATTAAACCTTACATTAACTACATGCACAATCACAAGTCAGCTCAAATCAAATATTAAATATCAATATCAAAATTAAATATGTGCAAGGTCAACCCAAATTGGAATAAAAAATAGACAACTTGGTCAAAGAAGGACCAAGACAAATATTGGCACTCAACACCTAGTAGGAACACTCATCATCAACAGTAACACTCAGTACCAATAGATTCACTTGACACATGAAGGAATATTCAGTCAACACTAGATTGCTCTAGTAACTCAACATCCACTAGAGCTATAGTAACTCGACATCCATTAGTGCTATAGTAACTCAACATCCACTAGAGCTATAGTAACTTGACACCCATTAGAGTTACAGTAACTCAACATCTATTAGAGCTATAGTAACTTGGCATCCAATAGAGCTACAATAACTCAACATCTACAAGAGCTACAATAAATCAACATTCATTAGAGCTATAGTAACTTGGCATCCACTAGAGCTACAATAACTTGGCATCCATTAGAGCTACAATAACTTGGCACCAATATGTAGAATGAACAAAGATGAGCAAGCTAACAAGGCAACCCAGGATGCTCCTACATTAGACAATCATGGTTGAAAGAAATGATTCCCCTGAATCATTGAGATGTCACAACCTAAGTTGAATCCAACTCAGATCGAGAAATCTATGGGGCATCTTTAATAGGTCTGTTCTTCCACTTCACCAAATATTCATACCAACTTTTCCTCTTGTGCTCTTGCGAACTCTTTGATCCAATATCTATTCAACTTCTTCAATCTACTTCTTAGGATAATCTTCTAATACAAAAAATTCATCATCCAACTCATGAAACTTATAAAAATTAACAATAGTGAATATAGGAGATATATCCATGTCATCAGGTAACTCAACTTCATAAGCGTTACCATTCTCAAACTTCTTCAAAAATTTACGAGGTCCAAATTCCTTCATCATTAGCTTACTATATATTCCAACAGGAAATCTTCCTTTCTTCAAATGAACCATCACCTCATCACCAACTTCAAAATCATGATGTCTTCTAGACTGATCAACATTCTCCTTATACTTGTGATTACTTTGTTCCATCCTCAACTTCACTTCTTTATGCAAAGATTCCATAAAATTAGTAAATTCTTCCCCTGCAACACTTCTCTTTTCTTTGCCAGCAATATTTCTCAAATCTAATATACCTCTAGGCTACATTCTAGTAACAATCTCAAACTTCATTTTCTTTGTACTCCTATTCACAGAATTATTATATGCAAACTTAGCTTGTGCTAACACTACTTCCTAATTACTTGGCTTATCTCCCACTAAACATCTTAACAAATTACCCAAGCTTCTATTCACAACCTCTATCTATCCATCTATTTGTGGATGAAATGTAGAACTAAACTTCAACTCTATACCCATATTCATCCACAAATTCTTCCAAAAATAACCAATGAACTTACTGTCTCTGTCAGAAATAATACTTCTTTGTAATCCATGCAATCTCACAATCTCTTTAAAGAAAAGTTCAACAACATGCTCATCATCTGATGTCTTCTTACATGGTATGAAATGAGCCATATTAGAAAATATAGCTACCACAAAAAATATATAATCACACCACTTCACTGCCTTAGGTAATCCAAGAACAAAATCCATACTGATGTCACTCCAAGGTTTCTTAGGAATAGTAATAGGTGTATACAAACAAGTATTTTGACTTACTCCTTTTGCAACTTGACAAAGCCCATAACTCTTTACAAATTTTTGAACATCCTTATACATTTATAGCTAATAATATTTATCCTTCAGCAAACTCAATGTCTTATCAATTCCAAAATGTTCAGCCAATCCACCACTATGCTTTTTCTTAATAAATTCAACCACATAGAACTTCTAGGAATACACAACTGAATACCTTTAAACAACATATTTCTTGAATAAAATACTTAGCATACTTACTTATGTGATTTGTTAGATTTGGTGCTCTACACTCTCTCCATGCCTCAGAAAAATTAGGGTCAGTATCATAAAACTATATCATGCCTTCAAAACCAAGAACTTCAACCTTCATCTCAGTAAATAAAGAACATCTTTTGCTCAATGCATTAGCAACTCTATTAGTAACTCCACTCTTATGCTTAATGAAAAATGTGAAACTTTACAAGTACTCAACCCACTTCATATGTCTTTGGTTTAATTTATGTTGACTTCCCAAGTATTGTAAAGCTTTATGATTAGTATACAACACAAACTAGTTAGGAATCAAATAATGTATCAAATTCTTCAATGCTTGAACAATAGCATAAAACTCTTGATCATACATAGAATACTTCCTTTTATCATCATTCAACATTTCACCAAAGAAAGCAATAGGTTTACATTCTTGATTTAATATAACTACTACTGCACTACCACTTTCATCATATTCAACTTGAAATACCTTATTGAAGTCAGAAAAAGCCAACATAGGTAACTCAACAACCTTTTCTTTTGAAGTCTCAAAACTCTTATCAGCTCCATGTGTCCACTTAAAATCCTTTTTATCTCCTCTCATTGTCCAAGTCATAGAATTACAAATAGAGCTGAAACTTCTTATGAACTTTCTATAGAAACTAACCAAACCATGAAATGTTCTTTCCTTACCCACATTCTTAGTTGTAGGCCATTCCAAAATTGCTTTTACCTTCTCAAGATCCATCTTCAAACCATCAGCTAAATTCACAAATCCCAAGTATACAGTATCCTCTTGCATAAAAGAACACTTCTTCAAATTAATCATCAACTTCTCCTCTTTCAATCTCTGCAATACTTGTCTAACATGCTCAAGATTTTCTTTCTTAGTCTTCCTGAATATTAGAATGTCATCCAAATAAACAATCACAAACTTACCCAAAAATATCTTAGAACTTCATTCATGAACCTCATGAAAGTACTAGGTGCATTAGTCAAACCAAAAGGCATAACCAACCATTCATACAAACCATCGTTTGTCTTGAAATAAGTCTTCTATTCATCACCTTCTCTAATTCTAATATGATGATAACCACTCTTCAAATCAATCTTTGTAAAATACTTTGCTCCACTCAAACAATCCATTATGTCATCCATCCTTGGCATAGGAAACCTATATTTCATTGTAATCTTGTTAATAACTCTGGAATTAGTACACATTTTCCATTCTCCATTCTTTTTAGGTGTCGATACAGTAGGTACAACACATGGACTCAAGCTTTCTCTAATCAAACCTTTCTACAACAACTCATGCACTTGTCTATTAAGTTCTTCATTCTCTGTAGGTGTCAATCTATATGGTGCTTTGTTCAACAAACTAGCTCTAGGAATCAGATCCATACAATGACTTATACTTCTCATTGGAGGTAAACTATTAGGTATAACCTCTACAACAATCTCTTTATACTCATTTAGTAAACTACAATTTCTTCTAGTACTTGGTCAATACTACCAGCTTTCACTTAGTCACCACTGACTGACACTTGGTTAACACTATTTTCTTGCACTCCGTCACTATTGACACAACTCGGTCTCCTTGGAATAATGGTAAAAAAAAGTTGATTCTTTTTCATTTCCTTTTCAAATTGTTTCCCATTAACCATGCAAATTTTTACACCAGTATAATTAACCTCATCTAGATTTTCAATCAGAGGTAGCAATATTTATTTCTTCCCATTCACCTAAAGAGTATATTGGTTCAATCTTTCATCATGTATAACATATCTATCATATTGCCAAGGTCTACCCAATAGAATATGACAACAATCCATAGGCATCATATTACACAAAACTTCAACAGTGTAATGTCCAATCTTGAACTTCACAAGGCATTGCTCACTTAGCAATATCTTATGCTCATCTTTGATCCATGAAACATGATATGGTTTAGGATGCTTCAACATTTGTAATTGTAACTTTTTAACCAACTCTTCTGATGCCAAATTTTTAGAACTTCCACTATCAATGATCACTTCATAAAATTTTCTAGCCATCTTACATATGGTCTTGAAAAGACTTCTCCTTAAAATAGGTTCCTCATCACTTCCCTTATTACATAGGGTTCTTCTCACCATAAAATTTTCTCTAGCCTTAGGTCCACTTGGTGAACCCTTATCATCTGCTTGAATCACAACATTTTTGTTACCTTGTCCTCTTTCAAGGGATCTACATTCAAAAGATCTATGTTAGTCTTTATTAAATTTGAAACAATTACCATGAAAATCACATGTAGAATAAGAATTACCTCTTCTTCGGTAAGAATTAGTACCTCTTTGGTAAGAATTACCACCTTTCCATTTGATCTTTCTTTTTTCATCATTCTTCCAATTAGATTTTCCCTTATCTTATATAGAATTATTAGATATACCACCTTCACCATAAGATCTACCTCTACCTCTTTGGAACCAACCACCTCTACCTCTTTGTCTTTGTTCATTCTTATTTGTCAATATCTCCTTAGAATTCAAGGCATATTGGTATACTTCTTCCACACTTTCCAACTTCACAAAACTTATTTTATCTTGAATTCCAAATCTCAATCCATTTATATACCTTGCAATTTTCTCAACATCATCATCCACATGTTCAGATCTAATTGTCCAACCTATAGAATTCCTCAATATACTCCTTCACACTCATGTCTCTTTGCCTCAAATTTTGCATCTTTCTCAACAAGATAACTTGGTAATTAGCAGGAAGGAATTTTTTCTTTACTTCATTTACCATCTTTGTCTAGGTCTTGATCTTTTCCTTTCCTCTCCTTTGTCTATCAGTTTGCAAATGCTCCCACCATAGTGAGGAATGACCCTTTAACCTTGTAACATCAATTTTCACCATCCTATTATCAAGAGTATTTTCATACTCAAAGAACTTCTCCATATAAGAGATCCAATCCAACATAACGTTGGTGTCCAATTTTACATCATAAGGAACAACTTCTACAATAGGCTTTGAATTTTCTTGAGACAACACTTAACAACCTTGCTTCATCTTGGCCTTCTTCAAGTTTTGGATTAGGGTTTGGTGCTACTACTTCATCATCACTTACATCATCAAGATATTTTCCTCTCCTCTAGGCAATCTCTACAACATCTAATCTGGCTATAATTTGTCTCAATGTATCCAATATTGCATTATCAATATTTCCTCTACCTCGAACTATCTTTTAAAAATTAGGTTCCTACAAGATCGTAACCTTCTACAAGTTATAGGCCAAATCCACAAATCTACAATCCTACAACCTAATTCACTTAGGGTTATACATGATCTAATCACCACAAGGATGAACCTCAAGCTCTGATACCACCTGACAAAGGGAGGGATGAAAAACTAGGGTCAAAGGCACACCCAACTATCCAAACCACCATGCCAAAATTAACACAGTAGAAACAAAACACAAGAACAACAACCAAAAAAGGAAGAAGAGCAAACACTTTTATTGATTCATCAAATAATAAACATACATGCCCAACTGCAAGGCCTTCTAGGTTATGGCTAGATACAAAATACATTCAAATCCACGATCCAACTTCAAATTTAGATTTTCAGACACATATGATTCCAATTGTCACATCCTCTAAGTTCTACCCTAAAACTCAATCATAGACCTTCTTAAATACTCGTGTGGCCATAGGTCATCCTATCACAAAATTAAACCTTACATTAACTACATGCATAGCCAAAATTAAATATGTGCAAGGTTAGCCCAAACTAGAACCAGACACAAACAACTCAATCAAAGAAGGACCAAGACAAATACTAGCACTCAACACCTAACAGGAACACTCAACATCAACAGTAACACTTGACACCAATAGATTCACTTGGCACATGAAGGAACACCTGGTGAACACTAGATTGCTATAGTAACTTGACATCCACTAGAGCTATAGTAACTCAACATCCATTAGAGCTACAGTAACTCGACATCAACTAGAGCTACATTAACTTGACATCCATTAGAGCTATAGTAACTTGGCATCTACTAGAGCTATAGTAACTCGACATCCATTAGAGCTACATTAACTTAGCATTCATTAGAGCTACAATAACTCGACATTGACTAGCACTACAATAACTTGACATCTACTAGAGCTATAGTTACTTAGCATCCATTAGAGCTACAGTAACTTGACATCCACTAGAGCTATGGTAACTCAGAATCCATTAGAGCTACAGTAACTCAATACCAATATGTAGAATGAACAAAGATGAGCAAGATAACAAGGCAATCCAGGATTCTCCTACATCAATTAATCAAAGTGGACTAGTTCTAGAACTAATTTAGACTTGTGTTCACTAGGAGGAAAATGTCTTTATATATTCTTTCCTAGAGAACATCCTTTACAAGTTCCTATATGTTTTGAATTTAAGCGAGGTGTTCTAGTGGTGATTTTTTCTACATTTGGAAATGAATTGAATCCAATATGTCTAAGCCTTCTATGCCATAATGATTTGTCACTTCATGGCTTAGGGCTTGCTTTTGAATGTTACATAGTTTATATAGGGTCCCATCTCTAGTCCCTATGGTCATAAAATTCTTGAGATTAGTATTTTTAGGCCAATATAATACTTTGTCTTCATTTAAGGTGACTTGGAACCCTTCATCAACAAATCTAGAGATTGATAGTAGATTTCTTTTTATGCCTAGAACAAAAAGAACATCTTTCATTTTTAGTGTAACCTTGATTCTTAGTTGTATAGAATAGGTCCCAATTCCTTTTACTAGATAGGTGGAGTTGTCTCCAATGGCAACTCCTCCAGTGAGATAATTTCCAAAAGTTTCAAACTTATCTTTGAATCTCATTATATGTTGGGAAGCACCACTATCTATTATCGACACATTTTCATTGGATTTCATCTCATTTGTTAATATGACAGAGTAGAATAAAAATTTTTAATCATTTTTTGTTTTTGCCAAGGAAGCTAGGATTTTTTCCTTTTTTGGACAAATTCTGAAGGTATGTTCGAATTTCTCACACTTATAACATTGAACTTTGGAGAATTCATTTCTTTTATAATTACTATTTCCTTTCCTTTTATCATCTTTCTTTCCTTTGAATTTCCTCTTTTTCCCTTTGTTGTTAGAGACTGAGAAAATATATTTATTTTCTTCCTCTTGATTTGAAATGATCCCTCCATAAATTAGTCTTGATTTTTTTGATGTGTTACCATTTTTTAGTTGATCAAATTTTGGTATTGAAGGTTCGCTGACAACTTGGATGAATGCTTCCCAAGATATAGGTAATCTTCTAATGCTATTATGGATAGTTATTGGTATTCTACTTTGCTTACAATAGAAGATAGACAATTCTTTATTTTGGAAATTTTTCCAAAGTAGGATGAAATTGACTTTCCTTTATTCATTTTGTATTCATCAGTTAATTGTTTAATGTAATCAATCTACTTGAGTTGTTGATTTCAAATGCATCCTTAATTGTCTTGAATACCTGGAATGCTTTTTTTGATATTTAAGATGGATAGAAGAATATTATCTTTTATTGAATCAAAAATGATTTTCATGGCTTTATTATTTTGTCTTTTCCAAGTGGCCTTTTCTACCTCATCTTCAGGTATTAAAATATCTGATTCAGTGAATGATTCTTGTTCTAATTCTTTGAGAATTGTTATAATTTGAATTTACCATGAGAATGATTTTTTCTGCTCCTTCAAACCTATCCTCTACTCTAACATTGTTTGACATGTTGTCACTTTTATTTCAAGAATTTAAATTTGGAAGTCTCTCTACCAATTAGGCTTTGATACCATGTAAATTTAAATGACTGTTTATTGGTGGAGACTAACTAAACTTATAATTAATCTATATAAATATCTTGAGAAATCTTCAATTTAATTTTGAATTCTATTAGATACATATTTATGACTTGAACTGAAAGTAATGATTCTTATATGATGATTATAAATCTTCCTTTTAATATCTTTGTTCTGATTTGATTCAAGTATATATAGAACATGCAGATCTAAATATGACTAAGATTGTAATGATTTGATATTGATTATATTTTAGAATTCACAAATGCATATCTCACGCACACACACACACACATGCATTGAGATATATGTTTATGTAGGGGTATGACCCTATTTAACCATACATCAATACATAATTAATATCCTTAATAACCATCGATCAAATGCTACCAATTCATATAATGTAATCCCCAGCCTTAACTAAGGCTTGCATTTAATCATAGTATTGGTCCATATCTAGAACTTGATACTTGTAAATGGAACATATCAATATAAATCAATTAGCATTTATGATGTATGTGTGTGTGTGTGTGTGTGTGTGTGTGTGTGTGTGTGTGTGTGTGTGTGTGTGTGTGTGTGTGTGTGTGTGTGTGTGTGTGTGTGTGTGTGTGTGTTTGTGTGTATATATATATTAACACACATATGTAATAATAATATATAAATTTTATAATAATATAACACAAATACGTAATAATAAGATATTAATAATTTTATACTATCAAACTATTATAACAAAAATACGTAATAATAATATATAAATTTGTATATATGTGTGTGTGTATCTATGTAATCAGATTTTAATATACTAATTCATCATTAGATATATAAATCATATATATTATTTTGCTTCAATTTTCGTAGAGTTAATATCCTTAATAGGCCTAAATATCTCCAATGTAATATCATGAAGATATTTATAAAAAAGATCATTCCTTGCCAAACAATCATAGGATCAATAAGTAATTTACAATCTGGTTATATACTAATAACGTTGAAGTAACAAAAACCTTTGGTATCTTTAAGGGAATCATTTTTGTGTCACTCACAAGCACTTTGTAGCCCTGGATTGATCCTATACTAGCAACAAGAGAGCATCCAAGAAATTCCTCTGCAGCCTCCTTAGGTGTTGCATCTCCCACAATAGAAAATGAATGCACTATGAAATTCCCCTAGGAAACAACACTTCAATAGAAATAAACACATAAAAAAATAGAGAGAAAAAGAGAGATCTACGCGCTAATATGTTGTGTACTAGAGGATGATTGTGGGCTTTGTGTTTCTGACATACAGTGGGATATCCAAATGTGCATGGCCTCATTGAACATGTCATTTTTACAGTATCATCAACATGGCCTAGGAGTAGCGAATGGAAAAACATGAGGATATTATGAAGAGAATGCCCAAGTGGGGATAGAACATGGGCACCACTAGTACCACCTAAAGTACCCTCATCATGGTGATAAGGATCATGAATACACAAAAAAACCTATAGAAACAACACATCCATATTTCAGTTAATGACATAAAAGAGTATAAAACATAATCCATTATTGAAATTTTTCAATAATTAAAGATCTCGTTACTACTAACTCTTAAGGTATCTACTTGGTCCAATAATTTCTTCACCATCTCATTCATCTAAGGATTTGGACGACACATTGTTGAAAACTTAAAACAATTGGATGTAATTTCCTAGATTACTTTTTTAATTGCAACAACAGGGTTAATAGATTATGCAATAATAGTTTCATAGTTTGGTTCATCAAAGCTCTCCTCCATAACTGGCACAGATGCCAATCCTTTTACCTGATCATCTGGTTGTGACAACAATATTATTAACACTATCAAATGTACTCCAATACACTCAAGAAAATAATATAGTAAAATAAATTTTTTCTTCTAGCTAATTTGAACAATTATAATGAGATTTACCTCATGGGACAAAGAGCCAAGAGTATCAACATCCCTGTTGGTTCTATGTTTTTGATAAGGTAAACAGGTTTTAAGGGGTCCTGAAACCCATAAGTTTAACAACAAGAAAGGCTGAAAATAAGCGAAAAATCACCCAGCCAAATCATAATCCTTACGGCTGAAAATAAGCCCAAAGGCCCAACCCGAAACAGCTGCCCACTAAAAAGGCCAGAGAACCAACCAGAAAAAATGGAGACCAGACAAAAAGCCAAAGCCAGGAGAAACAAAAACCAAAGGACAGAGACCAAACCTAGCAGACTACTTCTCCATCTCGAGCATGGTCTAGGCAGCTTCGGTGCACTCTTGTTGCTCTTCTACCTTCTGATCCTGGGCGTTCGTCAAATCCTGCTCCATAGTGCTGTCCTTGGCTTTATCCACATCCAGCCTATCTTTGTCTCTGTTCTGTTTATCATCTTCCTCCATCTGGTTCCTGTCTTTGAGATTATCCAAGAGAGAGAGGATGTTGTCGTTGATTGAAGCGAGGAGGGAGATCATTTGACTAGCCAGGTTGTGATTGTAGTTCTCAATATTTTTTACTCTCCTCTCCATCAGAGTCTCCCAGCCGTTCCGGTCGCCTTGGCTTTCAGCACCTGTCTTGCTCTTGATTTTTTCCATTTGGGAAACCCTATCTCTGACATCCTCAAGCTCATGGAAAAGCCATTTAATTGATCTAAAGTTGTCGATCATGCTATTGCGGGCATTGTTCAACAGATTCATACCCGTTTCTCTTGCATTATCAGAAATAGCCACCATAGCCAGGTCAATTAGCTCATTGAGTCTAGGCTTCTCGAGGTCGTCCACCAGGAGTTGGGGGTTCATCGCCTCTCTATAAATTCCCATAGTGGCCATTCTCACATTGAAGTTCTTCCAAGCCTTCCTTCTGTTATTAACTTGCACTTCCCCCTCATTCTGTCCAGAGTTGTCATTTTCCTCCAAAGGAGGCTGAGGATGTATAGGGGAGAGGGGAATGGGCAGAGAATCCTTTCCCTGACTGCTGGAGTGCTCCATGCTCTCTCCTTCCCTCTTCTGTCTTTTTCTCAGTTTCTCCTCATCCAGCTCCTCCTTCGAAACCTTGTCAGAATCATCAGTATCCATTTCCTCCTCCTCCTCCTCAGCAGAGCCAATTTTAGCTGGGGTATGACCTCTAGGGCTCTTTCTGCTGGGTAATTTGATAGAGGGGTAATCCTTCTTATGGCTTTTAGTCTTCTTACCTGAATGCTCAAAAACCTCATCAGAGCTGATGCTCTTGACATCGTCGGAATCTGAGGAAAAACTGGAGCTGCTCTTGTCAACATCCGCCCCCTGGATAGGGTTTTTGCTAATGGTTTGAGCGTGGAAATGCTCATGAATCAGAAGCAGAAGACCCTCATGTAGTGCCGGGTTGACGGTAGCTTTCTTTTTAAAACTAGAAATGGCCTTGTTCATCGAGTTAAAAAGATAATACGGGAAGGAGATCTTACTACCATGCCGAAAATGATTCAGAATCACAAAATGGTGAGTCCTAACCCTATCAAACCTGGGATCTAGGGTTATATATTCAATGACAGCGTAGAGAACATACCTCCAGAGCTTCTTTATAGTATCCGTTACAAAAAACGTCTCTTTCTTGCCCAGCTTGTTCAGCTCTTCAGTGTTTTTCACAAAATCCTTGATAGCATTAGAAGACATCTTCTTGTCTCTGAAAAATTTATGCCCCTCCATCGAAATCCCCGTGACTTCAGCAACCACATCCTCAGTAATTTGAAAGTAGACCTCGTTCACCTTAACCTTACCATTATTCCATGAGTTCACCATGCTGTTAGTGATCTCAGGATCCGAGCCATGAAGTTTCTCGAAGAAAATAGTAACCCCATCCTTTTCCAGCTCTCTCCAAACTTTGGTCTTTTTCTTTTGGCCTTCTATATATGTATTTAGCCAATCTTTTAGTTTATTTCTTGGCTTTTTGGTTTATGTAATTTGTAGAGAGTGCATACCTACACATAGTATTTTTATATCCAACAATCTGCATCCAACTTTTGTAATCATAACAAGGTCCAACATACTCCAACAATGGTTCTATCTTGATCCATGTGGTCCTAAGACATATAAAAATCTTAGCAAAAAAACTTAATAATAAATATTTTTGAGTCATTGTTTAGAGGTTGGTTTAAAAAGTGCACACTCTTCCCTTGTAATTATTGATTTTATCACACGTACAAATACACAATTTGTCTCTCGTGCCTTAGATATGCAATTGGGTTGCTTAAGAGTTGACCTAGGTCATTTACTATTTATAAAACTACAATATTCTCAACTATAAAAATCTTAGCAAAAAAACTTAATAATAAATATTTGTGAGTCATTGTTTAGAGGTTGGTTTAAAAAGTGCACACTCTTCCCTTGCAATTATTGATTCTATCACACATACAAATACACAATTTGTCTCTCATGCCTCAAATATGCAATTGGGTTGCTTAAGAGTTGACCTAGGTCGTGTACTATTCATAAAACTGCAATATTCCCTTTTTCTTTTGGCCTTCTATATATGTATTTAGCCAATCTTTTAGTTTATTTCTTGGCTTTTTGGTTTATGTAATTTGTAGAGAGTGCATACCTACACATAGTATTTTTATATCCAACAATCTGCATCCAACTTTTGTAATCATAACAAGGTCCAACATACTCCAACAATTTGGAAAATTTATTGTAAGATACCTTTATTCTATCCATAGAAAATAGACCCACACCATGAAGTGATGATGGTGCTATGAAATATATCCTCTTGTTAACACAAAAATTAGTGTTTATTGGAGGAAGTTCCTTGGGTACCTAGATGTTGGTACCTAAGAACACCTCAAAGTCACCTTTGGTATCATCATCATAAGAACATGATCCACCTTGATTAAGGAAAACTTTCATACATTTATTGAATTTCCTTCTCCTCTTTTGACCTCTAGTTGATCTCTAGATTAGAGGCCCACTACATATCTCACTTTTGTCTTCTATTCCTATATTTCTCTCACTCGAGGAAGACACATCTAACAAATAACTATTTGTTGGTACGTGCACTCCATCAAACAAGAGATATAACTAGTAGAGATAAATAGATAGATAGATAGATAGATAGATAGATAGATAGATAGATATATATATATATATATATATATATATATATATATATATATATATATATATATATAGAGAGAGAGAGAGAGAGAGAGAGAGAGAGAGAGAGAGAGAGAGAGAGAGAGAGAAGACATTAATCTTACTATTCAAATTGTATTAAATTAACTATCTCTGTATCAATTAAACTATCTTATGTTATCTTAAAATTACACAATACATATACTACAATATGACCATGGTCACTGTAATTTCTCTTAGTTTTTTTGATGTTGACTCTTGAAGTCTTTAAGCCCTTGAATTTTTTGCACGTTAGACAACAATCTAGCAAGTTGTGGTATTTCTATCAGGATTTAGCTTTGTAGCTTTTGAGTCAAAATCACTGACCCATATTTCATGAGTATTGATTCAACATGAATCTATCTCTCATGAGAATAAATGGAACACTTAACACTCATTGGATCTAGGTGATGCTCACAGAGGTGAAGCAATGAGACTTCCTAAGAGGTCACCCAAATCTTAAGAAGTCTTGATGCTTCACCTGTATGAGAATCACCTAGATCCAATGAGTTCTAAGTGTTCTATTTTATCATCATGAGAGATGGATTGATGTTAAATCACTACTCATGAAATATGGGTTCAATGAGTTTGACACAAAAACCACACAGTTAAATCTTGATAGCAATATCACAATTTGACTTGTTGTGGAAATTATCTCCTACTTATCAACCTAGAAAATGTGAAAACTTTCCATCACCTCTTTGTTTGAAGTTAGACCACAATTTATCAAGTTTCTACCTATTTTTTTCTTTGCTTATATTACATAACATGATTTGACAACCCACAAAACAAAATTGGGATATCGAAACTTTTGGCTATAGCCGTCACAAACTAAGAATAATGATATCACAAGTACACTAATCATCTTAGACCCATTTATATATGGAACTTAAAATATTAGTTATAAAATGGTTTTTCAATATAAGGAATGTTTGCCATTTCATCAAGGAGGTTAATCATGTGTTATTGAGTTTTAAAGGGCTTTGTATTTGAGAAGAGGAGTTATATCAATTAGGGTCTATTCCAAGACAAAGAAGGCCAATGTTTGGTCAAGAAAAGTTTGTAGAATAAGAGTGTATATGTGGGAAACCAATTCTTCCCTAATATCATTCTATCATTCTTTTAAAAACTAATTCTAAATCAAGTAAATGCAGAACATGAAAAATCATGAACTCACAAATATAAATCAATAATGCAAGCAAATCTATTAATGAAAACCATAAAACATGAAATATCCCTTATGATGTAATGAGTATGACATTTTAGTAATGGCTCTTCCTATAAAACTTCTATCTAAAGCCTTTCTTGTGAGATAATGTATTATAATCTTTTCATTAGTGGGATGGAACTTGAATCCAAGAGGCAGTTGTGAATACCCTTACCATGATTATAACCAAAGTTAAGCACCTCCATTATTTGATTAAAAAATTAGTTCATAGTGGAATGAAAAGGAGTTTATGGGGTTGTAGCTAAGATTGATAAAGGGTCATTTGGGTTTCTTGCTACATGATCATATGATGGGCATGAATGAACCCATGGCCAGTTATCATTTGCAATCATAGTATAGTCTACCTCTGCATAGTATAATATCGTATAGTTAGTCTTATTACTACTACTACCATGACTACTGACTAGCCTAGCCTCCTGATGGCCACTAATGTGGTTGTATGTAAGCCCCTTGTACCACACTATGTATACAAGACCCTTCCTTTTCCTTTTCACTTTCTTCCTTCTCCAATGAAAAAAGATCATTGTAGAGACATAGATCACAAGGGCACAACATGAGACAAAATATACATCCACTCTTGAATCCTAAATGAATGAATGAATGGAAAAAATTGGTGAGGGAATAAGCTATAATAAAATCAATTAAAATTTAGTGAATTTTAGTTTCCATTCCATTTTCCCAACTCAACAATTTGATATTCAAATCACATAAACTTGAAGTAGTACAAATCCTTACCCAAGTAGTGTTGATGTTATGTTGGCTTTCAACATTGAGTCACTCATACAAATACATATACATATACATATACATATACATATACATATGCATATGAAAATGCATATGGATATTATAGACATACCCAAAACAAAATTGTGAAACTGTTATCTAAAACCTTTCTAATGAGATAATGTATTATGATCTCTTCATTAATGAGATGGAACCTGAATCTAGGAGGTGGGTGTGCATCATAATTATCATGAATGTAACCAAAGTTAAGAGCCTCCATTATCGAATTCTCTTCCCTATCTTCTCACAAAAAATACAAGAAAACAAATAGATTCTTAAAATTGCCATTCTCTATATAGGTCAAGGCAACCTTTCCCAATTTGCTAGATAACCACTTAGCCTTTTTCAAAATCTAATATGTGGGCTGTGGGAAGATGTTGTATTGAATTATTATACAGGTGTTAGGAGAGATGGGAAAATGGGATGGGATGGGATGTGTTGAGAGAGATTGGTAAAAAAATGAATATCAGTGAATCTTATTGCTATTCTAAAATGGATTCCCTCAGCTTGATGTATACATGTGTGAGAAAAGCACCACCATAAACAACCTTTCTTGGTATCAGAAGAGTATGTGTATATATCATTATCATTATAGGGAGGGAGGGGAGGTTTCGGTTTTGTGTGTGTGTGTGTGGGATGGGTGGGTGGGGGGTATTAAAAGCTCCTCCTATGATGTATATTTGAAGCCTAAGAGAGAGAACACATGTGTGTGTGTGTGTGTGTGTGTGAATATGTGTGTTGTCAATAATGGTAGAAAATAAGTGAATGGAAAATTAGGTCACAAGGGAATAGAAAAGGAGTTTGTAGGATTGTAGCTAAGATCAATAAGGAATTATATGGATTGATTGTTGTATGTCCATGTAAATAGGGAACTATAATGTTTAATGCCTGGTCATTCATGAAAGTTTATATTCTTACCAACCTTAAAAAAATCCCACCCATTTCTCAAAATATCCCACCTAGATTTATAAATAAAATCCACATAAACTAGAATAAGAAAATTCATAATCAAGGCCAATGGATACTAAATTAATATATGAACACAATGGGAAAGGGTGTGTTGTACAATTAGGTGAAGGGGTTGCATTTGTGCTACAAATAAGTGTTGATAGGAAGTCATCATGAAAAAATTGATGCCACAAATTATGCTACTCAAATGTTTCAAGGGCTACAATGTTCCTATGGTGTAATTGATGGTGTTTTTGCTCAGATTATTATGGTTTTAAGAATTCCATTTTGAAATAAAATTAGCTTTCAAGCTAGAAAATTTCATTTTCAAATAATGTAATTCATAATTCAAACAAGTTCATTTTCAAATCATATAAATTAGTTTTTAATGAATTCCAATTTCAATTCTCATAAACTTGAGGCAATAATGTCCTTACCTTGGAATATTGATGATATGTTGGCTTGCAACATTGAGTCACTAAGTAGGAAATTTTTTATGCTCAAACATCATGTTCAAAGAGTTCCCTTTCATGCACAGTCAACCATGAAAATGATTTGGTGTTTGTCTTTTTTTAAAAAAAATTCCCCTTTAAAATTTGAAATTTGACAGTCATAGCTTAGGTAGTCAAAATTATGATGACACTAGGGTGCATTTGAAAAAACCAACTTTTTTGACATGATGTTCCCTCTCCATTAGAAAGTAAATAAAAAAATAGGGATAAATGTAGTAGTGGGGGATTAAAGTGAACTAGATCACAAGAATCTACATGATTCCAAATGAAAACCACATATTATATATTGGATGGATAGATTGCACAAGATTAATCCTAGGCCTAAATATTGACCCACAAATATTTGTAGATCTACAAAGAGTTAAATAGGAACCAACACTTTAGGGTTAATAGTTTTTATTATGGTGGCATTTTTATGTGTAATACATAGTTGTTAATATCCATAGCCATTTTAAGAGCTAAGTAGACCTTTTATTCATATTTGCATACATATATGACATAATTTTTTAAAGATGAAAACCCCCTGTGAAAGGGTAAAACCACAGTGGGCGTAATATACCCATTAGCCTTTCCTTGCAAGAAAATGGGTTCCCTATTAAAGGATTACATGTGTTCCTTGTAAGAACACATCCTATTAGGAGTGCTAGTAACTTGTTAAGATTACAATAACCTATTAAGGCTACCTTGTTAGAGGATTGCAAAGACTTGTTACAAGACCACCCTATTAAAGGCTTACAATAGATGCAATAGTTAGAAAGAAAAATAAAGTATTGATCTAAGTGTATGACACAACTTGCCTAATAGACCCTTTGTTTTTGCATCTGGAAGATGATCTGTTCTTCCACCACTATTCTAGCTTGGGTGAAACTTTCTCTGCATTCCATCCTTCTTCCTCTTGTGCTCTTTGAACTTGCCTACTAATCATTCTCATTCACAACTAACCCAATTCTGATAGATTCTCTAGTTCACATAGTTGTTGCAACAACTTCAATCTTGTCTCTTCCTCAAGATGATATATTTCTCCTTTTTCTTATTCAGCCAACAACCACACACCTAGAACGAGTGCTTTGTAATATTTTAAATCATGTTCTCTGATTATGGCTGGAAACCCTAAAGTTGGCCAACTCAAAGTGTACTTTGAATTTTGAACTATATAGTGGGCATAGTTTACAGGTTTCCCATGACTACCTATGCACAGACAATTATGCTCATAAGCCATCTTTTCTATTTGCAAGTCTACAACTAGAACTGTGACCTTGTATGCTTCAATTTCATTCCACCACCTTTCTCTACTACTTGTCATTTTCATGTACATACCCTCTCTCATATTTTCACATCAATGGGGATTAGTCCATGATCATTTTTCTTTCATTTTGATGCCTTGAATGATAAGCCAGTTTATCAGTGGTTGCACTTGCAACACTTTCTAGCCTCTTGTTAAGTATTTTCCAAAAAATGATAAGACATCCCAATAAATGATAAGACATCCTACTTACTCAATACTTAATTTCTTTGCTCAACAATTTTTGATTGACGTAGCTTAGTCTAACAATATCCTTCTTTGGCATTGATAACAAAACATTTTTCCTTTTATAATCTTCATATGTTAATATGACTTTTAGGTTGAAACATGACCTTTCTCCATGCTTTCCTACTTAGTTTTTTTTGTTTGTCATCTTATATGTTTACTTTAAGTCTACAAGTGTACTCCCCCCATCAGATTTCTTCCTTTTCCTTCTTCTTTGTGCTTTAAGTATCTTTAGTTTTTTCATTTCATTTATATTCCCCTTTTGTTGTGTGTTTATGTGTCAACTCCCCCTTTGTATTTATTGTTAGAATGATTTTAGAATAATTGAGAGGAGGGGGGAATCAATTATCCTCATATCTAGATGTTCCAAATAAAAATTTAACTACTTTTAACAACACATATTTGTTCATTAGTCCACTCATTCTCTTTATCAGCTTATCAGTATCATAAATTTGCAACTCATTGTCACAATAGTAAGCTACTTGTAGAATGTAAAACAATAAGCAATAAAACAAAGATCAAATATAATTCACACAAGTATGACATCAAGATTTAACATGGAAACCCAATTTGGAAAAAAAGCCACTAGCAACATGCTACCAATTTTCAACTCTTTTGAAGTGAGCTTGATTAAGAGCCAACATTGTTAAAGGTTATAATACACACTATTAGGTGTGACCTTGTATAGGATTTAATCACCCTATTAAGAGTGGCTTGGTTAAAGTTCTTAAGAACATCCCATAAGAATGTCACCTCGATTAAAGGATTTACAAATGGTTGTTAGGTAACCTTAATTGAAGGATTTTAATGGATAGAATGGTTAGAAAGTAACAACACATTGATCTTATAAATACACTACACTTTTTTAGATATAGATCATAATGTAGCCCTACAAGGAATCACACTTCACCTCTGCTCATCTCTTCACAACCTTATACTCATATTTTCCAATCAATAGAATCAACAACTACTAAATTTGTCTAGTTTATCCTTATGCCTCCTTAAATAGGAAGCTTTGATCTTTTTCCTCTTAAACATCACCGTTGATCTTAGGGTTACATCTGATTCATTGAATCCTTCCATCATTTTGTTTTCTCCTTTTCCTTTCAGATACTTCTCAAAACTTCTCTATGAATCCATGCCTATAAATGCTCAAGAATGGTTTATCTTACATTAAATCTCTAGCTCATTAATACTTATCCTTCATGCACTTTAACCAATCCAAAAATTCAATTGTGTCAGATGAGAATCTAAATTCTTTCACAAACTATCAAATGTTATCACTAGGCCAATACTTCATTGCTCGGCCTCACTCATCACTAGATGACTTAGTCAATACTAACTATCATGCTTGACATAATTTGTCTTCACTAGATCTAAATTTTTTGATACTCAGTCTTTAGTGATGCTTGATTAATACTATATTTGCTTAGCTTATACTGCTTACTTAGTTGATGCTAGCACATCTCAATTTCAACTATAAGTTCCTTAATCTTTGGCTCTATTTCCCAGTTTATCTTATGTATTTTGGCTTCTATTGATCATCTCTACTAGGATTCAATTCAACTATCCTCTCCACTTAGTGTAATAATTGAACAAAACATTATCTTGCCAAATTACCAACTAATCAAGTGCCCATTATAGTTCCATATTACTCAACCTTTCCACTAGGTCTTCTTGTTATCTCTTCTTTTCAAATACTCTTAATCAATCAAATGATATGGAACTCTACTTAGGTAGAAAATATCTCACTAGTAAGTTTTGACACCAATGACAACTTAACAATTGTTCTAATTGTAGTTTCCAACTATCTCCCTCTTTGGCATTGATGACAACACCTCAAGTTACCATGCAACGCAAAAATTCATTCAAGTAGCCACTTGATTTGCTTCTTTGAAATCCCTTGATGTTTATTAATTGAGCTTAATTAACATCCTTAGTTTCATTTTGATTCTCATATCATGATCCAATAATCTCCTTGATTTTATCTTTTAGTTTCATTTTGGTTATCATCTTCGCAACTTTGATATACAACACCTCTAAACACTAATTGTAGAAAAAATTGAAATAGCTCCCTCTTTCATATTAGAACATCATATATCATCATATCTCTTTTCATACTCTCCATATTTAATGTATAAACTCTTCCTTTTCTCATGCTTCCCATGGTAACTGTATAAACTCACCCTCTTTGACAAAAATCCCAAAGACACCTTCATATATCTCATACATCTTTATCATGTAGATAACTCTATTTTATCTCTTTGAACTAGATTCTCCCTCTTTAATCTTACTTATGACTGGTTCAACATCTCATGCTTATATCTTTACAGCTTTAGGCAACTCCTAAGTATGACCTCTTGCATCAAGTTGTAAGTTATTCTAATCAAAACATTTGATGTAATGCTACATCTCTAGCTTAGGTAGCCTTAGTTAGGGGAATCACTATTTACCTCTTAGATATTAATGAACATCCTTAGGTAAAGCTTTTATTGAGACATCAACTATTTGTTCCTTTGTATTCACAAACTCCAATCTCACTTCTTTGTCTTTTACCAACTCTCTCAAGTAATGATACTTGATAGAAATATTCCTTGTCTTGGTGTGCATCACATAATTCTTAGATATTTTTATAGTACTTGTGTTATCATAAAATATGACAATAGGTTCAATGATCTCTTCCTTCATTTCTTTCAAAAATTGCTTGATCCACACTATGTTAGAACAACTAACTGCTAGTACTACACATTCAACTTCTTTTGTAGATTGAGAAATATAAATATGTTTCTTTCTTGTCCATGAAACCAATATTTTTACTAGAAATAAAACTCCACCACTTGTACTCATTCTGTCATCAATATTTCCAACCCAATTTGCATCAGTGTACACTTTTAGTTCAAACTTGTCATTTTTCTTGGAATACAGTCCATAGTCCTTTGCTCCTTTCAAGTATCTTAGTATTCTTTTTACAATCATCATGTGATTCTCCTTAGGATTTACAAAAAATATAGCAAAAATTCCAACTACTATTGCAATAATTGGTCTATTGTGAACAACATATTGTAACTTTCCAACCATTGATCTACACAAGGTTTGATTCACATCTTCAGTATCATCATTCCTTGAATGTTTATGTCAAGTAGCCATAGGTGTACTAGCTATTCTTGAGTCTTCCACTCCAGAGTTATTCAGTATATCTTAATATACTTGGATTGAGTAATGTATATACCTTTCTTTAATTGATATACTTGCAAACCAACAAAGAATTTGATCTCTACAAACATAGACATCTCAAAGTCTTTCTTCATTTCATTAGAAAATGATTGAAATAATGAATATTTTCCTCCACAAATATCTTATCTAATAGTATCCCTTTTCCAAATTTAGTCTTCAAGTATAGATTACCATTACCATTAGTTCTTGCAAAACCAATCTTCACCAAATATGTGTGAAACCTTTCATACCATGCTCTAGGGGCTTGTTTCAATCCATACAATGCTTTGTGTATCTTACATGTCATATTCCTCTTGCTTGGATAAAAAAATCCTTCAGGTTGTTCAATGTAGACTTCTTCCTCTGGTATTCCATTCAAAAATGTAGATTTGATATTAATTTGATACACTTTGAATCTTTTGTAAGAAACATATACAAGAAAAGTACCCACTCCTTCTAACCTTGAAACTTGGGAAAATGTCTCCCCATAGTTAATTCCTTGTTCTTGTGAATTCTCTTTTCTCATTCAGCTTGTTTCTAAACACCCACTCTATGCCAATAACATTCTTGTCCTTTGGTCTAGGTACCAATGTCCTGATTTGTATCTTCTCTATTTTGTCAATCTCTTCATTCACAGTTGCAATCCAATCTTCATTCTCAAGTGCATCTTCAATTATTTAGGCTCGTACCTACACAATAAGCATGCGCCACTCCTTAGTCTTTTTCTTGTCATAACCTGTGAGTTTTTGTCTCTAATGATTTGATTTGGTGTATTATTCCTCCTTACATATTTTTCTAGTATAGGTTCAACTCTTCTTTCTTCTTGCATGGTTTCATTAGGTTCACCTTGTAAATTCACTTTAGGTAGCTCTTCTTGTATCTCTACTTCTACTTATGGTTGTTTGATAACCACTTCCTGACACTTTGCTCCAACTGCCTGATGCTCGACAGTCTATTGTTGCTGCTTGACAACTTTATTTTTAGGCTCAGATAGGGTATGAGGCTCTCCTTCATAGACATATAATAAATTCATGTAGTCTTCAGGTTCCTATTTTCATTCAACTTAATTTTTCTCTACATGTTCATCAACTCTAAAATTTGCACTTTCTACAACTTTTTTAGTATTAGAATTCAAACATCTATATGCTTTTCTTTTAGTCAAATATCCTAGGACTATGCCTTCATCACTTTTAGCATAAAATTTTCCATGTCTATTGTATTTCAACATATTACATTTTCTTCCAAATACTTTGAAATAATTCACATTAGGTGCATATCCATACTATAACTCAAAAGGTGTAACATTTGTACCTTTCTTGATTTGTACTCAGTTCAAAGTATAAAAAATTGTACTCAAAGATTCTCTCCAATAATTTTTTGAAATATTCTTCTCCATCATCAAATTACTAGTATAGTCCATGATATATTTATTCCTCCTTTAATCTACACCATTCTATGTGATGGGACTCAAAATCACCCTCACGATTTGAGTACCATTCCAAGTTTTTTAGCCTTATAAGCGCACTTTAAAGCATTTATACCTGGCTGTCCATTTGAGGCCTAAGAGGTGTTTAATGTTTCTAATACCTTGAATTCAATGTATCCACTCATACCATGAAGATAAATTTCCATTTCGAGTCATTCTATGAAGTTTTGTTTTGAGCAATGTTCAATTTTGCATTTTTGTCTGTGTCAAACAATGACAGGGAGCCTAGTTTGCATGTGAATATCTTGTGCCTAGTAATGTTTCATGACTCAACACTTTGGGAGTGATTAGTAATCCTATAAAAGACCCTATATTTTATATTTCAAGTTTTTTTGACATGTTTTTACTATGTTTTAAATCCCTCAAAATTAGTTGTTTACTGTTGTTGTGCTAACGTAAATTGTTTAGAATTCTACGTGCCCCTATTTGACTTGTTATATCTTTGACCCAGTTGATCAAAATGAGAAAATTACTTTTTTATTTCTTTTTAGAAGTCAAAAAAGTTTTATGTTTCAATTTTGAGCTTATGAAGAATTTGTTTGATCAATTTTTGAATGCGATTCCTTATGCAATTTATAACTTTTTACTGGTGTCATAAAGTGTAGATTGATTAGCACCCCTGTTCGAGATGTCATAACTCTAAATCCATGTGTTCCTAAATAAAATGAATTATAAAACTATGTTATACTCTAAAAATACTTTAATTTTTCCAATTTCCAATCAATCTGCACACTTTCCCAAGGTCTTTCTGTTTGCGAAAATCACTTTTCTGCCATTGTTTCTAGTTCTGCAAATTTAGGTAGCCCACTTGAGCATTCGCCAAATATGCCTTGTTATTTGTCATAACCCCAATTCCTAGATTTATAGTCTCCTCATGATAACAAACCAATGCCCTAGTTTTTGTTCCTTTCTGTGTCCGTTTGCCCTATTTCCAAAGTCAAAACCAAATGCAATTTATGGTTTTCTGACATGTTTTCTTGTAGGCAGTTCTGAGAAAGAAACTTTGATGTTCAATACCTTTTGACCCCAAAAATTTCATGAGATGAGATTTGATAGGGTAAGAGAATGTGGAAAAAGGAATCAACATGTTAGATCCCAAGGCCCAGTCAGGTGTTTTGGTCAGTTTTTAAAGCCAGTTAGAGGACCCCTTCACACAAAATTGATAGTTTGCAAATAGATGGTAAAATAATTTTTAAATGATCATTCAATAGTAAATTTTGATTTTAATCAAGATGATGGATTCAATAGGCTAGTATAAAGGATTAGGTGTTTAAGTTTGAATTTTTTTTAGCTAGATCCACTTTTAGGCCCTGCTAATTCTTTCAGACTGATACGATCTTGGCGAATGAAGACCGGGTTGATAGGCAAAGGTTAGTACATTGACCTTTTTGTATGTTTGGTTGGTAGAGGATGGGAGCTTTCCATAGAAATTAAGCACAAATTGCATGTAGTTTGGAGTAGTAGTTTGGATTAAAATAACAAATAAAAGGAGTGGCACAAATCAAAGGCACAATTATGAAGCCTCATTAAGTCCTAAGTCCAGACAGCTTCTCAATAAATTAAATGTGGAGGCCACATGTCTTGGAGGTGGTGAGACTTTGTGGTTTTTAAGGAAGAAGTGAAAAGTCATTAGACATGAGCGAAGTCATTGCAATCCAAGTTTTTAAACAAGGGATGAGTTATTGTCAACTTTAGTACCTCATAACTTTCTTGATTTTATAATGATGCCCAACTTAACAAGAGCAGTAGATACTTTGGATCCTCTCAAGTAGAATGTGCATTCATAATAAAAAAATTTACCAAGGAAAAGGGATGGGAATTTATCTATAGCCTGGTGAGTGAATCACCTCGGTAGCCAGAAGGAAATCAAGCCATCCCTTTTGCCAGTGGATCAACCCAAACATTGTGAGACGAGGAGAAATATTGCAAGAAGCATTGGCGGTAGATTCATTACAAAAATTTTAAGAAGTAGCCATTACAAACACACTCAAAATAAAAAATGGTGGTTCCAACATCTATTATGAAAGAAAATAAAAGAGGGCACATTTTGTGTCATGCCTTTGCACCTTTTCTTTCTCAGAAAATAGAGACCAATGATTTTGAGTACAACATTATTGTGCCCATCTATGCACCTCTCTATAGATGAAAATCTCTTCATCTTTGCTAATTGGGACTCCATCTTACTTGAGTACAAAAACAAAAGGTTCTGAGAATGTTCCCGACAATGGTATAGTTCACAATGGGCAACATTTTGAGGCCTACACTAGTGATTCACATCCTAAGACAAGTTAGGCAATGAGATTTGATGGAAAGAAGACATGTTGCAAAGCACATTTGTTAGCTAATGTAGAAGGCAAAACTTTGAGGAATAGAGCTTCACCAAGACATCTAACGGAAGAGAGGAAACATTGGAAGAGTTTGGGGTCGTCTTGAGAGAAAAACACCTCACAACAAAGAAAGAGTTCAAAGGCATGGGAGAATGTAGGGCTCAACAACAAAGATCCACGTGAAATGAAATAAGATATAGAGTAGTCAACACCATCATAGCTACAACATCTGCATTGGTAGCATAGAGGATCTCATGATAGGGGCAACTCACATAAAGAGTCAAAATAGAGAACAAGGTCACCCAACTTCAAAGAACACAAAAGCAATAGAAACTTAATCCCACATTGACACCATAGGAGACATTTCATGCATTTAGAAGTCCAAGCCCTCACTTTGTAGTTATCTTAAGAGACACAAACTTTCAGAAGCCAAGCCTTATGGGTGGACCCTCATGTGGATTACCAGTTGGATTCGGCTATGACCAAATTTTGAATGAAAAATGAATAAGATTGATGACATCATCTAGTAGACATGTGGCATGCAGGTGCACCTTCATACTAATAACCATGTGGTTAACAAAAATGATCCTAAACTTGTGAAAATCATCATTTTTTAGCTTCTCAAGTGTTAATCATGGTTAAGACTTGGAGGTTCCGACGATGCGCAATTGCTTGTCTAGCTAGTTCGCTCGAATTAAGGTGTAACCTTGGGTTAAGCCCGAAATAGAGCGATAAAATGATACGTGGTGAGGTGTACAGAGAGACAATGAAGTGGAAATGCGAGGTAGTAGGAACCAACAAATGAGGAGCTACCACATGGCGGTCAACCAGGAGGGTTGACCCTGATGAAAAAGGGCAAAAAATTTGAAAAATGGAAAATTTAATATTTTATCATTTTTATTTACAAAATTGAGTGTGCAAAATCTCATTTGAAAAATTTAAAAGAATTTTGAGTTTTTCTATAGTTTTAACTATAGAAATATTTAAATTTTTCATTTAAATGCTCTAAACTTGCAATGGGAACTTGATTTTCAAACGCATGATAGAGGAGAAATTTTTGTCAAAAATATGCAATGCACTATATCGTCAGAACTAGGAGAAGATAAACTTTCCAAATCTATAGTCAGAATTTACACAGGTATTTAGTGGTACAGTCTATAAGCAATTTTATGTTTTCCAGGGCATTCTCAGCAAAATGAGTAGATTTCATCATTGAGCATCAAAATTAGTTGGAAGGCAGATATGAAAGTTTGTTGAGGCTAGAATTTGGGGAAAATGATTCTAAAAGCTTTATCTTGCCTCTAGAGGTCATTTGACGGGTGTTTTTCCCTTTCTTTGATCTTAGATCTAGCATCAAAATTAATTACACTTTTCAATCATTCTAGAGATATTTTCAAGGCATTCTCAAGCAACAAAGAAAATATATGATGTGTAGTTATAGAGAGAGAGAGAGTAGAGAGATGTTTTTAATCTACAGATGGAAGTTTTCCAAGTGGACAAATGGCAGGATTTGATCTAATCTAGGATTTCTTCCTTTCCATTTAATCTCTTCTTTCTTCTTTCTCAAGCATTGGCAGTTTTCACTATGAAACCAGTTGGTTCCAATTTGTCTATGAGACCACATTGTTGGATCCAAAATTGTGATTCCACCATATTTCTTCAACATTTCTCTTGTAATGAACAACAAGTAATGAGAATATAGATAGTTCTGATCTATTAGGAAGTTTTTTGATTCAATTTAATGCATCTTTATGTATTTGTTTCAAAGAAATAAATAAAGTGCAGCAACAAGTTAATCTTCTATCTAAATTTTGTCTCCTGATCATGCCATTTGTGATCTTCTGTGATATATGTACAAGGCGCATATTTCCAGTTGCAATTTGTTTTAGATTGTATATGTTGATATTGTTTTCTTGTGATTCAAGGAATCATGTAAATGCTTGGTTTATTATCATAGGGTTACAGATCTCATGTAGGGATATGTTTAGTATGAGATTCAGAAAGATGTAGATGTCAAATTCATGAGGTGAATGGATAGATCAAAAAGTCCTGATGTATGGGATATTTCAATGACTTTCAGGGATTTGTGGGATTTCCCAAATAGATAAGACATCGATTAGCTACAGGATCAAAGTGTTATATTGTTCATGTCATGGTTATGCTGAAATCAACATCATTAATCAAATATATTTTCCCTTTGATGTTGAAGGAATTAAAAAATATTTCCCTTGCTTGAATTATCAAGTTGTTAGGTCATATTATTAGCTATCTCATGTCTGACATCTCTGCATAAGTGTTAGAATATTAAGGGTTTTATCTACTTTGTTAGATTCAAGTATATGTCTTAGCACTAGTACCATATAAATGAGTCTAAGGTCCACCCACCTAGGTCTCACAAAGCCTAAAGTAGAAGAAGGGTTTAGCCTTATAGTTGGCTTAGTATCTAAAATGGTATTTTGTAAATGAGAAGTAGTTGCCCCTAGATATATCTTATACTCATTGAGATAATTTGAAACCTTGATGTTTTGAAACACCAACACTATGAGTGATCGTCAGATATATTTCTCTATCATTGTAGAATATGTTGAATTCCTCAAATATAAATTCAACTCTTCTATTAGATCT
>CM053788.1:118393681-118583681 GCA_028749045.1 Cupressus sempervirens
GACATCGAAATTGATATATGATCCTTACCTACAACAAATCGATATCCAACATTGTCACTTGTTCTCACAAGTTGTTATTCAAGCTATGTTCGCAATAGCATGTCACAATTCTCTGTGTTCTTACAAGTTGAGATTCATCATCCGAGATTGACATTATCTCTTATCAAATTCATCACTACAAATCAAGACTAAGATTTTAAAGTTTATATTCCCAACAGATTGTGCTTCTACTTACAATTTGATATAAGTTTAATTTAATTACATGGTATTAGAGCTACGGTTATAATAAACCCAAAGTTAAACTTTAGAACTCAAATTGCATACCTTTAACTTATAAAATTCATTCTTCAAAATGGAAAGTGCAATAAGACTTGAGGATCATATTGAAGGAGCCAATAACTTCACAACATTAAAGATATGAATCATGATGGTATTAGATGTAAACAAAGCAGACTCATTTGTTAAAAATAAAAGCACCAAGCCTAAGAATGAGCCAGAAAAATCACAATGTATTTTTTGATGAATATACCTTTCCATTAATTTTTAATATTAAGATACATATCCACAAAAAAGGAGCTATGGGATACAAGATCACCCTAAAATTTCAAACAACACAAGGCCAGATTAACAACTATTCATAAAAAAAAATTGTTTAAAGAAAAGTATAAAGCCTTAGGTAGTGAGAGAAGTGCTAGCCGAAGGAGGGTCTTAATCATCAGAAGCCTAGATGTCCTTGGGGTTAGTGGTTGTCTCAAAGGGATCCCAACCATCAACAACAACATCATCAACATTATCATCTTTATCTCACTCAGGCATGAACAAAGGTGAATCTGTAAATGCCTACTTTATGAGAATTATAGAATTAAGGGATCAATTGTCTAAACATTGGGTATGAAATAGATAGTAAGGAGTTATCTCTACTACCACTAAGTGGTCTCCCAAGTACATGAGAAGAATTCAAATAAGGCATTAGTTCAAGATCAAAACTACTAAAACTAGACTAACTAAGATTTGACTATCTACAAGGAGAAGCTGAGTTGTTACCAAAAAGAATCAAACAAAAATCATTAGATGAAGACATACAATTTCTTTAAAAAAATATGAAGAAGAAAGGAAATAAGAAAAACTTCAAAAGAAAGAAGAATTTTCATGGGAACTATGTAGTAAACTATGTTGTAAACTATCCTAAAAGAAGAAATAAACAAGCCTCTTATGCCCATGTTGGAAAAATAAACTCATAAGAAGAATCTAAGAAGCTCCTATTTTATTTAGAACTATCAGATCAAGTATCAAACAAATCAAGCACTTGGGTAATTGATAGCGGATCTTCCAAACATATTATAGGATTCCAAGGAAATATGGAAACTATGGTAGAAGAAACTGATGAACAAGTGAACATCGGAGATGATTCTGCACATCTTGTAAAAGGTGTAGGGACCTATACCATCAAACTAGAATCAGACATGGAAATCCAACTAAAAGATGTACTATATGTACCTAAAATCAAAATAAACCTAATATCTATATCGACTCTTGAAGATAATGGATACATAATCACATTCATGAATGGGAGAGTTTTGGCTTGGCATAAATCCAACACATTTAAGAAAGCCAAACCTATAACAATAAGGCAAGGTTATATATATAAACTATGTACCAAACCTAAACAAGCTCTCATTCTTGAATCTCCTAATATAAATGAAATCTGGCACAAAATATTAGGGCACATACACTTTCAAGCCTTAAATTCAATGGATAAATTGGTAGAAGACTAACCAAACTAAACTGCTCACATTGTGGAACATGCAAATGATGTGTTATAGGAAGAAACACCAAAGGATCATTCCACACCAATTCAAAAAAAACCAAAAATATATTGGAACTAATCTACTCTAACCTCTATGGACCTATGTCAACACCCTCCAAGGGAAGGGCCCTATACTATGTAATCTTCATGGATGATTTCTCAAGGAAAACATGGATATATTTCCCAAAATTTAAATAATATGAGGAAATCCTAAATAGATTGAAAGAGTCCAAAGCTCCAACTAAAAATTTCTTTGCAAAGAAAATTAAGACCTTGAAGTTAGAAATAATTATCCACTAATATAACTGAGAGGGGGGGGGGGGTGTGAATCTGTTATATGACAATTTAAAAAATTTATCCTCTTAAACAATCTTGACCATTCAATCAAAGTAGACAACAACCATAAAGAGATGCACATACACAATTACACTAGATATGTTGACTAGGGAAACCCTTGATTAGAGGGAAAACCCTTGAGGGAATGATGCCCACAAAATGATGTATGAATATGAATACTTGTTAGAAGATGGACCCTATTAGGATTCTTATTACAAAATTTAGTACAAAGAGTCCCTGTGAGGAGACTTTGAATCCCTATTAGGAGATTCCAACCTTGTTAGGAGTTGTGGAAGGTAGCTAAAACTACTATCCAAATAGCTTCAAGATCAGATCAATGAACCCACTGTCCAATTGACCTTAGTACTATTTCTTTCAAAATAATAGATGTGTAATAAGATTTTACTTCTTCCTCTATCTAGTACATCAGACTCCTTCACCTTCAGATCATGCAATCAAATTTAGAACTCTATAATTAGTAACAGTAACCCTTAAGGTCACCTACACGCATTAGTAAGTCACTCTACTTTGTTGCTTAGTAATTCACAAGTCTTCTCTTTCACACCATGTATAAAACATGGAAAAAATCTTCCCTTTATACCATACTCAATAATAATTCCTTGAGTTAGCTTTCTAATTCATTATAATGCATTAATTTAATGAAATACACATTTAATTAATGATGTCAGCTCATAGTTAGTCATATGTGAACTCTTTGACATCATCAACAGTTAGTATACTATATCTAGTTAACTATGCTACCCTTCATTACAAATGTAATGAGCTCTAGAAATCATACAATAGGAACTGCTTTCCTAATACTCTACTTCCATATGATTCTCTGTAGATCAATTATATCTTCTGTATATTGTCAATTTAGGTTCTGCGCACTTGCCCTAGTAACAAATACACACTTTAGTATGTGCTGGTAACTGTTCATAAGAAGATAAGTGATCTATTCTCCTTAATACAAAAATCACAGTTTGTTGCTCTGTCAATCTTTTACAAACTCAATACTATGTTGTCATCAATGATAAACATATTTATAAATACAACATATCAATCTTTTGTAATTCTCCCCCACAACATCAACATTCATGCTAACAATATCCCCCTTTGGCATTGATGAAAACATAGATGGAAAACATCTAAGTTCCAAGAATAGCAAATCATGTTCTTCTTTCTTCCCAATTGAATGTTTTTCATGTCACTCTATCCCCCATTGACATAAATGTCAAAGATAATACACAAATGGTTCAATTGTTTGAACATACAATAATTTATTAGCACGAACACAAGTTGGTCTATTGCTTTACAAATTTTGCATATAACTCCATAAATAACTCAAGTGTCTAAATACACTGTTGCATACCAATTACCAATTACCAAGAGTCCTTTGCTGACTCTGTTCATCACAAATACTCCCCCATTGAGGAAGCATCAACATTCGGTCCAGTCTAACAATGATGCTATGTACCCTGGACTGATGCACTTATGCATCTTCTATTCTAAATTAGGCAGGGTATAACCCCAAGCATACCTCTTAGGTACTCAAATGCATCCATTGGTAGGGGTTTCATGAAAATTTCTACAATTTTTTCCTTAGTGTTAATATATTCCAATATGATTTCTTTCTCTGAAACTTTCTCTCCAAACACATGATACTTTATAGTGATGTGCTTAGTCTTAGAATGCAAAAAAAGATTATTAGACATGTTAACCCTACTTGTGTTATCACAGTAAATGATAACGTGTTCTTTGAATGTAATTCCAATCATCTGCTTCATCCATATGACTTGATTATAGTTGTTTGTTGTCGCAACATATTCTACCTCTGTAGTGCTTTGTGAGGTGCAATCTTGCTTCTTGCTAAGCCAAGAAACTAGTCTTCCTCAAAGAAAGAATGCTCCTCCACTGATGCTTTTTCTATCATCCATATCTCCAGCCCAATCAACATCAATATAAGTGCAAAGAGTAAAATCATTGCTTTTTTCATACCAAATTACATAATTAGATGTCCCTTTCAGATATCTTATATCCTTTTTATAGCTATGTAGTGATATTATTTGGGATTAGCCTAAAATATTGCCATAATTCCAACTACATTAGCTATATCTGGTCTACTATGAGTCAAATACTGCAATCCTCCAATCATAGATCTATACTTCTTTTGTTCAATAGTAGGTGTCTCATCCTTGCTTGATAAATTAAGACCAGTTACCATAGGAGTTGCAATGGGTTTACAATTTTGTAATCCAAATCTTTTTAGCAAATCTTTCAAATACTTGGTCTAAGAAATAAAGATACCTTCTTTGTTTTGAACAATTTGCAATCCTAAAAAAAAATTCATTTCTCCTATCATGGTCATCTCAAATTCATTCTTCATGTCTTCTGAGAATTTTTTACTGGCTTCATTATTTCCTCCAAAAATGATATCATCAACAAATACAATGATTATTAATAAACCATTTTCTATATCTTTCAAGTACAATTTCCTATATGTTGTTCCTTTAGCAAATCCAAGTTTTGCAAGATATTTATCCAATCTTGCATACCAAGTTCTAGGTGCTTGCTTTAATCCATACACGGCTTTCTTTAATCTACAAATCATATCCTTCTCTAATTTGTTCTTGAATATCCCAAATTTCTTAAATGCCTTTGATTTTTTCCCTAAGAAAAGCCACCCACATCATTCTAGTAAAATCATCAACAAAAATCATAAAATACCTCTCTCCATAGAATCCTCTTGTTCTTGCAAGACCACTCAAATCTGTATGTACCAATTCCAACTTTTGTGTAGTACCAAATTGCTTGCTAGGAAATGAATCTTTCTTCTACTTAGCTAGGATACATTCCTTACAAATATTTTTAGTGGGCTTAATGATCTTGGGTAAGTCTGTCACAAAAAGTGTATTACTAGCTTTCACAATGTTATCAAAGTTAATGTGACAAAATCTTCTATTCCATAACCAATTGTTGTCAACTTTAGCTACTAAACATGTTATTTTAGTGGAGTTTAACTAAAATACATTTACTCTAGTTCTTGTGCTAGTACTAACTAGTTTTCTTTCCTTTTCCTTGATGATGCATGTGTCATTACCAAACTATAATTGGTAACCTTTGTCCATAAGTTGTCCAACACTTAACAAGTTATGTTTCAGTACATCAACACAATAAACATCATTAGTATTTGTTTTACCATCTAGTGTGGTAGATGTAATGTGTTATATCACTAGTCATGTGATGTGAACAACCACTACC
Source organism: Cupressus sempervirens (assembly GCA_028749045.1). Lineage (NCBI taxonomy): Eukaryota > Viridiplantae > Streptophyta > Pinopsida > Cupressales > Cupressaceae > Cupressus > Cupressus sempervirens. The sequence continues at coordinate 118,399,086 of CM053788.1, forward strand.
AATGATCTAATCTTTCTTTTCAACTTGTGAGATCAACTCACTTTCTTCTCTGATCACTCTGTCAAGGTCATCCTCCTTTATTGCTACAAATCCTAATTCATCTTCACTTTTTTTTTGAATAGATTCTTCTTCCTCTTCTTCTTCATTAGCATATAAACAATTTCTAAGTCTTCTAGATTTGAATCTTCCCTTATACTTCATTTCTCTTTTAGGACACTTAGATGCATAGTGACCATATTTATTACATGTCTAATGTTTAAAGATATTCTTACCATATTTTTCTCTTTCCACAAGAAGAGCCACTCCTTCCTGGATCTTTTCCTCAATAGAATTGCCATTGCTAGAAATGTCTCCTTGTGCTTTTGTGTTCCTTGTTAGACTAGGTTTAATATTCAATGCACTAAATGCTATCTCAACTTTTGTTGATTCTCCAGATTGTTTCAAATCAAATTTTGCAGCTTCTAATGTACCAAGCAATATTTCTTTGGTACAATTAGTAGTACAAGGTATCATCAGCTGAATCATCTAAGTTACTATCTTGAAAGGTGGTGTCAAAATTTTCAAGATCTTCCATATCACTTCATCATCAGATTTCATTCCATCAAGAGATGTGATTCCTGTAGCAATCTCAGATATTCTGCCAATATAGCTTCTTATAGATTCATCTTCCATAATTCTAGCATCTTGGAATGTGCAATACAAATTTTGTAATCTAACTCTTTTTGCATGTGTATCACCCTCACAATTAGCTTCTAAAGTTTTCCAAATTTCATGAGATGTTTTGAGTTGTTTTACCTAACTATACTCACTTTTAGGTAGAGCTGACAATATTGCTTCTCTTGCCCTTATGTTGCACATAAATACTTCTCTCTACTCCTCTGTATAGCTTTCAAGATTGTCTTCTTCTGCAATGTTTTTAGATGCCTTGCTTACAAGCCAATATCTCGGACCCATGTACAAGAGATGAGTCTTCATTTTATCTTTCCAACTATCATAATTTGTGCCATGAAATTTTGGACTTTTTTTTCTGAACAAGTTTGCCAAGGATCTCCCAAATTCCAATTCAAAACTTTTCACCAAATAAAATGTGCCCATAAAACTATTCATTCATCCAAGCTTATACTTTCATATTTAGCAAGTTACTGTAAATCAACATGCAAGCATAACACATAAAGAATCAACACATAACATAGTGATTTACGTGAAACCCAATTTGGGAAAAACCACCAGTAATATGCTACTCCATTCTCACTCTTATGAAGTGATACCCTATGAAAGGCCTGCCCCATTAAAGGCTACACCACACTGTTAAATGTGACTTAGTTAAAGGATTTAACCACCCTATTAGAAGTGGGTCTGGTTAGAGGACTTTAGAAAATTCACTTAGAATGCCACCTTGTTAAAGGATTTACAAATGGCTATTAAACCAACCTAAGTCCATTGGATTTTCTTTTACCCTAACTAATACAATTGCTAGAGAGTAACAATAAGGGGTTTTGACCTGATTACAATTCACAACTTATCTTTCAGATCTTAGATCACTCTTCAGCTCTTCACATTGCCTGGGTTTCAGTCTTTATAGCTCTGACAGCTTGCCCTTGTTTCAAGATTTGTCTCCTTGAGTCTTCATGCTCAATGTACTAGTGCAATCATCTCTATCTCTTTGACCACTTATCGAAGCAGAGTCTCTGTGCTCTATCCTTCCTTCTCCTAGATGTCTTCTCCTTAACACCCTTCAACCACTTTGTAATTTGGCACACCAATAACTCTTGCTTCTTGGTCTATGAATCTTTAAATAGAAGTTTAGAATTTCTTTTGTCACTCGATTCTTCCCTCCTTTAATTTTGGTTAGAATGGATTAGGTAGGATTCATTGAATCTAACTAAAATCTTGTTTCTTCTAGAAACATCATGAAGAATCCTCTTGAATTAATTCAAAAATGGTTTACATAGAATTTTGTGCCACCAACTCATCATCCTTATTCTTCAAATAGTTCACAAAATTCTAGGTAACAACTCTGTCGACTCAGACTTGGTGAATCTTCATCTTTTAACACAATGCATTAGCTCGACACTAATGAAATTCTGGTACTCGACACATACTTGTGTTACTCAACATCAACTACAATTTATTGATGCTCGACACCTACTATGGATTCACTTGGCATCCACTAAGTTTTCTTGTTTGCTCACCTCCTTCTATATCACTTGACACTTGAACTTCACTCGGCACCTAAAGTTCACTAGATTTTTCATTTGCTCAGCTCCAACTGAAAATTTACTTGGCTTGAACTAGATTGCTTGGCACTCACTAATGAACTTAGTTAAGCTTTGCATTCAAGTTTATTCCAACTTATTCCTCCATTGTTTCTAAGTGTGGCCAACATCTGTATCTTCAAGTATGTTATCAATATGTCATTTCACCATTGTCTTAACTGATCCTTGTACTTCATTACAAAACCATAACTTAACCTTTCCCTTAGGTGCTCTTGTTACATCTTGTAGATTAAATCATCTTCATCAATCAACTTAGTGATAGTACTTGGATCTTATAAGCAATTGACATTCCAACAAGTAGCACGTTTGACATCAATGACAAAACAATGATTGAAAACATTCTCTATCAACCAACTTCCTCCTTTGCAACAATCTCCCTCTTTGATCTTCAACAATGATCTTTTCAATCAGAATTCCAACAATCTCCCTCTTAAGAATTGATGGCAAACCAAGCTAATCCACCATTAGACCAAACTATTTAACTAAAAATGCTAACTAGGTTAAGACAGTAAGTCAAATGCCAAAAAAAAGAAGTGTTACCATCAGTTTTCACTTCTACCTTCTCTAATCTGTGTCTTGATTACTTTACTTCTGCTTCTCCCTCTTAGCTGTTGTTTCCTTACACTTTGTTTTTGTACTGCTCTTGTCTACTCCTGTCTTCCTCTTACATTATTTCTCCCTCTGTCTATTTGATATTTCTCCCTCTTTCTCTGGATTTAATTAGTTTGTTTCACACACTTTCTCCCTCGTTGACAACAATGCCAAAGATACATTACTTCAGCATCTTATCATGCAAGTATAGCTTTTTTTGGAACTTTCACTTTCTCCCTCTGTCACCTTGCTTGTGAATAATGTGTAACTTCTACACTTTGATTACATTAGGCATAAATCCTAAAGTAAGTATCCTTTGCATCAATTTGTAATATTTCAATAATCAATTCATTTGATGCAGGGCAATCTTGTTTTATCTTAAGTAGCCTTAGCTAGGGGTATTACCCCTAACTTACCTCTAAGATATTCAAAAGCATCTTTAGGTAGAGCTTTTCTAAAGATGTTAGAAATTTGTTCCTTTGAACTAACATATTCCATTTTCACTTGCTTGTCTTCCATCAATTCTCTTACATAGTGATACTTTCTTGCAATATGCTTGGTTTTGGCATGCATTACAGGGTTTTTTGATATGTTGATAGTACTTGTATTATCATAATAAAGTATCATAGGCTGAATTACCTCTTCTTTCATACCTTGCAATAGATGTTTGATCCATACAATATTAGTGCAATTGATAGCAGCTGCAACATATTTAACTTTTACTGTGGATTGTGAGGTACAACTTTACTTTTTGCTGGTCCAGGTAACCAATCTCTTCCCTAAGAAAAGTGCTTTTCCACTAGTACTCTTTCTATCATCAATGTTACCTCCCCAATCAACGTTAGTCTAGGCTCTCAACTCAAACTTTTCACTTTTCTTGTAGTACAAACCAAAGTCACCAGTTCCTTTTAGATACCTCAGTATTCTCTTTATTGCCATTAGATGATTTTCTCTTGGATTTGCAAAAAATATTGCCACTATTCCAACTACTAATGTAATGTCTATTCTACTATGTACAACATATTGCAACTTTTCAATCATTGATCTGTACATTGTCTAATTCACTTCAGCTAACTCATCATTCTTGGATAACTTATGTCCAATTACCATTGGTGTGCTTACTGGTTTTGAATCTTTTAATCCAAATGTCTTAAGTATTTCCTTGATGTATTTGGATTGAATTACAAATATGCCATACTTCAATTGATGTACTTGTAATCTAACAAAGAATTTGATTTTCCCAAACATTGACATCTCAAACTCATGTTTCATTTGATCAGAAAAATCTTTGCATAAAACATCTTTTCCTCCAAATATTATATCATCAACAAAGATTTCAAATATCAAAATCTCTTTACCTTTTTTTGCTTTGATGTACAGTTTCTTGTCATCTATTTTCTCAAATCCTATCTTCACAAGATACAGGTGCAGTCTCTCATACCATGCTCTAGGTGCTTGCTTCAAACCATAAAGAGCTTTGTGCAATTTGCAAACCATATCCTTGTTCTTCTCATCAATAAATCCCTCTGGTTGTTCTACGTAGACTTCCTCCTCCAGTATACCATTCAGAAAAGTAGACTTTACATTCATTTGGTAGACTTTGAAACCTTTGTAAGTAGCATATGCAAGTAGTGTTCTTACTCCTTCCATTCTTGCAACAGGGGCAAAGGTTTCCCCATAATATAATCCTTCTTCTTGTGCATAACCTTTGTAGATTAGTCTAGTCTTGTTTCTTGTTATCTCACCATTGTCATCAAGTTTTTTTTGAAAATCCAATTTTGTAACAATTACATTTTTATCAGCTGGTCTAGGAACTAGGGTCCAAGTTTTGTTCTTTTTAATCTGATCTATCTCTTCTTTCATATCTTTATACCAATCATCATCTTGTAGTGCATCTTTCACTATTTTAGGTTTAATCTTACTCATCAGACATGATTCATTTCTTAGTCTATTTCTTGTCATTGGTCTAATATCCTTGTCACCAATGATTTGTTCTACAGGGTGATGTCTTCTCACATACTTGGCTAATCTTAGTTCTATCCTTCTTTCCATGTTTGATCCTTCATCTTCAGAGTCATTTTTCTCTTCTTCATCTGGTATTTCATCATCTCTTCCATGTGTACTAAATTCAAAGTCAGAATGTGCAATTTCTTCATTTTGCAACTCAACTTTTGAATGCAGCTTGACATTCACTGGTTGAGACTCAGCTGATACTAAAATTTGTTGTTGATTTCCAACTTGATTGGCATCATCATCTTCAACAGTCATTCCTTCAAAGAAGTATACAAAGGATCTATAATCTTCTAATTTCCTGGATTCATCAACTTGGAAATCTGCATACTTGTCAAAATTTAAATTTGCACTCTCCATAATCTTATTAGTGTTAGTATTCAAACACTTATATGCTTTTCTTCTAGTTGAGTATCCAAGGAATATGCCTTCATCACTCTTTGCATCAAACTTGCCATTTCTATTATCTTTAAGAATATAGCATTTACAACCAAATACTTTGAAATTTTTAACATTAGGTGAGTGATCATACCATAAATCAAAATATGTTTTATTTGTTCCTTTCTTGACTTGGACTCTATTCAGGGTGTAAATAATAGTACTTACAGCTTCTCTCCAATACTTTAGAGCGATATTTTTCTCCATCACCAAGGTCTTGGCACAGTCTATTACTGCCCAATTTCTTCTTTTAGCAATAGTATTTTGAGGTGGAGTTCTTGGTGCTGATGTTTGTCTCTTTATTCCTTTATCATTGCAGAATATCTCAAATTCTTTTGATGTAAACTCATCTCCTCTATCTAATTTGAGGCACTTCAAACTCTTTCCTATTTCCTTCTCAACTCTAGCCAAATACCACTTAAACATTTGAAATGCATCAGATTTTTTCTTTAAAAACATGGCAGTCATCATCGTGGAATGGTCATCTACAAATAACATTATGTATTTGTCTTCTTAGTAGCCTTGTACTTCTATTGGACCACATAAGTCTATATGGACTAGCTCTAGTACTTCTTTGGAAGTGTAGGTTTTTCTTTTGAAACTAGACTTGGTCATCTTTCCTAGTTGACATTGTTTGCACATTGTATTTTTTAGTTTCTTCAATTTTGACAACCCTCTGACTTTCTTCTTTTTGCTGATACTTGTCAGATTGTCAAAGTTAACATGACACAGTCTTTTATGCCATAACCAAACATCATCAAATCTAACAACAAGACAAGTTGCATCATCCATATCTAGGTAAAATAAGTTACTCCTAGTTTGTTCACCTTTTCCTATTAGATTTCCATCAGTGTCATAGATTTTTTCAGTTTTGTTTCCAAATTCTACTTTGCAACCTACATTACCTAACTATGATACACTCAAAAAATTATAGTTCAATCCTTCAACATAGTATGCATTATCACTTGAAATTTTCTTTGTAAGTTTAATAGAACCTTTTCCTTTGATTTGGCATTGAGCATCATTTCCAAATCTAACACTATTTCCATCATATTAAGTAAAGGTTATAAACTTACTCTTGTCTCCTATCATGTGATGTGAGCATCCACTGTCTATGATCCACTTGTCATTTTTGTTCACACAGTTTACCAGTGTTGTTGCTTCATCTTCATCTGATTCATCCTTCATGGCCACATAGACTACTTCATCATTCTCATCATAATCTTGTTAGATAATGTAGCATCCTTTGCCTTTGTCCTTGTAATATTTTCTATCATCTTCTCTTTTCTTCTTGTACTTGTTCCCTTCCTTGAAGTTTTTCTTTTGTGTACACCTTGCAGCAATATATCCTACTTCATTACAATTAAAACATATGATAGACAACTTACCTTTGAATTTACCTTTGCCTCTATGGAATCTTCTAGCTAGCAGTGCTTCCAATTGTTCCACATCTTCCTCATCTGTGCTAATATCACTGAATGCAGGTTTTCCTTTTCTACTCTTCTTCTTAGATTTATCCTCCTTAATTTTTTTCAATGTCAGCTTGGCCTTGAAAGTAGATTCAAGGTTCTTAGGTCTATAGTTATCAAAGTTGGATAGTTCAAATGCAGTAAGTCTTCCCACTATTCCTTCAAAGGTTAGTGTGTTTCCTTGTACACACCTTAGCTCTTGGATGGCTAAAACTCTAATAGCATAGATAGGGAGTAGGGTTCTCAAGTATTTGCTATTGACAATTTCTTCTTCCAAGTGACCACCCAAACTTCTTATTGCACTTACTACTTCTTTCATTCTAGAGCCATTTTGAGCAACATTTTCTCCTTCCTCCATTTTTATGTCATCAAACTTTCCTTTGAGGCTTTCTCTCTTTGCTCTTTGAACATTTTGATCTCCTCCATAGATATCTATTAAGGCTTTTCACATATTGAATGCAGTGTCACATCCTTTGATGTCATCAAATTCAATATAGCTAAGTTCAGAGGCAATCTTTAACATTTCCTGACTTTGCTCCTTCCTTTTGCTCAAATCATCTATAGAAAGGGGTCTAGCTAGGTCTACATGTTCCACTCCAATTGAGGTTTTTGCATAGTCACCTATTGATCCAAGGTACAACTTCATTAGACTTTTCCATGCAATGAAGTTGTCTTTTTTGAGCTTGGGAACTTCTCTCTTGGACATCGTGATCTTCCTACTTCTAGAACCTTTAAACTAAATCATCAGATTGCTCTGATACCAATTGTAGAAATGTTTTAGAATAACTAAGAGGGGAGGTGAATTAGTTATTCAAGGTTCAAATATCCAATTCAAAACTTTTCACCAAATAAAATGTGCCCATCAAACTATTCATTCATCCAAGCTTATACTTTCATATTTAGCAAGTTACAGTAAATCAACATACAAGCATAACACATAAAGAATCAACACATAACCTAGTGATTTACATGGAAACCCAATTTGGGAAAAACCACTAGTAACATGCTACTCCATTCTCACTCTTTTGAAGTGATGCCTTGTGAAAGGCCTAACCTATTAAAGGCTACAACACACTATTAAATGTGACTTGGTTAAAGGATTTAACCACCCTATTTGAAGCGGGCTTGGTTAGAGGACTTTAGAACATTCACTTGGAATGCCACCCTATTAAAGGATTTACAAATGGCTATTAAACCAACCTAAGTCCATGGGATTTTCTTTTACCCTAATTGATACAATGACTAGAGAGTACCATAAGGGGTTTTGACCTCATTACAATTCACAACTTATCTTGCAGACCTCAGATCACTCTTCAACTCTTCACATTGACTAGGTTTCAGTCTCTATAGCTCTGATAGCTTGCCCTCCTTTTAGGCTTTTCTAAAATTGCTTTTCTCACTTGATTCTTCCCTCCTCTAATTTTGGTTAGAATGGATTAGGTAGGATTCATTGAATCTAACCCACATCTTTTTTCTTCTAGAAAAATCATGAAGAATCCTCTTGAATTCTTTCAAAAATGGTTTACATAGAATTCTATGCCACCAACTCATCATCCTTATCCTCCAACTAGTTCACAAAATTCTAGGTAACAACTTTGTCAGCTCATATTTGGGGAATCTTCATCTTTTAAAATAATGTAGCAGCTTGACACTATTGAAATTTTGGTGCTCGACACATACTATGTTACTCGACATCAACTACATTTTACTGATGCTCGACACCTACTATGGATTTGCTTAGCATCCACTAAGTTTTCCTATTTTCTTGACTCCTTCCATAACACTTGGCACTTGAATTTCACTTAGCACCTAAAGTTCACTCGACACCTGAAGTTCACTATATTTTACATTTTCTTGGCTCCAACTAAAAATTTACTCAGCTTAAACTAGCTTGCTCAACACTCACTAATAAACTTAGTTAAGCTTTGAATTCAACTTTATTCCAACTTATTCCTCCATTGTTTCTAAGTGTGGACAACATCTATATCTTCAAGTATGTTATCAATATGTCATTTCACCATTGTCTTAACTAATCTTCGTACTTCATTACAAAACCATAACTCAACCTTTCCCTTAGGTGCTCTTGTTACATCTTATTGATTAAATCCTCTTCATCAATCAACTAAGTAATAGTATTTGGATCTTATAAGCAATTGTAATTCCAACAAGTAGCAGGTTTAACATCAATGAGAAAACAATGATTGAAAACATTCTCTATCAGCCAACTTCCTCCTTTGCAACAATCTCCCTCTTTGATCTTCAACAATGATATTTTCAATTAGAATTCTAACACATTCAATCAAAGTAGACAAAAGCCATAAAGAGATGCACATACACAATTACACTAGATATGTTGACTAAGGAAACCCTTGATCAGAGGGAAAACCTTAGTGGGAATGATGCCCACAAAATGATGTACTAATATGAATATTCTTTGTTAGAGGATGGACCCTATTAGGAGTCTTATTACAACATTTAGTACAAAGAATCCCTATTAGGAGACTTTGAATCCATGTTAGGAGATTCCAACCCTGTTAGGAGTTGTGGAAGGCAGCTGAACCCACTGTCCAAATAGCTTCAGGATTAGATCAACGAACCCACTTTCCAATTGACCTCGGTACTATTTTTCAGAATAATAGATGTGTAACAAGCTTTTACTTCTTCCTCTATCTAGTATGTCAGACTCCTTCACCTTCAGATCATGCAATCAGATTAGGAACTTTGTAATAAGTAACAGTAACCCTTAAGGTCACTTACATGCATTAGTAAGTCACTCTGCTTTGCTGCTTAGTAATTCACAAGTCTTCTCTTTCACACCATGTATAAAACATGGAAAACATCTTCCCTTTATACCATACTCAATAATAATTCCTTGAGTTAGCTTCCTACTTCATTATAACACATTAATTAAATGAAATACACATTTAATTAATGTTTTTGGCTCATAGTTATACACAAATTTTCACACCTGTGACTTTTGTACATGCACACTCTCTAACATCATCAATGGTTAGTATACTATCTCTAGTTAACTACGTAGCCATGCATTACAAATGTAATGAACTGTAGCAATCAAAAAATAGGAACTACTTTCCTAATACTTTGTTTCCATATGATTCTCTATAGATCAATTATATCTTCCATATAATGTTGATTTAGGTTCTGTGCACTTGCCTTAGTAACAAATACACACTGTAGTATGTGCTGATAACTGCACATAAGTAGATAAGTTATATATTGTCCTTAATACAAAAATCACAGTCTGCTTCTCTGTCAGTCTTTTACAAAATCATTACTATGTTGTCATCAATGACAAACATAGTTATAAATACAACATATCAATGTTCTATAATGCTCCCCTAGATGAAAATTCATGCTAACACTTGAGAACTGACAATGGGACATAATACACTTCAAAATTGTTCAAAGAATATTGTGTTAGTTCAGGGACTAAGAGGGAGTTTAGTGTACCCTACAATCCTCAAAAAAATGGGGTAGCTAAAAGGAAAAATAGAACTATTGTGGAGGCAAAAAAATTCATGATGTTTGATCAAAATCTAGATTCCTCCTTCTGGGTAGTAGCATCTAGAGAAATTGTTTATAATCAAAATAGATGTCCTCATTCTCATCTCGATAACAAAGCACTTGAGGAGACATTTACTAGATAGAAACCTGACATAAGCCATATGAGGATCTTTGGTTGTCTAGTATACATTCATGTATCCAAAGAGAAGAGAACAAAACTAGAACCCTCTGGAAGAAAAGGAACCTTTATGGGATATAGTGAAACTTCAAAGGCATATAGAATATTCATTCCTAGACAAAGGCAAATAGAACTTAGTTGAGATGTAATATTGAAGGATGATATTTCCTTTAAAAAGAAAAAGAATTATGATGAGTTTTTAAAAAATCAAAATCCAATCATAATCAATTATATATGTTCTACTCCTAATATATAGTCAGAAAATCCTTAAGGCACCTCATATGAAAACACACCTAAATTTGACATTCAAAATGAGTGTCTTGATGAAAATCAAAATTCCAACAAAAAAAAAAAAACAACTTTGTAGTGCCTAATGGTACATTTAGAGAAACCAAAATACCCCACAAACTAACATGTAATGCATTAATAAGTAAAATTCTTGATTTTGAACTAGCCAATGTTGATGAAGCCCTCAAAAAACAAGCTGATGCTATGATAGAAGAATATCATCCCATTCTAAAGAATGATTTTTGGTGTATAGTTCCTATACCAAAGGGAAAATTAGGTGTTACCTCCAAATGGTTGTTCAAAATTATACCAGTTGTAGATGGTAGTGTAGAAAAATACAAAGCATGTTTCATTTCCCAAGGATTCTCTTAGAAGGAAGGCATTGACTATGAGGATGTTTTCACACCTGTAGCTTGATATACCTCTATTCGAGTTGTGTTAGCCATCACAATAGCCAAAGGTTCGAAGGTTCACCAAATAGATGTTAAGACTACATTTCTAAATGGAAAAATAGAAGAAGAAGTCTATCTGGAACAACCTGAAGGATTTATAGTTCTTAATACATAATCTCATGTATGCATATTAAAGAAGGCTCTATATAGAAAAGCATAAAATAATCCTTCTTTACACAAAGCTCTACTGAAGTAGAATATATTGCAACAATTATGGGAGCCTGAGAAGCTATATGGCTTAGGAAGCTAATTGTGGGACTATTTGAAAAACCTCTAAAGCCTACTACTGTTCTACATGATAATCAAAGTTGTATCGATTTATTAGAAAATCCAATGTTCCTTGATTGATCCAAGCATATAGAAATTCCTTTTCACTATGTTAGAGATATGATATAGAGGAAAATAATTCAATTAGAGTATATTAATACTAGTGATCAAACTACAAAAATTCTCACCAAGCCCCTTTCCAGAGTTAAAGTGGAACACTTTAAGGAGAAACTTGGTATGATTGAAGTGTAATCGAGACTCAATATCTAAATTTATTTCATTTGTAAAATTATAGACTAAAGATGTTTAATGTGTAAACTCTTTTTGTCATATGTGCAATGACTCTATGACCTATGGGCCCTCTTCCTATGTACATTGCATTAAGGTGACAATCTTTTTGATAATGTACACTTGTATTAAACATATTGAGGTGATGACTTTACAATGTTTCATATATTTACTATCCATGATAGAATTATTAAAATATTTATTGTTTGTTAATATCTTAATGACTTAATTACACAAGGGTGTTGAAAATTAGTATTTGTATTTGAAATATCTCTATTATAGATAAAAAGTACTCATTCACCTTAAACAATCCTTCTAGTTGAATTTTGGCTATTGTTATTCTTCATTTTAGATTTTAAAATGTTTTAATGTTTGAAACTTATCTAAAATGAGAAACTTATCACTTTTACTAAACTTGCCTAAATAAAAGAAATTTTCTACTTGTATTCAACTTATCTCAAGTAGTTATAATAACTAATTTCTACAATTAGCATATATTTTAATGTGAAAAATGATCATTCACCTTGAAATTTCTATGTAATTAAAGTGTGTGATTCTTAACCCCAAATATTAGTTTTCTAAACTTAGTAGAGCATCAATTTCATTATTAAATATGATCACCTCATAACAAAACTTCTAAAAGGAAAAGTGTAAGCCAAAAGAAAATGTTGGAGATAAATTGTTGGAATAAGTATATGAGAAATAAGATACTGAGAGGGAAAGGGTGAATCAGGATCTTAAACTTTTCACTTCAAAATCAATACCATTAATTCATACCTAGTTTATCTCATAGATTTATCAATAAAACTATAATGGTGAAACATAAATGACATACATCACATCCATAAAAGTTCAACACACAACATAATGATTTGGTTACCCAGAAACACTTCAAGATGAAGGTAAAACTAGGGTGGGGATGAAATCCACAAATCTTTACCTTTGCAATGATAAATTTAACCTATTAGGGTTACAATGTTTTATCATAAAATTTGATCTATCTTGTGAGGAGTCTGCCCTGTTAAAATCTTAAGAGACTATTAGGTCTCACCTTGTTAAAGGTTTTTACACACATAATAAAGTAAGGACTCTATTAGGAGATTTAAATAGGCCTATTAGGACCACTCTGTTAAGAGATTTTCCTTGTCTCAGTTATAAATTAATTGATTTAGTACTTGACCCTTAGTTCTCTCTGCAAGCTGATCTTGGGTCTCCTCTTTCCTGTATCTTTGATTTGATTCTCCTAATTTGATATCTTTGTTCAGTCCTCCACTACTCTGATTGCTCTTTTCTTGATCTTTTCTTGAACTTCTCCTTCAATCCACTTGTGTATACTCCTTATACATTTCAACATGCTTACAATCTTTAACTTCTCATTGTTCTTATTTTAGGGTTAGAATCTTTCTTAAATAGAGATTATGTGAACTTTCTAGATCTTGATCGATGACTTAAACTTCATCATCATTTTCCATTTACATCCTTTTTTCTGGTTGATTGAATTATATGCTTAGGGATCATTATCTTTTGTAATGACACGTAATCAACATCTGAGCTAGCTCTACAAATATTAAATGTCATAGAAATGTCAGCCATACAAATTTATATATGATTTTATGTCATTATAATCTCTCATATAAAAATTGAATTACTCAACACTTGAATGCTTTGACACTTAGTCATGCATAAACCTTTATGTTGTTACTCAACTTCGATATAACCATTTTCTTGGCTCTTTTTAACTTTTCAATATGATCGGTCTGCATTAATTTTCTTGACTCATACTCTACTCAACATATTTTCTCGGTCTCTACTGAATAGTCATCAATTGTTATCTCACTTGTTATAAGTGTTGTATCCTTGACCTTTACCAGATAATGTGGTCACAGTGATGACCTTGTAATCTTGCCTAGTAAATGACTTGTAAATGAATAAGTGTTTGGACATTAATCTTCGACATAGACTTAGAGATCAACAATCTCCCCCTTTGAAATTAGTGGGAAAAACACTTTGTCATGAAATTATTTTGTTCAAAAATGTATTCTCCCTTTGAGACCAAAATTTGATTCTTTTCAATCTAATATGTTTGATTTATGATTCTTATCATTCCCCTTTTTTATTATTTTATATCTGATGCAAGAGCATCTAGAGGTATAAGGGCAATCCTGTGTCACCCAAAAAAATGTACTTAGAATTAGTTTTTGTTTCATGTGTTTTCATTTTTGGATACCCATTTGGGTCAAATAAAGGTTCCAACTCTCACAGTCCCACTATCAATGTGTTTGAAAATCCCAAAAAAATTGGAGCATGTAATTGGGCCATCATTTTGGTTAACTAGAAGGTGTGAATTGGCCAGATGAATGCAATCATGATTTAGAGCATTCCAGAAAAAGAATCAGGTCAATAGACCCCACGGTTTAAAAGTTATTGCAGTTTTTCGAGTTTTTGAGACCTCATAAGAATGCTTCAAAGTCAAGTTAGGGGCATTAAATGACCTTGAAAAGGGCCAAAAAATGGGGGACGAGTGAAGCTGGTCCATAGGGCTATAGAGCACTTTGAGAGCTTTCCTAAAATGTAAACGGTTCGTTAATCAGAGCTATGGTTCAAAAGTTATGCCTCCTGGAAGTTTGATTACTGTTTCTGGATTCTTCTAGATTTGCACTGACTTCTAACAGCTTCTGGAACCTTCTATTTGGTCGGTGGATGCCTACTAGCACTTTCTAGAATGTACTCCTAGTCCTTAACCCTCCGGGGTCTATTTAAGGAGATTTATGGCATTGTAAAAGGCAGTTTGGAGTGGAGTTTGAGAGGAGGTACTGAAAGGAGAAATTATCTCTAGATTTATGCTATTGTAAGCACTTAGGCCATGCTTTGAAGTTTATTTTCTCTGTACTATTTGTACTAGCTTATTTTCTTAGTTAATATATTTTCCCCTTTTCTGTTGTGTCCATTCTGTTCTTGGGTTGTGTCCCCATCAATATCTCCCACTTTTTTCTTTCATTCTTCCTCATCATCCCCCCCTTTTTTTTCATGAATGGAGCTTGGGGATTTTGGGGCTAACTTATACTTCTCAAAAAATTATTGATGACTTGCCACAATATTGGCATAGCCAGTATTCCATCTTTCCTTGATCCAAATTTTGAAATTAAATCTCTAGCTCAACAACTAGGTCAATAAATCCTGCAATATTTTAAAATTTTGTCTCTTTCTTCAAAACATCTCTAGCAATAGAGGATACCTTCTTAATTATCTCTATGTGTGGCAATAATTGAAGTTGAATCAATGCCAACTTGTGCCTTATTACTTCATCTTTAGCTGCGAGGTCAGCTAACCTCTCTTGACTAAATGTTAGTTTACTATAAGAAAATGAGCTTGAACTTACATTCTTGCCCAACGTGAGAACATTATATCTTATGTATGTATTTAATAACTCTAAAGAGTGTGTAGTATCTCCTGTAAAGAAATCTACATCACACAATTTCACATATAAAGAATTGATGGTCTTCAAAATTGTTTCCAACTATGTAATAGATGCAAAAAGCTTGGCTTGTCTCTATACAAGTTCATGTGAGACTTAATGTAACAATTTATGATCCATTCTACATTTAGGCCATTGTAATAGCTTTTCATTTGTCTCTATATCATCTATCTAAATTTTATCAACTACATATACTAGCTGGTCCAAAATTGCATGCTAATTATTTACATCAGTAATTCCAAATGCATCTGTGAAAATATCATTGATAATATGTAATACATGTCTTCTCTTCTTCTCTCTTTTTTGGTATTCTTTTTTGGCCTTACATCTCAAAAAGATTTGAAATTCTTCCATTTTCTCTAATGTGATATTATTCAGATCATATGTAGGTGAAGTAATTATCTCATCAAGATTCACTAACTCATCATCATCCTAATATCTAGAGGGTGTATCACTTGGTAGTGATAGTTGCAATTGTTTCCCTTTTCGCTTGGTCTCTCTTTTGGTTGCTACACTGGTATAGATATCACTTGTTGCATAGGTGTCACATTTGTAGCTTCTACAACCTTTTCATTTGAAAATTGAATAAGAGCTTGAGTGACCTCTTTCTCTTTCTATGTGACTTCTTCCTCTGTCATTTTGGTGCATGAATCTTTCTCAAAATTTACTTATTAAAATTTTTCATGCAAAGTGGTGGCATATATACAATTAATGCATTACCAAGTTGCTTGACACTTGCAGCCTCAATAACTACTCTAACTTTAACATCATTAGTCTTCTTTACTTCAAGCTTTGGATATTCAACTATTTGTAACAAAATTGGGTTTGTATAGCATTTTCTTGAACCCTTCATGAAACTTTGAATTTCCTCTTATGTTAGTAAATTAGGAGTAGGTGGAGGCATGTCAGTATCATCCTTAATTGTGATAATTTCCTTTTGGTCATATCCACTGACAAGTTCCTCAATCTTTATTATCAACTTGACCACTTCTTGCTTATAGTCATCCTCAAATTCTATAGCATCTCGACCTTCCCTCTCCTCTATTATTGGTGTAAGCACTCCAAATACTTATTTCAAAACTCTTATATTGTCTTTCTCAACTTTAGGAGCTTTATTCTTTAAAATTTTATATGTCCAGTTCCTTGGTATAAACTTAAGAGAATCTTTAAGGGCTATAGACATATGCACATTCTCCAAATCTGGCATTACTTGTGCTAATGTTGTTTCTCTTATTTTCTTTTTAGTGGAAAATGCCCATTTCCATTTGGTATCCATTCTATTGTACAATCCCACTTGATATATTGTCCCTAATTTCATGGGTGTGTGCCTAAATTTGATCATCATGTCAATAATTGTACCTTCAAGTTTAACTTGATCATTAATGCTCAAAGAATCATACTGTAAAACTTTGAGTGGAAAAATAAAATACTTTTAGATTCTATCAATTTTGCACATACTTGATCCAAAGTCATTGGAGGGAATTTGTTTACTACTTGTAATTTTCTAGTCTCGTCAGACTCAGTCTTTTCTTCATCTCCTCCTCTTGTGCAATGATAAATTTCCTCTTTGGTTTTTCTTTCTCATCTACCTACTTCCTTTTCTTTGATGTACTTCCTGGTAATAGCTCAGTAAGAGATTATGCTGACTTCCTTTTGGTGATGATCAATTTTCTCTTTGGCCTTTATGGTGTCATCATTTCTTGCTCATTTTTCTAGAGGTTTTCCTTTACTGTAGGTTCAATTATTACAACCTTTCTCTATCTAGTGGCCTTTGACTTCACAACTACAAGCTCTTTGCCTTTTCCTTCCATAGACTTTGAGGGTTGTTCTAACCTTCTCTTTGTTCCATCTTACTAGCTTTAAAAAAAATTCATTTCCTTTTCTTTCCTTCCTTAGGTGTGTCAGCATCTGTAGTTAGCTTGGCAATAACAGTCTCATATGTGCCAAATTTTTCATTACTAGCATCAATATCTTTTGCTAATAGTGCAATAACTACTATCATAAAATAATCTACATTTACCTCATAGGGCATTAGCCTCAACCATTCTACCCTTGGTAATACTGCTTGTGCATACACAAAATTTGTATCAAGAATGATATATATTTCATCATAATATTTGTCTACAATAGACTTTGGAATCCTCATCTTGTTCCTCATTTTAACTTTGAACTCTTCAAAATAGTTGTCCATTACTACTTTGAAATTCTCTCCCAACTTATCTATTAGGTCATTTAGCTATTCCACGACAGTCCTATTCCTATCCCATCCAATCCTTCTAATGGTAGGAAAATAATTGTGTACATAGAAAAATATGTAAACTAATAGGGAACCAAACTTACAAGATGTGTTCTTCACTTTTCTTACTACTTCTAAGTTCTTTTTGAGTTGGTGTAACTATAGCTCGGCAAGATCATATGCATGATCTTTCTTTACAATTTTGTAGCCCAAATCAACTACTATGCAAGGTATGTTATTCAATCTAATTGATTGATAGAACTTGTGTGCAATCACACAAATAAAAAATTTAATTAGTGGATCCTCAATGTTGTCTATTGACATTCGATGACCATTCCACTTTTCCTTGGTTAGGTTTTCAATCTCATTCTTGGTTTTGCTCCTTATGCTCTTTGGTCAATACAATGTGGGGTACCCTATTACCCTTTGAATGAATGCCTTGTTAATCTTTATTGGCCCACCTTCCAACCAAACTTTCATGTCATGAACTTGATTGAGCACAATATTGATCCATTCAATCTTGAAAACTTTTAGAAAACCTAGGTTACAGGTAAGCTCTCTATCAACAATGATCTTGAATTCATTTTAGAATTCCATCAATGTATAGCTTGTAATATGCTTCTTTAATTTCAAAAATCTCCAATCTCTAGAATATTACATTGATAACATGATCTGATGTCTTGCATGGTTAGGACTCTAGGTGGATTTGATGACATCGCTTCAATATAATTAATAGGGTTTTCAATGTTAACTAAATTTTTGAATTTGGGTGCGGGCCTCTAACAATTCCTAATGATTTATGAATTTTTATCCTTTATCATTTCTATTCTCAAAGCCGTTGTGAACTAGGGTTTTGAACAAAAACTTTCAAAAATACCTTCACTGAATAGTTTATTTAGCAATTAGAGTAATACTTACTTTACTTCATAAATTCACTAATAAATTGCTAAGATTCTTTTCTCTGGTCACTGAAATCACTTCTATTTCCTTTAAATCTTTTTATGAGCTCTTTGATCACTTGGTGAGTAATAATGAATGTTCAATTTTGATAAATACCTTTGATATTTCATTTTTAGGTCTACAATTAATGTCTTTGTACTTAGATAGTGTATGATAGCTAGCTCGATTTACACTTTAGTTCGATCAAGGTTATTCACTTATTAATAAGATTTTTAATTGGTCAAATGTAATCTTCCTTGATCAGTCAGTCTATGCTTCATGTCTTAGTCAACATAGATTGTACCACTAATGCTTGGTACTTTCTAATTTCTAATTTTAATAGTTCTTAATGCATCTTTATTTATGTAAATATAAATATCGTCACTTCTATGCTAGGAACTAATGTAAAATACAACTTTAAGTATACATTTCCTACATACCTTGTTTCTTTAGTGAGATATGGTGTGACCACCTGTTCCATCAGGCTAGGTGACCACAATGTTGTCTTCTATATCGCTTCTAGCTTTTACTATCTCTATCCATGTCTTCTTTCTTTCTAATTTGTCATTTCTATTGCTTGGTTCTAGTGTTGGTGTCCTAGTTTTGTAGTTATTACTAATGTGTCCAACTTTTAGACAACTAAAAAATATTATCTCTCCATTTAGCCATTTCTTGTAATTTCCTCTGAAATGTGTCTAAATACAATTCTCTAAAATGTGTCCATACTCTCCACAATAGTGATAACTATACCATGTGTTGTAATCAAAATCATATGAGTTGCCTTTCTTTGCTATATGAGTTTTTTTTTCAGGTGACCAATGTGATTTCTTCTTAAGTCTGCACTCATAATCTCTATGTCCAAACTTACGAAAATTATAAAAAAGACCTTTGAATCTAGGTTCCTTTTTAGTTGAGTCATTGTTCTTTGATCTACATTCATGTGTTTGATGTCTTGTCTTCTTGCAATTAAAATAATTACCACTTGATTTAAGTTTAGGGATATTCTTACCACTTTCACTTCTACAAATATTGGTTGTGTGTCTAATTTTTCCATAGTGATGACAAGTAGGTTTTCCTTTTGATTTTGCATTTCTTTATTCTCCACTTTTAGATGATTCTCCTTCTTTAGTAGTTGAAGATTTTTTGTTGTATCCAAGTCTAGAGATGTCATTTTCTCTTGGTGACTTCATCATTTCTTCAAAGTTCTTGATTGCTTCATTTGGTTTGTTTATCCTCTTGATGAGTTCCTTTTCATTCCTCAATTCATTTTTTAATTTCTCATTCTGTAAGCTTAGATTTGTAATCTCCACATCTTTTCTATTTGCTTCCTGATTTGCAATTAGCTTTTGATTTATCATATCAAGCTGATTATTTATAAGCTTCTAAACTTCAAATGATGTTTCTTCAATTCTGTTAGCTATCTTCCTTTTTTCTTCTTCATCCATGATTTTATCTTCCATTTCTTTCTTCTTTTGTTCAATAGCTTCATAAAGTGTAACTGATTAAATTTCTTGATCTGCCTTGAGATTGTTTACTTCCATTACTAGGGCACTAGTCTTCTCTAGCACTTTTGTCATTGCTTCATCTCTGTTACCAGTCTTTCCATTGTCCAATAGTCCTTCTGTATTAACTTCTTTTTTTATTAAGTTTCATTTAGCTGTATAACCATCTCTCTTCTTCTCTTGAGGGATTTCCTTAACTCTTCTTTTGTTGTTTCCAATTGTTGCAACACGATCTGGATTTTGATCATCTAATTCTCAATGATCTTTCCCATCTTATACACTTCCATCTCCATGATCTTATCCTCTCAAGTTGTTAGGCTTCCTAACAAGAGAACTAAGCTTTGATACCAATTATTGGAATAGTACGATCTTACACTTTTGACTTCAAAACCAATACCATTAATTCGTACCTAATTCATCTCACATATTTATCAATAAAACTATGATGTTGAGACATAAATGACATAAATCACATCCATAAAATTTCAACACATAACACAATGATTTGGTTATCCAAAAAAACTTCAAAATGAAGGTAAAATCGGGGTGGGGATGAAACCCACAAATCTTCATTGTTGCAACAATAAAGTTAACTTGTTAGGGTTACAATATTGTATCATTAAATATGATCTACCCTATGATGAGTCTTCCCTATTAAAAGCTTAAGAGACTATTAGGTCTCACGTTGTTAAAGGATTTTACACTCACAACAAAGTAAGGACACTATTAGGAGATTTACATAGGCCTATTACAACCACTCTATTAAGAGATTTAACCTGTCTCAATTACAAAATAACTAATTCAATAGTTGACCCTTGCTTTTTCTCTACAAGATGATCTTGGATCTCCTCTTTCCTATATATCTTATTTGATTCTCATAATTTGACATCTTTATTGAGTCCTTTACTTCTTAGATCGCTCTCTACTTGATCTAATCTTGAACTTCTCCTTTACTCCTTCACATGTATATAATACTTATGCATTTCAACATGCATGGAATCCCTAACTTCTCATTTTTTTTATTCTATGGTTAGAATCCTCCTTAAATAGACATTCTATGAAGTTTCTAGATCTTGATTGATAGCTTAAACTTCATCATCTTTTTTCATTTACATCCCTTTCTTTGATTGGTTAAATTTTACTCCTAGGAATCATTACCTTCAACAATGTTGGCCATAATGGTTTACATATGAGTTTGTGCCATTACAAACTAAATTACTTAGAACTTGAATGCTCTAATTCTCGATCATGCATAAACCTTTATGATGTTATTTGAATTCTATATAACTATTTTCTTGGCTCTTGATAACTTTCTAATATGCTCGATCTCCGTTAAATTTTATGACTCATACTTCTGCTTAGCTCACATATCTACTCGATCTTTACTAAATGCTCAACAATCACTATCTTTCTTAGTATAAGTGTTGTATGCTTGACCTTTACTAGATAACTCAATTGTAGTGATGACCTTGTAGTCTTTCCTAGTAGATGACTTGCATATCAATAAGTGCTTGGACACTAATCAAAATTATACACTTAGATATCAATATGCGATAATAAATAATCATGGGTCTATATATGGATTTATATATTTTTATGTTTTATATATTTAATTTTTATTTATTTATTTATTTTTATATTCCTTGGTTAGCATGTTTCCCTTCAGGCTAATAAAGGATTTCAATGTCTGTATAGACATTTTGTCTAGTCATTTACAACATTCTTGATCATGTATTTTGTTTGTACTTTGTATTTAAAATTGATCCTTGGTTAGCATGTTCCTGTCATGCTCACAAAACAATTAGAGCCATTTAAAATGTTCTAATGAATTTTGTATGTGTTTTGTATTTAAAATTAACAAAAAGCGAGCATCTCTCTACTTACCCATTCTGAAGAAAAACAAACTCAGATATTACAATTGAATGGTAATGTTCTTTGCCTTTTTTTGTAGAACTAATTAAATGCATAGTACTAATTTTTTATTAAGATAGAGAAATTCATATTATGTTATAAGAAAAAACCTTAGAGAATATTCACCTAGATATTAAACCTGGTATCTACATTGACTATTAATAATTTAGAATGTTATTTTTAAAATATTTTTCTATGTATCTTTTACCTTTAGATTATATACAAATTAAATGTTGTTTATATTTACTTTAAATGAGTTCAATTCATGTAGATATATTCATATATACCTATCTCTAGTTAATAAAAATGTTATTATAGATAGAAGATGTAATTATGCTTAAGTGTGGATCTAAAGAAAAAGAATTGTGTTAGATTCATTTGCTTATTTATCATTATAATTAGCATGCTAGTTGAAAAAGGAAATCAAAACATGTATAATTATTTGTTAATAAAAGCTGATGTTTATTTTTATGTTATTAATCAACATAACTAGGGTCTTGACTCTTCCAAAACTACAATACAAGAGCATAAAAAAAAATACACTAATAACAAATAAAAATCAAAACTAGCCTAGAACATAACTAGTAAAGGAAATAACTATATAAACATGGGTTGTAGTCAAGCAACCTGCAATCCTACCATTCCCAACAGAAATAACCAAAACCTATTGGAAACATGAATGTTGATGATACTTCTATGGGGGAGTATTGTAGAAACATGATTAGATCATTATCATGATGATATGTTACATTCATGACTATTTTTGTCATTGATATCAACATAGCAGTTTTCTGTGGTATTTGACAAAAGAACAACAATAAAGATCTAGTTGGCACGAATAGCTAGTTGAGAATTTTCACTAAGAAAGATTAAAGGGAGATTATGCTAAGTGTCTAATATATGCAGCTAACCTCAGAAGCATAAGATATTAAGTCTGAAAGAAGTTCTGCAAGTTTTAGTGAAGACTATTCTGAGATAGAGTTTACAAAAGCATGTTCTAGTAAACTTGTTATATCTCTTAGCAGATTTGTTATTTTGAGAAGTCAAAGTTAAAGATGTGAAGAAGACATTTTGGAGATGACATTGCTAAGCTAAGCTCATCATAATGTTACATGTACATAAAGTTATTCAAGTTACAAGGCAGAAGATTAATGTTATCGCTAATTGTAACATGTTCTTAATATGGTCCTATAATAATTAATTGAGGATGTGTAATAGTTGACTTAGGAAATTATTTTATGGATTTTGTATAAAGGAAGGACATTTTAATTGATCTTGTATGTGATGTATGAATGCTTGCAATACGCATGAAGAACAAAATACAAAGATAAGCAAAGCAAAGTGAATGTGAAGGAAACTTCATTGCTGAGGTTTTATTGTGAGATCCGAAGTTTGATACTTGGATCCAAGGTTCATGACCTAGCCTACAAGATTTGATAGTGATTGATCTAGTTGACAGGACAATGGAAAGAAGTTAAAGTATAGTACAAACAATTATTCTACAAGGAATAGTTGAAAGATCATTTGGATAGTGAGTTCAGTGATCTTGCCCCAGAAGCTATTTGGGCACTGGATCCTTTTGTCTTCCACAAATCTTAACAGGGTTGACACAACTCCTAACAAGATTGGAATCTCCTAATAGGGATTCAAAGCCTCCTAATAGGGACTCATATGTACTAAATATTGTAATAGACTTCTAATAGGGTCGATCCTCTAACAAGGAATATTTATATTAGTACATCATCTTGTGGGCATCATTCCCACCAGGGTTTTCCCTCTGATTGAGGGTTTTCCTAGTTAACATATCTGGTGTAATTGTATATGTGCATCTTTGTATGGTTGTCATTTACTTTGATTGAATGCTTAAAATTATTTAAGGTTGATAATTATTGGATAATTGATTCACTCCCACCCCCCTAGTTATATTGGTGGGCTATTGTTTCTAACAATTGGTATTAGAGCATTAGGTCCTTGAAGATAATGTTTAAAAACTTTGGGAGATTCATGGAAAACATATTTAGAAAAGATAGTTTGAAGTTTGATGGAACAAATTATGATAGGTAGAAGGAAAAGATAAAGACACATCTACTATATATGGGTCCAGGATATTGGATCTTGACAAAATTAGAAAAGATGATCATTGCTAAAAATGAGAGCTAGAGAAGCACTATTGTCTACACATCTTGAAATTGAGTACAAAAAGGTAAAATCACTTAATACTTCTCATGAGATTTGGAAAACTTTGGAAAATAGTTTTGAAGATGATGAACCTTCTAAGAAATTGAGATTACAAAGTTGGATTTGTGTATTTCAAGATTCTAAGATGATGTAAGATGAATCTATAAGAACATATGTAGGTAGGATATTAGAAACTACTAGAGGTATCAAATCTCAAGGAGGAACCAAGCATGATGATGAGGTGATCTAGAAGATATTGAAGAGCTTAACACCACCATTTAAGAAAGTAGTTTAAATGATACAACTATTGACTTCTTGTACCAAAGATTTCACAAAGGGAACATTACTTGGGAGACTTGAAGTAGTTGAGAATGAGATTAGATATTCCAAAAAATTGACTAGAATAGAAACAAATTTTAGTGCCCTAAATGTTTGACCTAACCTATCAAGGAGCACAAGTGCTAGAGGAGACTTTGCTAGAAGTAGCAGATGTGATGAGGATAGAAAGATAGAATAAGGAGTAGCCCTTCTGGTAAGAAGAGAAAAAGATGGTAAGAAAATTTTTAAATGTTGGACATGTAATGAGTTTGGTCATTATGCATCTAAGTGTCCTAAAAGAGAGAAAAAGTATAAAGAAAAGTTCAAACCTAGAAGAGATAGAGAGTGTTTGTATGCAAATGAAGAAGATGATTCTAATGAAGAAGCAATAAGTGCTAGTGAGTAGCTATTAAGGAAGAAAGTCCAAAGAAGGTGGCTTTGGTATCATAAGTTGGAAAGAAATCTGACTAGATAATTAACAGTGGTTGTCCAGATCATATGACTAGTGATATGAACAAATTTTTTGATTTCAAAAGTCATGATAGAGGTATTGTCAAAGTTGGAAACAATGCAAGTTGCCATGTTAAAGGTATTAGATCTATAAATCTTGATGGTAAGACTAATACTGAGGATGTATATTTTGTTAATGGTTTGAAACACAATCTTCTAAGTGTTGGACAACTATTGGATAAAGGTTATCAGTTATAGTTCACATAGAAGACATGCATGATTAGAGACAAAGATGGAAAGGTAATTAGAACAAAAGCTAGATCTAGAGGTAATGTATTTCAGCTGAATCCATCTAAAATGACATATTTGGTTGCTAAGGTAGATGATAGTTGGTTATGAAATAAGAGATTTTGTCATATAAACTTTGATAGTATTGTGAAAACTAGCAGCATGGTTGCAATTAGAGATTTTCTTAAGATTGTTAAGCCTACTAACACAATTTGCAAGGAGTGTGTATTGGCAAAGCATACAAGAATTTCTTTTCCTAGCAAGAAGTTTACTACAATAGCTAAGTTGGAGATTGTACATACAAATCTCAGTGGGTATATGAAGAGTAAAGGATTCTATGGTGAAAGGTATTTAATGTTCATAGTTGATGATTTTTCTAGAATGATGTGGGTTGCATTTCCTAAAGAAAAATGAGGCATTTGATAATTTCAAGATATTCAAGAATGGAGTTGAGAATGAATCAGTTATAAACATTAAATGTTTAAGATTGGATAGAGGAGGATAATTTACTACAAATGAGCTTAACATCTTTTGTGAAGCTAATGGAATCAAAAGACGATTATTAGATCTGAGAACCCCTAAAGAAAATGTTATTGTAGAGAGAAGAAACAACTAAGTAATAGAAGAAATAAGAGCTATGTTAGCTAAGAATGATGTATCCAAGATGTTTTGGAGAGAAGCTATGAATACAATAGTGTACACTATGAATAGAGTGCAAGGAAAGACACAAACAAGACCCCTCATGAACTATGGTTTTGTCACTCACCTATAGTTAAGTATTTCATAAATTTTGGCAATAAATGTTACATCAAAATAGATGATGATATTGGTAAGTTTGATGCTATAAGTCATGAAGGTATGTTTCTTGGTTATTCATTGAAAAACAAAGCCTATAGATGTTATAATCAGAGAACTAAAACTATTATGGAAAGTACAAATATAAGAGTTGATGAGAAAATTAGGATACACGAAAGAGTAGTTGATTACAATTCTAAGGATGAGAATATCATTACTAAACCAGGGAATAATGAAGTATTCTTTGAGACTAACAATGATTTGGAGAATGAAGGATAGCAAAGGAAGGAACAAAGCTCAACACCTTCAACAAAGCTAAGAGTTGAGATAACAAATCCTTCTTCTAATAAGGATATGACAAAGAATCATCTGAAGCAGAGATAAAGGTGTGATGACAAGGAGTAGAATCAATGAAGAACTATGTTTGATATCTCAAGTTGAACCAAAGAATGTAGATGAATCATGTAAAGATGACTAATGGAATCAAGCTATGAAAGAGGAATTGGATCAAATGGTGAAGAATGAGACATGAGAATTGGTCCCTAGACTAGCAGATAGGGATGTGATCGGAACAAAATGGGTATTCAGGAACAAGTTGAAGTTGTAAGGAACAAAGCAAGATTGGTATGTAAAGGTTACCCAAAACAAGAAGGAATAGACTATGATGAAACCTATGGTCCTATGGAAAGAATAGAAGTGGTAAGGCTATTCTTAGCTTATGAAGCATATAAGAAATTCAAAGTGTATCAGATAGATATCAAGTTAGCATTTTTGAATGTAGAAATTGAAAAAAATGTATACATAGAATAACTTGAAGGTTGTCCTTTAATAGATGAAAAGGACATAGTATGTAGATTGAAGAAAGCATTGTATGGCTTAAAGAAAGCACCTAGGACTTGGTATGCAAGGTTGGACAAGCATTTAACAAAGCTTGGATTTAGTAAAGATATGACAGATAGTAATCTATACTAGAAAGAAATAGATGATAGATTGATGATTTTTGGTAATATTTGTTGATGATATCATATTTGGAGGAAACGATGATGAAAGTGAAAATTTTGTAGAAGAAATGAAGAATTTTGAAATGAGCATGATAGGAGAAATGAAATACTTCCTAGGATTATAGATTGTATAGGACAAAGAAGGAATCTTTATTTCTCAGACTAAGTATTTGAAAGATCAACTAAAAAGGTTTAGTTTGGAAATATGTAAACTAGGTGGAACACCTATGGTAATTGGGCACAAATTATCTACAAAGGATGAGACACCTACTATTGAGAATAAGAAGTACATATCAATGATTAGAGGGTTACAATACTTAACTCACACAAGGTTAGATATAAAAAATGTAGTTGGAATTGTTGCAAGATTTCAAGCTAATCCCAGAGAAGAACATTATCTACTAGTCAAAAGGATATTTAGATATCTTAAAGGAACACCAAGGTTTATATTGTGCTATGATAGATCTAATGATTTTACTTTATATTCTTATACTAATGATGATTGGGTAGATAGTATGGATGACAGAAAAGCATCAGTGGTGGAGCCTTCATTCTTGGAGGAAGATTGGTTTCTTGGTAAGCAAGAAGCATGACTATACCTCACAAAGTACAGTTGAAGAAGAATATGTTGCAGTAGCAAATAATTGTAATAAATTTATTTGGATGAAGTAAATGCAGAAGGATATAAGGATAGAACTCATTGAATTTGTTTTCATACAATGTGATAACACAAGCATAGTGAATATGTCTAAGAATCTAGTGTTTTTTATTAGATAAATAGGTTTTATATGGATCCTGAAACCCAAGTTAAAACAATACATAAGGCTGAAAATAAGCAATTAAAGCCCAGCCAAAGGACAACGGCCAAACAAAAGACTAGTGAAAAAAATCACCAAACAAAAGGTGACCACTATGGCAACTCAATAGCTACCAACACAGGTTTTGACTAGGCTCCTGAAACCCAAAGAAGAAAAGGGGAAAAAGTCCTTGGCCAAGATACACAACAAAGAACAATAGGCCTAAAACTAGGGGATAGAACAAAGAGTAACGAGCCAAAAACTAGTTAGGCTTTACCTTTAGATCCCTTCTTTTGAGAACATAATGCCATATGAAAAGAGGCACATGATGGCCTGATATTTTTTCCTTTTACTGTAGTCCATCCATCCTCCACCAAACTAGTAGCCTTCTACCATCATCAATCAACAACACTAGAGCTAGTCCTAGAAATCCCTGAGACTAGGGAAGAGACCACAACTAGATCTTCTGCAACCTAAGAAGGAGCCTCAGGAAGGTCCATCCTTGATAAATTAGAAGTGGATGGCTTGACCATATTTCTTATTCCTATGGTCCTTCTAGCCCCCACCAGACTAGCAACCTTCTGGCTTTGAGAATCAACAAATCCACAAATAGGCCCAGAAACCCCTGAAGCCAGGGAAGAGACTGCAGCCAAGGAAGTAATAGTAGAAACAAGAGAAGGAACAACAACCTAAGATGGAGCTAGAGAGGGGGCTGCCCTTAAATCAGTAGAAGATAGACTAGCTGCATCCACAATAGGAGCCAAAGGAGGAGCCACCATCAAATCGCCAGAAGACAGGACAACATAATCCAGAGGTCGATTTGTTGCAGCCAAAGGAGCCAAGGGATTATCCTTGGACAAAATGCCAAGAACAGTAGCAGAATCCTCCACCAAAATTTCATGAAGAGAGTCATCATCCCCTACAGAGAGGACCTTATGTACCATGTAGTGATCTTTTGAGACCCCCTTCCACCAAGAAGGGGGCATTTTTGGTCTTGATTTTCTAGTGGAGCAGCCTACAGCCAGGTGACCAGCCTTGCGACACTTCCTATAATAGAAGGGTATACCCTCATAGTCAAGAAGGATATTCCATGACCCTAAAGTAGAAGCCATCGAAATCATTTCTGGAGGTCCCTTAGAAATATCAATTTCTACCAGTATGCGAACATATGTCGTTTGAAACACATTGATAGAATCCTTATCTATCAAGCAGAATCCACCAAGGGATCTCCTCACCTCCTCCAAAATAGGGTCTACCCAAAGGTGAAGGGGGAGATTCAGTAACCTAACCCAGATAAGGAATGTATTAAAAGATTTTGTCAATGGGTTGAAATCATTATGCCAAGGTTTTGCCATCAAGGGAAACTTTGCTTCCCAATAGAAAACATGGTGAAGGATGGCATCTTTATCTGTAGTAGATTCAAATTTAACAATGAAAAACTCCCTAGGCATAGGATAAATATGGGTTGTCTCTGAAATGATAGGGTCCCAAAAATGGGAAATCCATGCATGCAAGTCTGACAAAGAAGGCCAAAAACCATTAAAATAAAAGATAACAACATTGGCTAAGAAATTAGCCATACAAATAAGGATCTCATCAATAATATCAAATTTTATATCAATCTTTAATGGGTAACTAACTGTAATTAGCACCCCTGAATTCATGGTATCACGAAACCATGACTTTTCAGAAAGACCACCAATACCAGCCTCAAAGGCAGTCACATCAACATAGGAAATAGCCAAACCACCCACACTAGACAAACCAACCCTAGAAGTCGAAGGGACTACCATGAAGCTGAGCACAGGAAAAAAGCCAAACTGAAGCCAGACACAAGATCCAGAGTAGGACCCACATAGGAGCCGAAGACAAAGACAAGCGCAGAAGTTGATGCCATAGTCAAAACCATGTGAAGAGGTTGAATCAAAGCTAGGAGTCGATGAGCATAGGAAAAAAATTGAACCAAAGCCAAATGCAGGATCCAGAGTAGGACCCATGCAAGAGCCAAAGCTAAAGCTAGGCACAGAAGTTGAAGCTATAGAAGAATCCAAGTGTTAAGGCCGGGTTGAAGCCAGGGACCGAAGCCGCCAAGCAAGAAAAAAATTCAAAAAATTGCAAAGATCTTAAGTTAAGTTTTCTTTTTAACAACCCTGTCTAAGAATCTAGTGTTACATTCTAAGACTAAGCACATTTCTATCAAATATCATATGTTGAGGGAGAAAATTGCAAAAAATAAAATTAGATTGGATAATGTAAGCACCAAAGAGAAGATTGTAGATGTTTCCACTAATCCTCTTCCTAAAGATACTTTTGAGTATTTGCAAGGTATGCTAGGGGTTATGCCCCTCCCTGGATCAAAGTAGATGATGCAAAAGTGCATTAGTCTAGTGTAACAAAACACTATTATTTATTTGGACTGAATGTTGATGCTTCCTGTATGGGGGAGTATGTGTGATGGACAGAGTAATCTAGGACTCTTGTTGGATGTTATTTTGAATAATGTCTTTTGACACTTGAGCTAGTCAAAGACAATTGTTGTAGAGGTTGATGGTTGCTGAAACTATTGACATTAATGTCGACGGGGGAGAGATTACAACATGAAAAATTTATTTGAGCAAAATAGTTTGAGCATAGATAAATAGTTTGATATAGAGCACATTGAATTATATCAATGAGGGAGATTGACTGATGGAGATGATTTGAAAAGAAAGGTTAACAGTCTTTTATAGTTGGTATTTTTGGAACTAGATGTTTTTCATCTATCTTGCCATCAATGCCAAAGTGGGATATTT
The DNA here is from genome assembly GCA_028749045.1 of Cupressus sempervirens. NCBI lineage: Eukaryota > Viridiplantae > Streptophyta > Pinopsida > Cupressales > Cupressaceae > Cupressus > Cupressus sempervirens. The sequence goes on from CM053788.1 coordinate 118,429,550, forward strand.
TTGGAAGTATGAATGTTTGTGATAATTCTATGGGGGAGTATTGTAGCACTACTACATTTGACCTATATTTTCAACCAAAATTTTTCACCATCAATCAAAAAGGTAAATGTTGGTCGGAGTATAGAAGGAAAAAAATTATTTTTCTTAAATCTAAGCCTGTGTTGGTCAAAATTTCGACCAACACGGGCTTAAATTCAAAATCAAAAATCATTTTTCAATTTCATTAATGTTCATGGAGCGTGCGGGAAGGAGCTAGACCTGGACCTGGAGCATGGTGTAGGGTTTTCCTTGAGTTTTCCTAAAATATTTAGAATCTCTACACTTGAATTCCATCGCAACATACCATGATGCAGTTACTCCACATGCCAGATGCTCAAGATGTTGTGGGTGTTCATAGGGAGCTCATGTTGTGTCTTCGTCTACCTACAGGCTAGATGAGAGCAGTTTGCAGGGATCGGGGCAAAATCTTGTCACATTCTTGTGCTACAGGATCAGTGACTCTATGCTAAACTATAATTCCTTTTGATGGGCCCTTTGACTATATTTGTGGCATGCAGGGCATCACATTTGTTATGCAAGATACGGGTGATGAACTCTAGAATAGAGGGATTTGAAAGATTTCATGAACGAAAACGGTAAAGATGTTTGTTTGAAGATTGCATGAAAGGCCATCCTCAAAGGACACCCGAAGTGTCTGCAAAATATGGTAAATTTATTAAAGGGTGAGCTATTGGAATATTCAAATATGGAAAGAGTACTTATGAGAGGGGGGGTGAATCATAAGTATCAAAATTTTAGCCAATAAAATTTTAACTGAAAGTAAATTGCATGCATATCAAATAAACATGTAACAAAACACATGCATCAATAACTCACAACACAGGAATTTTGGTAACCCAGATTCCCTCTAGGAATAAGAAGGTAAAACTGGGGTGGGGATGATACCCACAAAAATTACTCCAGCAATATTGTTCAACCACTTCTGATGGTTTTCCCTGTTAAAGGCCTACCCTATTAAAGGCTTTACACTGTGTCAATAGTGACCTGATTAGAGGATTTCAAACACTTAACATGAAGTGTTACCCTGTTAAAGGATTTCATCACCTAGTTGAAGGATTTATCGAAATAGCTGTTAAGCTAACCTATCACCATAGGATTTTCATTCCAATAAAATTGCTAGAGAGTATTAGGTACAATAAACCTAACTGATTACAATCCTTGATTTCTAATTGTAGGCACTTGTTATGCTTTCTCTGATCTAGATCCTTTTTGTGATCTGAATAATCCTCACTTCTAAAAATATAACTCCTTGAGAACCCTTGTATGTCTTCTCACACCTCTTATCTTATTCCTCATTGCAGTTTACAATGAAGTTTCATCTTCCTTATAAAGACATTTGAAAGTTTAGGGTTAGGTATGGATCTACGATCCACATTCAATCTTCATTTTTCGTTCAATACTTATCTTTTGCTGATTGGTTGCATGCCTTAAGCTTTTTTCTTATTGGCTGCATGCAAATTGCATAGGAAAAACAAAAGATTCGATGTCATCATTAAATCCTTTGAGATTTACCTTATGTCGGCTGTAAAAACTGTTTGCATCATAGTTTGTGCAATTACAAACTCTTATGTTGATATACTGAGTTACTTGGCTCTTGAAGTATTGCAAACACTCGGCACATGTTGTTTCCTGGATAGCTCGGCATCTTAAAAAAATTGTTTTACTCGGTACCTTAAGTAGCTTGGCACTTTATGTTACTCAGTACTTGTATCCACTCGGCACTTGTTAACACTCGACACTTATACTTCACTCGGTAACTGATCTTCACTCGGAATGCATGATGTAATTGGCTTACAATGCAAAATATGTTTAAGTGTGTTGGCACTCAAGTGTCAAAAACCATTATGAGGTTAACAATCTCCCCCTTTGACATGAGTGACAAAAACACTTAACCGATCTTATAAGTACATTTACTAATCTGATTGGTATGTACATATTGAAAACTTTGATCAAAATTTGTAACTTACAGTTTTACAGTATATACCTCAAAAATTTTGTAACTCCCCCTGAGTTGATTGTGTCTTATCTTGTCTTATCTGTATATCAGTGCTCCTCCTTTGTATCTATTCTCCTCATTAATCTGTATCTCCCCCTTTTTCTGTATAACTCCATTATAATCTATACTCCCCCCCTTTTTTTTTATCTCCCCCTTTTTGACACTTATGTCAAAGAATTTTTAAGGGTTAAGACCATATTTGGCCAAGAATGTGCTATTTACCTCCATAATCATTCTGAGAGCTGCATCCCAATTGTTCAAAGCAATTTCTAGTGACTTATGCTAGATGGCAGTCTCGGCAGGAAGATGGATAAGTCCATCTAGTGTAGAAAGATTTGGATCTTTCTTGAGTACACTTTTAGCATTTACTTGCTCTTTATGGAGTATTTCTAAATGTGGGGTAATGGAGGACTGGAGTTGTATTACTTTGGCCTTGATATTAGCCTCATCTGTTGTTAATACAACTATTTCTTTGTTTGTGTGAAGCGATTGAGAAAAATGCTTCACACTTTGAGCTGGATCACTTGGTAGTTGCATGCTTGAAATGTTTAAGTTTCTTTCCAAGCTTAGTATCTTTTGGCTTGTTTCCTATGTGAAGTATGAAAAATCACATAACTTTTTGTACAGTGAGAATATATTCTCAAGTACCTTCTTCACCTTATCAATAAGCTTTGCCAATTCTACTTGTGAAAGTGTGATTTGTCTTGATATTTTCTCATTCACTCTCCCTTGAAATTTCTTTTTTGACCATTCCATAAGTTTTTCATTGGTTTCTAGGTCTTCATTTGTCACCTGGTCAACAATATCTGTTAATTGCTCTGTGATATGCTTTGAATCATCTGGTGGTTGCAAACTGAAGGCATCCATAAAGATGTCCTTGATCTCATGAAGTGTGTGTCTATGTTTATACTCCTTCTTGAGTACTTCCTATCTTTTCCTTCTATTTAGTGCATCTTGCACTTCATTTATTTGATCAATGGTTATTGATTTTGAGTCATAACTTGGTATAACTATCTCTTCATCTAATTCAGGGTCTCCATAATGAAGTACCCTTGCAACTCTGGTAGTACTTGATGATGGTACAAAAATTTGTAATGGCTGGTGTGAAGGAGTCCCCAAGGTAGGCAAATTTATTAGTGTTTGTATTGCCTCCTGTTCTTTAGGGGTTTTTACTGTTTCCTCCTCCTCTTGTCTACCATAATCAATTATTGTTATTTGTGGAAGTGCACCTTGTGTTTGTGTTGTAGGATCAGATGTAATAGTTTGTCCTATTTGTTCTTTTCCTTGTTCTATAGCTACACTTTTCTTTTGTCTTGTAGCATCAATTATACTTGTTGGTATTTCAAATTGACTACTAGTAGTTGTGATAGAAGGTGGTTCTTGTGTATTCACCTTATCTTTAACTGTATTTTCTACTAGTTTCTGTAATTCATCTATACTGACTATACTAGATCTGTACACAATATTGCTTGTTGTGTTGATTGGTCAAGAATTCTTTTCAGATCTTCTGTAGTTAGTGGATTGATATTCTAACCAGAAGTGTCAGGAACATCAGTAATTGTTATTGTATCTGCAGGTGATATGGATGCTTGTGGAGGGCTAGGGGGTGGCAATTGTGTGTCTTGCACACTTTGATCTGGTTGCTCCTCTTGTTCAGCTGTTGCCATTGTATCCTGTTCTTGTGTTTCTTCCTCCTCTCCATCTTTCTTTTCTTCTTCTCCTTTTCTCTTTTTCCTCTCTTCTATTTGTATGGTTTCCTCTTCCTTGTATTCTTCCTCAAGAAAATCTTCAATCCTTTTATACAAATTCTTCCACGATTTCATTGTTCTTTGAATAATCTCTTCCACTCTGTTTTGAAGTATAAAGAATGCCCTGTATTTGGGTGTGAACCTATTGTTATGCCTTTTGACTGCTTTGCTAACTTGTTCTCTAGTCAAATCTGGCAATACACTGGCTAGGGTTGATTCCCTCATCTCCTTCTCCATTTTTAGACAAAAATGCCATCTGTCTTCTATGATTTTTGACAAGTCCTTTGGCAATTGGCCATCTAGTTCAAGTGGAGTGTACTTGAACTGTGCCATCATTCCATACACTGTTTCTTCTATCTTATTTTGTTCCTCTTTTGTAAATTTACTAAAATCAACTTTATTTAAGTTATTCAAGTCACCATTTGCAATCTCTTTGCATAAGGTATCAACTGATGAAGTGCTTACCTTTTTTGTTTGCTTTGCTGCTGTTTGCTCTTCTTCATCAGTGTTAGGTTGAGCCACATACCTTCTTCTTTTCCTTGGCTCTTGCTGTGATTCCTTGACTTTTTTCTTCTTGGTAACTTCCTCTTTAGTCTTTTGAGTAGAGGCCCTTGTTGATGCTCTTGTTGTTGGATTTTGAGGTGATGGAGTGACAACTTTCTTCGTTCTGGGTTTGGCTGAAGGCTGTTCTGTTGCCTTTCTCTTCTTTGGCTCAGCTTCAGTAGGTGCTTCCTTGGCTTCTCCTTCCTCTGCACCTTCCTCCTTGTCTTCTTTGAGACCTTGGGTTAGCTCCATTGGTCCTTGTTCCTGCTCATCTTCATCCTCACTGTCATCTTCTTTTTCTTCTGCCTCAGCCTCAATTTCCTTGCCAAACTTCTTCTTGATCTTCTTGATCAATTTGTCTTTCTTCTTCAGTGTGGAAGCAGTTTTCAATTCCATATTTATTTTAGATCTTACCACATCATGAGTGCCAAAATGTGGTTCATTTTTATTTGCTTCCTCTTTCAATAGTGCAGTTATTGCTGCTGATGCTTCATCAATATTGATTTCGTAACCAAATGGCCTTACCCATCTCACCCTTGGTATTACTGCTTGAATGTAAGTGAAATCAATGTCAACTAAGAAACATATATCATTAGTGTACTTTTCTACTAAGGATGTTGGTATCCTTGACCTTTGCTTCATGGATTTCTTGAAATCCTCAAAATAGCTTGTCATCAAAGTATCAAAATTTTCTCCCATTTGCTCAACATATTCATTTATTTGTGCAATAATGGTTCTGTCATTTCTCCATGCTATTTTACCAAAAGAAGGAAATTCATTCTGTACATAAAAGAATATGCAAACTAGGATTGCTCCAAATTTGCATTGTGTGCCCTTTGTTCTTTTTATGGCAGCTAGATTTTTATTTATCTGTTGCAATTGCAGTTCTGCAAGATCATAAGTATGATCCTTCTTCACCAATATGTAACCTACATCTACTGCAATGCATGGTACACTGTTGAGTCTACTAGATTGATAAAATTTGTGAGCAATGACTCTAACAACAAATTCAACTAGAGGATCTTTTATAGTATGAATTGTCATTCCTCTCTTGTTCCATTGAGTACCAATATTCTTTTCAATGACCTCCTTTTATTCACTTCTTAGGGTCTTGTATTGATCTAGGGTTGGGTACCCTGTTACTCTGTGTATAATTTCCTTTGTCAATTTGATGGGCATATCTTTAAACCATAAGTTTCCTCCATGGATTCTGCTCAATACAAGTCTAACCCATTCATTTTTAAATACGGTAGGGAAACTTAAAACTTGGGTCAAACCCTTTCTTCCAACGATTTTAAATTCTTCTTTTAGTACTCCATATACACACAGTTTATCGTAAGCTTGTCTAATTTCCATGTCTCCTAGGGCTCCTATCTTGCAATTGTAGCATTTCCTCACATCTTGAACCATTACAACCTTTTGGGGAATGTGGGAAAGAGCTCCGGCTAGGTCATTTTTATAAGCAACTTCAGGGATAGGGCAGAAATTTGGTTGCTTAACTTCATTTGAAACTAACTAAACTTCAAATGACTCTTTTCCTTTGACTTTCTTTGAACTTGATGCCATTTTTGTAAACTAGGGTTTATACAACAAATGGGTATGAAATTACATAGCTTGACACAGACGAAAATACCTTTAGATTGATGAAAAACGTGTTGAATGAGGTTGCAATCTTCTTGAAATACTGGATTCTTGCTATGAATTCGCTCAGCTCTCTTTCTTCTCTTTTTCTTCTTAATCGCGATGTGAAAATCTAATTCAAATTGCGATAATATACCCTAATTTCATTGCATTAAATGCTTAACTGCCAACTCGGCTTCTAAAGAAATTTTGACCTAACTCGGCTTCTATTGGAGTTTTTCAACTCGACATCAGTTATCAGCTCGATCATTGTTGGGAGCTCGACATCTATTTTAACTCGGCATCCAAAGTCAGCTCGGCATCAACATTTACTTTTGTCTTGACATCTTGTTTCATGTAGATTTATACCTTGCTTGGCTTCTTTGTCTTGGGACTGATGTATGATTTAGCTTTGTATATCAGTCCTGTGTACTTCTCATGCTTAGTTTGATGAAGTGTGATCACTTGACCCATTGGGTGAAGTGATCCCTCCACTTGATGTGTTGCATTCATCTTTCTTTATCCAAGTCTTGTTCATTTGCCTCCTTATCTTTTCAATGTCAATCTTTTGTTTTCCTTTGCTATCTTCAGTTTTGGGTGCCTTTGATCTTGTAAGACAGTTTCTGCTAACATGACCAGTTTTCAAACAACTGAAACATGTAGTTTGATTCAACCATTTTTTGTAGTTCCCTTTGAAATGTGTTCTTATACAGTTCTGTGGTATATGTCCATATTCTTGAAAATAATGACAATTGTACCTAGTGTTGTAATCCCAATGATAATGACTTCCATTCCCTTCTATTTTTGTTGGTTGATTTGATGTCCACATAGGTTTTGATCTGCATTCAAATGCCCTATGTCCATATTTTTTGCATTTATAACAATTTCCTTCAAATCTTTGTGTCCTTGAGATATTGGATCTGCAATTTTGTGTCATATGTCCTTGCATGTTGCACTTGTGACAGAAACTTTTGGGTATGTTTGATTGATTGAATTTTCTGCTCCTGCCCACATTAGCTGTATGTCCCTTCTTATTATAGAAATGACAAGTGGGTGTTGAATTCTTACCTTTATCACTTCTTTGTTCAACACTCTTTGATGATTCCCCAACTTCAGTGCTATTGTATCCTAGTCCTGATGTATCATGGGTAGATTTTGGTGATTTTAGCAACTGTTCAAAATACTTGATTGCTTCACTTGATTTGTTGAGATTCTTTGCTACCTCTTTTTCTCTATTCAATTCATTCTACATCTGTTCATTTTGCATCTTTAGAGTAGAGATCTCAATATCTTTTACATTGAGTTCATGATGAAGGTTCATCATTTGCGTAAGTGTATCCATCTGCATGTTTGAGATCCTTGTCAGTTCAGTACATTTTTCTTCAAGTCTATTTGCAAGATTCCTTTTGTCATTTTCCATCATGACCTTATCATCAACTGCTCTTTTCTTTTGTTCAGTAATTTCACATATCATTATGGCCTATGATTCATGTTCCATCTTGAGAGTTCTTATTTCTTCTGCTTGAATTTTATATTTCTCCATCAGTTCTGCTATTGCTGCATCAAACTCTTTAGTGTCTCCACTGGAAAATATGTTGGTGGTGTCAATCTCCTTGTAGTGTATATCGTTTTCAGCTATGACTAGATCCTTCCTCTTTTTTAATGAGTTTCTCAATTTGTTTCTGAATTCCTCCAAGCTATGCAGAGCAAGTTGCACATCTATCACCTGATTTTCAATGATCTTTCCAAGTTTGAAAGCTTCCATCTTTAGATCTTTTCCCTCCAAGCTGTTAGGCTATTTCTTGTGAGAACCTGGCTTGCTCTGATACTAATTGTTGGAATATTCAAATATGGAAAGAGTACTTATGAGAGGGGGGGGTGAATCATAAGTATCAAAATTTTAGCCAATAAAATTTTAACTGAAAGTAAATTGCATGCATATCAAATAAACATGTAACAAAACACATGCATCAATAACTCACAACATAGGAATTTTGGTAACCCAGAAACCCTCCAGGAATAAGAAGGTAAAACTAGGGTGGGGATGATACCCACAAAAATTATTGCAGCAATATTGTTCAACCACTTCTAATGGTTTGCCCTATTAAAGGCCTGCCCTGTTAAAGGCTTTACACTGTGTCAATAGTGACCTGATTAGAGGATTTCAAACACTTAACATGAAGTGTTACCCTGTTAAAGGATTTCATCACTTAGTTGAAGGATTTATTGAAATAGCTGTTAAGCTAACCTATCACCATAGGATTTTCATTCTAATACAATTGCTAGAGAGTATTAGGTACAATAAACCTGACTGATTACAATCCTTGATTGCTGATTGCAGGCACTTGTTATGCTTTCTCTGATCTGGATCCTTTTTGTGATCTCAATAATCCTCACTTTTGAAAATATAACTCCTTGTGAACCCTTGTATGTCTTCTCACACCTCTTATCTTATTCCTCATTACACTTTACAATGAAGTTTTGTCTTCCTTATAAAGACATTTGAAAGTTTAGGGTTAGGTATGGATCTACGATCCACATTCAATCTTCATTTTTCGTTCAATACTTACCTTTTTCTGATTGGTTGCATGCCTTAAGCTTTTTTCTTATTGGCTGCATGCAAATTGCATAGGAAAAATAAAAGATTCAATCTCATCATTAAATCCTTTGAGATTTACCTTATGTCGGCTGTAAAAACTGTTTGCATCATAGTTTGTGCAATTACAAACTCTTATGTTGATATACTGAGTTACTCGACTCTTGAAGTATTGCAAACACTCGGCACATGCTATTTCCTAGATAGCTCGACATCTTAACAAAATTGTATTACTCAGTACCTTAGGTAGCTCGACACTTTATGTTACTCGGTACTTGTATCCACTTAGCACTTGTTAACACTTGGAATTTATTAACACTCGACACTTGTTAACACTCGACACTTATACTTCACTCGGTAACTGATCTTCACTTGGCATGCATGATGTACTTGGCTTCCAATGCGAAATATGTTTAAGTGTGTTGGCACTCAAGTGTCAAAAACCATTATGAGGTTAACATGAGCTTCTACAAGATGAACATGGAAAAACCCTCTTTGATTATGCAGCCAAATCAGAAAGCGAAGAAATCTCCCGAATGGTCGGTGAAGCATATATGGAATGGTATTGAAATTAGCCACCACCCCCTCAACCTTAATCGAGATGATGGGTGGTCCTTGAACCCCTCGTGGCAACCTCTACTTTGCTCGCTCGATTGCCGGCAACAGCATGGATAGCCCCCTCCCCTGTCTGTGGTTTGGTGTCCTTGTTCGTTGGCTCTTCTTTGTCTTGTTTTTTCTTTGTTTTTTCTTCTTCCTTTCTGTCCTCGTCTTTTCTGTCTCTTGGTTGTTTCTTTTCGCGTGCAGCTTGCTTCTCTTTATGTTTTTGGTCTTCTAATTTTATTATTTTTTCTAAGTTTTTTAATTTTATTAATTTATTCATTAATTATTTTTAATATTTTGTTTTTTATTGTTTTTATGTTCTTATTTTTTGCTTTCATTTATTTTGTCTCGTGTTCTTTTGCGATCTCTCCTTTATATATATATATATACATTTGGTTCTTTTATTTTTATTTTTAGATTGATTTAATTTATTTTTCAATTATTTATGTTTATTTTTAATTTTTTAATTCTCTCTTAAAAATTATTACTATATATTCATAAATTAAAGAGTTATTTCTTTACTCTTCCCTCTTTCTTTTGTTTCTTCTATCTTGTTTTTTCTTCTCTTGTCCCCCCCCCCCTTTTAAAAATTTTTTTCTTTCTTTTCATTTCTTTCTTCCTCTGCCTCGTGTTGTGTGCTCCTCCTCCCCCTCTCTTCTTTCTTTTTATTCTGCTTGGCTTGGCTAGTCTGCATACTTTTTTACTTCCTTCTCTTATCCTGATGATGGATCACAGAGTGTGATCCGAAACGTTGATGATAAAAAAACTTACACAATCGAATCCAGAAGCAACATCATCATTAACAATGGATTGTGGAAACTTGATATTATTAACTTAAATTAATTTTTGCAATTTTTCTTGTATATAATGAAAATTCTCTGAGTTGCTTCCATTTAGTGAGGTTGAATGTTCTTTGTGTTTGAGATAGCTGGTAATATCTATGAATAACCTGATCAACATAGTTGTATAAAGTCTTTTAAACTTCATATGTTTACAAACTTGTTATGTATCCATGATGTTTTGTTTGTTGTCTTTGGCTCTTCTATTGGTTACATAGTTTGTCTCAGGTTGTCAAGGTTAATTTTTTTAATCTTCTTAGAAGAGGTCAGTTAAATATTATTCTATTTCTAAACCATTATTCAGAACCTTTTATTTTGCAAGCCACCATTTTTTTTGTAAACCTAGCTACAAAACAAATTGGTTTGGAAAATCAATTCATTCTTGGCCTTCCACTATAGTAGAAGTCTACTAGTTTTGCTTAAAAAATATATGTGGTTGCAACAGATTTATCCATAATACAATTTTTTAATAAATATTATACATTTTTCGTTTAGCTTTATTAAGCCCAAGATCCACTGTAATCGTAAATGCTCTATTACGTGGCTGGTCAAGCTTATGATAGGCTTTCAAGATGAAATGTTTCATTGGGGTCTTAGCTGTGCAAGATTGGAAATTATTAAGATTAATTCAATTAAATTATATTGCCATAGTGGGTTGGAGATGGACATCAAAAAGTTCAATTAATTTGAAGATGGATTGTTTTAACCATATGCCATGATGGTAGGAATTGAAAAATCTTTGCTCATATTGGAAATTGGATGACAACCTACAGAAGAGTTAGTAACTAACGAAGAAATAAGTAATTTAAATGCTCTTCATATATTATTATAAAATAACAACTTTCCTTACTCTAGGAAAAGTAGTAGATAATGGGGCAGAGCTATTAAAATTAGTGAATGTCATCAAATATTACTTTCTTACGAATGCACTACATACTCCAGACCTGTGGCTCAAAAAATAGTGGCAGATAGCCAAATATCAAACAACCCCATTAGCCTTATAAGGGTTTGATTACAAAGAAAACAAAATACATTTTTTTGAAAATTTCAAAAGACATATTTCTTATAACATAAAACTTCTAGAAAGTATGACTGCTTGACACAACTCAGCTCACTTTGCATTATAACAATTTGGTGATTGATACCATGCTAGTCAAAGCTATACATCTTGACTGTAGGGAATTTTGTGCATGTTGTAATATGAATTTTCTTGCACCTCTAAAAGATCTCGAGGCTATTGAGGAAACCATAGTCCAGATTCTTTAGCCTGCTGACTAGCAATATACAAATTATTTTCTTTATAATAGGATCCTCTAATAGCATCAAAAAATGATACATTTCCTACAGTTGCAGTAAGACTTGCACTATATCCTAACAGTGTTGTCATATAGTTACCATAACTTGCAAGAATGCCAATATGGGGAGAGTTCCCAATAGCCATCCCTGGCTTATACTATGATGACATAGATAATTTCACACTAGTAGCTACTGTTGGATATGACCTACCAGTAGGAAGCTATGTAAAACCACTATTGCCTCCTAAATTGTGCATTTTTAGGATGGCACATACACATATGGAATATATGGATGGTATAGGATATATCTAGGAGGAGAGTGTTGATGAAAGAGAAGCATGGTCTGCTATGCCAATGGTATTGTTATTTGCACAATTCTAGTTGTTTGGGTTGCTAAAGCTGGGGACCTACATTGGAGAGTACCAAAGAGTTTCCACACTCTTGTGATGATGACCCGTTCTAACTAGATAAAATTGTAAGATTCCCATTATACTTGGTAGCAGCAATAGATCCAAGAAATGTATAGAAACTAATATCTCCATCAGAATTAGGTCTCATTATTGGAGTATAAAAGCTTGTTGAAGGATCATATGTTGCCTGGGAAAAATTTGGCAATCGTTCACATAGCTGAGACCAGAATGTTCACAAGAAGGGTACTAGCTTTACGATATCACCAAACTAATACTATGATAGTTTGGATCAGTCTAAATAGGAGAATACTAAGGACCAAGTATATCTACCACCTCTTTCTTTGTTGGATTAGATTGTGAAGACATGATTGGATTAGTGGGGACTGCAACATCATTATTTGATGACTGATGGAATGTCATCCAATGTGGTTTTATTGTACTATTTGTACCCAAATTAGTAGTATACTCTATAACAATACAATACCAGTCAACAAAGAGTGCATACATTTGAGTCTATGTGTGTGGAAATGTTTGAAACCATTAAAAAATAATTAATAGAGGAGTGGGTACCTTGGGTGAAAAATCCAGTTTGGCCTTTTGATTACAGATCCATTCTCTCAGTCATTTTAGGGCCCTCCATATTGTTCACCTACTATTGATGGCTGTTACCCCACCTTTTCGTGTCTTCTGTTGGTAGTAATAAGACTGCCAATTATGAATTCTCTAAAACTTTGTAATGAGACTACTCATTGTGACTTCTCTAAAACTTTTTGGAAATGATTTCAGCTCTGGAAAAGTTTCCAAGGCTCAATCTGCTTGATCTAAGGTGTAGGCCTTAGACACTAAAATTTGGTGATTCCTTGGGCTTAGACTTGGCTCATCTCTTTGGAAATATTTTTCACAAAAAAATTAAAATTATTTAATGATAAGAGTCTTATATTTTCAGTCGCTAAACATACACTCTGCATTGCTAGCCACCAAATTCTAGTTTCCCATAAAACATGTTGAGAAATAAAGCTCATAAAATATGTATTTTGTTGAAGTTTATTGGCATTTAAAACTTTAAAATCTTACTATATAAATGCTTATATATTTCATCATTTAAGACAGAGAATTAAATAGGTCTCAAAGATAAAGCTTGGAGATGGTGATGAATGCCCATGTGTTGATGAAAACTTCCACATTTGTATGGACAAGAGGGATGCTAGAGGTCACAGAGTTTTGATTGAGATTTTCTTGTATAATAGTTTTGAATTTTGAATGCTTTGCAAGAAATATTAAATGCTGTCTAGGAATTGCCTGAACTGAAGTTTAGAGCTGGCTAACATCTTATGTGAATTATTTTCTAGGGATGTTGAAGTTCCATCATCTAAGATTGTTATGTTTCAGAGACTGATCAAAGGTAGCATTTTATGATGGCTTTTAATGTTTCTTTTGCATATGGTACCCATGTGGTGATACATAACATAATTAATTGTACTTGGCACAAATACAAATGTCAGTTTCACTGCCATTTCTGTGAACAATATATTTGTTGTGCTCGCAATCAATGTCCCTTACTAATGTTTTTCATCCTAATTGTATAAACTGAGTCTTTTCTTGTGAACCATATTGAATTAAAGGATACTTTTCCTTGAACAGGGTTGTTATGATTTTAGCAGATGTATAAACTATCAGTGTTGGGGCTCTATTTCTCATGACAAATTTTGAGTTTTTGATCACTTCATGTATAAATCTTTCAAGCTCTGAAGAAATTTTTGGATGGAGATGCCATATTAACGTTAGATCCAAAAATAAATAGAAACCTTGCTGCAAACTTGGTGATAGAGAAAGTGCTATTAAGGAGTGATTAAAAGGCTTGACAGTGATTTGATTTTGATCAATCAGGTACGCTTCATGTGTCCAGACTTTATCTACTTAGAATTTAGCTCTTGTTTATGGCCTTTTATTATTATGAGCTTTATAAGTTTATATAGTTCATTTCTCTGTTAAAAATTGCTATTACATTTTGGTTTTCTTTGTGTTGTACATAATCCAAATTAAACCCATTTATTTCTTATTACAGGGCTGCATCAGCCTTATGCTTGAAAAAAGAAGAGGAAGCCTCATGTTATAAGATTAGAACCATAAGAGCCATAGGATAATGTCAAAGATAGTCATGATGTGCCTATTAGCATCATGACTATCTTTGACATTCTCCTATGGCTTGTAAGAGAGATTAGCTAGCGAAGATGCTCTATTAGCTTTTAATAGGCTTCATAGATGAGATTGCATTATATGAGATTCATTACTACACTTGGGAATGGGCTCATCTTCAATCTTCAGAAGATTGAACATGAGCCCATTCCCAAGTGTAGTAATGAATCTCAAAGCTCCTTCAGCCTGAGCATATGATGTCTTTTAGATGATCTTTCTAAAGGTGCATCAACATTGTATCCTTCAAGTGTTTGATTCTTCATCTTTCTTCTTTATTATTCTACAGAACAATTCTTATGGTTTAAGTTTTTTAGCATCAGTTTGTAATTTCAGTTAGAAATCTCTATATATCTTTTCTTGCCAGATAGGGTTGCTTAGTTTTTATGTAAATGTCTTTGCTTTTGCAGGTTGGACTTGAATTCACCACCAATGTTCTTTATACTCAGCCAATAATATATTTGTACCAAGTATAGTGCATTGTAATGGTATTGTTCATACAATTTGATGTTTACTCAAGAAGACTATTTTTATTTAGTTTTATTCGCCAAGTTTCCTTTTCAATTTGATTTTGAGCTGGTGATGCTTGAGACTCAAATGCCTACAAATGCTTTATGCAGTGTCCAGTCTCAAGCCCTGATCACTAGGCAAGCTCCTAGCTCTTATTACAGTTTTCTTACTGCAATGTCACATCCAGTTTGCATGTGATTCTATTGACCTAAAGGATCCTTAACCACAAACAACAGTAGTCTCCTCTGCCCAAGATAATACAACATTGTTTGGATTTAAATAAGAAAATCACAGCAACATTATTAGCGATGATTTGTGTCTGCTTAGAAACTTCTTATCTAAGAAAGCCTTCCTGAGGGTTGTGAGCTTGTGTACTTCTCCTTTACATGAAAGGTTCAATGCGAGCATGTTGCTAAGACCCTTCCCAAGGTTACAAATACAAAGTGAACTAGTTTTTAATGCTTCTCACTAGCAATAAAGCATGTTTTATTAGCCCATTATCTAGCTAGTTCACCTTTATTTCAAATTTAATGCAGGGACGAGGAGCTTCTTGGTCAGGGTCTTGCATTGAATGATGAATTAGATCGTGTGCTAGAGAAACATGACTCCATTACTATAGGGTCTCCTGTTACATGAAAAAGAACATCAACTCATGCAGCTCCTCTTGTCAGTGTCAACCATGAGGAAGATGATATTGAGGAAGATGCTTTTGCACGGGGCTGCTTAAACCAACACCACCAAAGTGGTAGAAGATGCCATAGATGTTGTACATGTTTACTCTTCCACAGATTCATCGCTTCCCTTACCTCACCATGATTCCTTATGTAAAGGAATACTAATTGCTTAGTAAGGTTTGTCAAACATTAGGGTTATTATATTGCATATTAGTTTGATAGGAAAAATGGTAATCAGTTTCTCATTCTTTTCCCCTATCTTAATATTTTAGTAGATAAGAATATAAACTAAAAGAACTATCTATTTAATACATTGCGTTAGTAAATTACATTTGTATGATTTATTTTAGTGAAAAATGACAATTTGTTTGATTTTTCTTTGTGGGCAGGTTTTACAGGTTATGCTCCTCCACCCGGTAACAAGAATACCAAAGATAAAATTGCATTCAATCACATTGGATAAGGTTCAAAGTATTTCCAGGTATAAAGAAAATCACTTTTTCCTATTTTATTCAAAGTATTTGCAAGGTACAATAGTGCTTCAATCATTTTTGGGAAAATAATTCTATTAATTTTCTTGCTGTCAAGATTCATTTTGTAATAGCTTCATCATGGCACCCTAGATGCATGTTTCTTAAATCCTTAATATAATACTTCATGGTTTGATCAAGCATTTGCAATTTCTCATTATCATATAAATTAGAAATATCAATTCACAAGCGAGCATCATCAAGACCCAAAAAAGTTGCTTTCTGATGATAATAATGAACATAGTTGAGCATGGATAAAATTTCACAGTTTTTTCCCTAAATCATATCACATAATAGTCTATTTGATTTATATAAATAAATCATTATTAAGCATCAACACCAACTAGAGTATTTTTCAATTCAACATATTCTTGCCCCATAAGTGCCCATGCTGAAAGGTAGTTCTTTTGATATGTAGGAGATAATTTTCACATCAAATCAGATTGTGATATTGCTGCAGGATTTAACTATGTAGCTTTTGAGTCCAACTCATTGACTCATATTTCATGAGTAGTAATTCAATATGAATCCATCTCTCCTAAGAATAAATGGAACACTTAGTACTCATTAGATCTAGGTGATGGTCATAGAGGTGAAGCACAGGGACTTCACAGGAGGTTACCGATCCTAGTACTACTCCAGCTTGAGTGTGTTTAACTATGAAGTTTCCTCCAGATAGTTCTTTTTTGTCTTTATTGCCCACATGAAATAAAAACCAACCTTTTCATGCTGACCTTTGAGACTACAATAATTTCAAATTATAAAACTGGACTTAGGCCTATATATTTCAGTAAAAAAATACTTTATGTGCTAGGTAGAGAAGTAAAAAATTCTTTTACATATTATATGTTTGTAAAGATATCCATACTATCAATATGATAGGCATCATACTTGAGCATATCCATATATAAGCTTTCATCTCTCTTATACTCACTTGAATTATAAAATATTGATGCTGATATGACCTGAACTATACTCTCTAAAAGGAAATATCCCTGTAACATCATATATTTTTCTAAACCTTCAATAATTTTGTGGAGTTCCAAGTAAGCACTTACAAGAACAAAAATATTTCATCCAATATTCTTTCAACTCAAGCCTATTTAGGATACTAATATTTGTACATAAAGCCTATAGCTCAAGCCAGACACTCTAGCTCCATGTATATGCATTAAAAGATATCACAAAAACATCATAGGCTGATTTATCCTTTCCATATTTATATAGCACAATGCCATACAAGTACATTTTCAATGCATCAAGAGTGTCATTACTCTAAGTACTAGATAATTTTTCTTCCAATCAAATGGCTAACCCAAATGAAAAGAAGTAGTTGAGGTTTGATATGAGGTAGCCTACAACCTTAACACTCTCTTACAGGAAATTGCACTTATATCTAGTAGTCAACAATAAAAAAATTCACGCAAGTGTTAATATGATTGGAATTAAATGAATCAACCCTGAATTTGCCTACAATCATTCAAGAATGAAGCCCTAGGTAGAGAATTTTCATGGGTCTACATTAAATGTTATATCCTTTATTTTTATATCAATTTTGTAATACTTGAATAACTTAAAATCACTAAGATACACAATTTTAAAACTCACAATAATTGAATTTGATTATAAATGGTGAATGTACACCTGTAGGAGTGATGTATGGTGAATGATATTCAAGTTTTATAGTTAGATTTGATAGTAGAAGTAGCATAGTAGAAATAATGTAAAGGTATATGATTTAGGGAGGTCACATGATAGCTAAGAATAGTCCATTATGTGGTTGTAAAATCCTTCAATGTTGGAACAACCAAATATGGTCTCAACTAATCTGCACTAAGCTGCAACATAAATGCAATCCCCTGGCCCATCTATACAACATGCCTGTTCTGTAATGTCCCTTGCTATATCTGCCCTAATTTTGTCTTTGAATCATAAATTCCATTGACTAAGGATTGTAAGATGGATCTAGTTATAACTGAATACCTTGATATTCTTTTAACAAGATAACTCTTTCCAAATGAAGAACTAATAATATCTATTCTTTTCATCCATTTTCTTAACCCCTTACTTCCATATGAACTATATCTAATTAGTACTCTATCTCCTCTATAATGAATAAGTGATATTTTGTGTTTAGAACTAGTTCTATTATGATTTGGTTTTCTCTCCATCCAATGTAAATATTCTTTCTTCCTTATTACTCATGATTCACATTTTGAATGGATATACTAATGTTAATCTATCCCTTTATCTATACGACTGACTTTTTCACTACACTATAACAAGATTCCTTACTCCTTTTGTATTAAATCCAAGTTGCATATATATGTATATTGATCTATCCATTCCAAGATGTGTAAAAATTTCTTATTGCTAAGTCACCACAGACTGGATTTGAATTGATTGCTGATTAGATTCATATATGTTGAATTGGCCTTTAGCAGTGGATTGACCATTCATTGGAAGATATTGCAACTTGAAAAAAGTTTGACCCAAAAAGCTACACAATTGAAGTCTGATAGCAATATCACAATTTGACTTTGGAAAATAGGATCAATAATAGGACTACTAAGAAAAATTTATGCCCACATATGTGTGAGAAAAGTAGACATTTGGACCTTACATCAATATCCTTACTAGCTTGTAGCATAAGCGGACTCTCAAGGTCAGGGAATGAGTTTCCTAGTAGTGGTTCTACTCCTAAATTAATGTATCAAGCAGATTATTTTTGAATATAGTAACTATTGTTGGGGTTGCTATTTTCTAGACTCTATGTATTTTGATATCCTTCTTGATACTGCTTGTATTCCTGATAAACCTTTACCTATTTTTGTAGAATTCCTATTATCTCTAGATATTGTCAGTAATGTGGAAGTACAGGTTCTTACTTCTCCCAATTGTGGTTGTGGTTATTATTGATTTTTGCAGAAATATTTTCTCTGGCTTTGCTAAGTCATATCAAAAGAGGCAATTGTAACCCCAAGCCACAAAGCTTAAGTGCACCTTAGGTTTTATTGAAAGTCAACCTTGTAATATCTTCAAGCCACAGAGCTTGAGCACAAGAATCCATAAGCAGGCATAAATAATGAATAGCAATCAAACTTTCAACAATCTACCTTGAACCATAACAAGTTTTAAGCACTCCAAGGAACAATCAAGCATGTGATGATTTCTAAAAAGCCTCCTTGAAGCAAAAAATTCTAAATATGGCCTCAAACCAACTTTTAGCTAGACCCTTGAGTGTGGGTTCACCATTTAAGTCTCCCTCTGAGACTGCAACTAGGTTTGAAAATGCCAAGACACCCAAACTTTTTTGGTGGGCATCAATTGAATTTTTCAGTCTATCTGAAGCAGCAACATGCACTGAATATAACAAGTCACACCTAGCTTTGTTTGTTGAATAAAAAATTTCAGACATCACCTCAAGCCATCACAAATTGAGGTTGCCAAACCACACTCAAACTCGAGTAGTGAGATTACACAAGCAGCCAACAATTACATTATATTGCTTGATGGAATCTAGTCAATAAAATTGACCACCAAGAAACCACTATAACTTAGGTGGCCTCATCTAACATATTTATATTTCTCAAATGTATTTATATGTCATTTTACCTTTCAATGTAGCTCTTGAATCATCTTTTTCGTTGATGCAAGAGTTTTTTAATGTAGCATCATTAATATCAATTTAAATTATTGCTATAAAAACTCAAATATTTGAATGACTCTCACTTGATTCTCTGGCAAAAATTGAAAGATTTTCAGAATATCTTTTCTTGATTTGGGCCTGGGGCAAAATAAAATAAAATTTTGAGGTACACGGTGAAGAAGGCCCTGTGAGTGAGATGCTTCAGAAGGTGAAGTCAATGTGGTCAAATGACTCTCACTTGATTCTATGGCATAAATTGAGAAATTTTTAGAAATCTTTTCTTGATTTTGGCCTGGGGCAAAAAATGTCATTTTTTTTGAGGCGGATGAGAGCAGTTTGTGCCGAACACCAACTTCTTAAGATACATTGGACTAATTTTCAGGTGTTTTAAATCTGTTACTAACTATTTTTGAAGTGGACTAGATGGCTCCAGGGGAAGTAGATACAAAGTATGTGCTTTTAACATTTGTGACTTTGGCCTATATTTCTGGGCTCTAGAGATATGTTTTCAAGATTCCATTGTCCATATCAACATGACATGTTCTTACTGTTTCTTTGTGATCATTACCCAAGAAACCTGTAGATGTATCCTATTTTTATAATACCTTATCTATGGAAGATTTGATCATCAATTTGGAGCCCCAAAAAACATCCAGAGGAGAATGAAAAGAAAAGAGTTCCTCTACTTCACATGTACTAGAAGAAAAGGCGAGGTGGACAAGGGCAATGATGTTTCTCTTTTAGAATGAACGGCTTGTCCACCTGATGCCACTCCCAAACTGGACCATTTTACCAAACTCGAAAAGTCCCCTTTCTCAAATTGCAAGGCTTTATCCTAAAAAATCTTTCCACTGTTCGTGTTTTTAAGCAGAGGAAGTGTTGTTTTCTCAGTAAGATCTCCTTCCATACAATCTACGAAGATATTATCAACCACTTTTGGCTGCTTATCTTTCAAATGCAAGGTTTCAATACACTCCTTACATCTCCAAATTATTAGACCACTGCAGCATGGTAACATGTCTCTTAAGAAGAAACAGCATCACTGAAGGGTTAACACCCAGATTACAATATGAAGTGATGCTAGTTGGAGGATCATTAACTAAACTACCATCATCCACCACCTCCATTCCAATAGTATAGAGACTTACATTTTAAATTTCAATGAACAACTTCTTCTTCTTGTCATTCTATCCAGCTTAGGAGCAACATAGATCTATATTATTTATGCAAGTCGTATAACGATAGTACTATTAATGTACAAAACCTATTACAAAATGGAGTTTCCTTTGAAGTAGTTGGTATAAATTTTCCACCATTTTTTGGAGTGGTTGATATCAGTTTTCCACTACTTTTTGGAGTAGTTGGTGTGAGTTTTACAGTGTATGATTGATTCACATTTTCTATATAACAATCATTGAACATACAAGTCAAACATTATTTTTTTAATACATTATTTTAATTGAGGATGACATTTGTTATTCCTGCAAAATGAAGAGATTATTAATCATTTTTATACATAAATGAATTTTTACAAGAGGCCAGTAGAGCAGGTAGTTTCAAGTTCAAATTTCTATTCTCAATAGTGCATCATACCAAAAAGAAAATTCAGAATTTCAGTCATCTGCCAAAGTTCATTTGAATTATTGTACTTGCGTCCAGCTATGGAGACAGGCATTGTGAGTTTTGGAACAACTTTGAACTCATGTAGAACTAAAGAAATCTTTTTCATTTTCCACTTTTCCATCCCATCAAGATAACTTACAAGTCTAGATGAAACAGGGAAATCCTGACATCTCATTAATTCACTATTGTTTATACACTAAACTCATTCAAGTTTTAACTATTTCTGTGTTTAACTAATGGTACTGGTGACAAGGTTTGCTTCAGCAATGTTTCAGATTTCATACCTCAGTTATTGGTATGAAGATAATTTCAATAAGTATTCACTCTTCACAAACAAATGCATGCAGTCCACACTTTTTAAAAAAGATGTGGGCACGCTGATAAATCAAGATTCAAGAAGTATCAATAAGATTTTTAGTAGTGGAACATAATTTTGAAATGCACAAGATTGCCCTAAATCAAAGAGATGTTCATGAGATTTGTTGTCTACATACATAGAATTCATGGGGGCGACATGTAATTGAAGAATGATGGCATGCTAGCACTTGTCCAGGGTTTGAGAAAATGCAAAAGGCCAATTTCAAGTACACGTTTACTTATCATTTGGAACTTTTGGAGAGGAAGCAAAAATGGAGCTACCCTAAGGATTCTTCATGGGAGGCTTCCAATTGGGTAATTTCTAAATATTAAGCAAATGATTAGAAATCAATGATATTGAATTCCTAGAAAGCTTATGTATTTGGCTGCATATATATTTCTCATCAAATATCTCAGATAGTCCACCTATGCATTCTGGCCTAGAACCAAGAGGTACAAGCCTAGGAAAATAACCCACCCATTTTCACACATCTATTGTTTCTCTTGCAATCGTCAAATTCAAATACAATACAGCAACCTGGATGTTTATCTCTGAAAATGAATTTTAGTCTTTTGCAATCACAGAATATAATATGTATTTTCTTGATGTTCTAGTATGAGACAATTTTGTGCCTAGAGAAGCCTGCTTTACAAGAATAAATATAAATCCCAATTAGTCCAGAAGTACATCTACACATTTGTTCAGCATAATTACATGGAATTGTGAAGTTATGAAGAGAAGTAGACTCATCAAATATGTAGCTGTAGTAGTAGTCCTTGTGTTGTTTAGAAAGGGTAATGCATATAGTATTTTTTATATGTATTCAAAGACAGGATGTAATCATATAGTATTTTTTATGGAAATCATTCCATGAGTATGGGGGCTCGATATTCATGGAATGATCAGAATTGACTACATGTATTATAAGTTACTAACCAGGCACATGCAAGATTAAACAAGATAGGAGTGATCTCAGTTAAACAACAACATGACAATTGAACTATTCGTCTAGGACTCCACATTTTGCATGCATGTCTACCGGGGCAGTTGCAACTTAAACAAATATATTCTCTTAATATATCTATTTTGTGCATATCTAGCAACCATGGCTTTTGATGACCACATTACATTTAGGCATCCTATCAAATAGTTCACATGACTTATCTATGCTTCCATTTTGCAAGCATGTCTCCCAAGGAAAATGCTACTACTTCATCTACACCATCTAACAGAATCCTTTATGCTTTGATGGATGCCTATAGCATATCCCAAAGCTCTCATTCAAGAGTTATGAGATGATCAATAAGGAGGAAACAGTTGAGAGCTTAGAGTGACACAATTTTTAGATGATCATATGAAATGAAATGGGCATGCGAGTAGATAGAAACTAGAAAGACATTATGTACAGATGAAGGCATGAAATGGATGGTTTTCAAGCACTCAGCACAGACACTCAGCATTTAGTACGTATCATCATTCGAGATCAAATGGATGTGTGGGATTATATGCATAGTGAATAATAAAGGAGGGAATTGAACCCCCTTAAGGCTCACACTTGTTGAGGTCCACTTCAGCAATGGCCCTTGTGAAATTGCTATCGAAAACCTTTCTAATGAGATAATGTGTTATGAGCTCTTCATCAGTGGGATGGAACGTGAATCCAGGAGGGAGTTGTGCATCACCCATATCATGATTGTAACTAAAGTTAAGAGCCTCTATTATTGAATTCTCTTCCCTATCACCCATATTCATTTCCTTTGCTATTCATGCTTTACATGGGAGTCTTTTTATATGATGATTTATTGTCAATCATGTCCATTCATTACCAAACAATTCATATTCTACAAATTCTAGATGCTAGAACTTTTGTGGATGTGCAGGCCATCGAAACATACTGTAGGGAGGATGACAAAATTATTCTCAACAGTCAGACTCAGGAAAGTGATACAAATTGTAGAATCTTAACATATGGTTGTTCAAATTCTGTATCTCCTAAATGATTTCCTTTTAGTGTATAACTTTCTATGCATAGTTGCCAAGTTTTCTTATTGTATCAGGCATATTAATGAAGAAGCATATTAGTTACTGTCGATGTTTTTCAGGCATTCTATAAAACAACTCACATCCCTACATATGATATGACATTTTGCATGCGTCCTGCACTCTCTCATCCGAATGATGATGGATTATAGAGAGTGATATGAAATGATGATGCTAAAAAACACACACAATCAAATCCAAAATGAACTTGCATTACAAATGGATTGTGGAAATCTGATATTGTTAATTTTGCATGCATGTCTACCAGGACAATCACAACTTGAACATTTATATGTTTAAGTTGTGATTGTTTGCATGCATGTCTACCAGGACAATCACAACTTAAACATATAAATGTTCAAGTTGTGATTGTCCTGGTAGACATGCATGCAAAATTAACAATATCATATTTCCACAATCCATTTGTAATGCAAGTTCGTTTTGGATTTGATTGTGTGTGTTTTTTAGCATCATTGTTTCAGATCACTCTCTATAATCCATCATCAGCTGGATGACAGAGTGTAGGATGCATGCAAAATGTCATATCATACACAAGGATGTGAGCTATTTTATAGAATGCCTAAAAAAAAATTTACACCCAGGCATTGGTCGAAATTTCTACCTTTATTGGTCAAAATTTTTGACCTTCATTGGTCAAAATTTCTACCTTCATTGGTCAAAATTATTGACCTTCATTGGTCAAAATTTCTACCTTTATTGGTCAAAATTTTTGACCTTCATTGGTCAAAATTTCTACCTTTATTGGTCAAAATTTTCTTCCTTCATTGTTCAAAATTTCTACCTTCATTGGTCAAAATTTTGACCAATTCCTGGCAAAATTTGCAACATGGCTATAGAAGTTTTTCGACCAACGTTTTGGTCAAAATTTTGACCGAAAAATTTCCGATTGGTGGAAGTTGGTCAAAGTTTGGTAAAAAACTGGGTCAAAATTTTGACCAATAATGGTCGAAAAATGGTCTCAAATGTACTAGTGTAGAAACATGATTAGATCATTATCATGATGATATGTTACATTCATGACTGTGTTTTCAATGATTCCAACATAGTAGTTTTATGTGGTATCTGACAGAAGAACAATGATAAAGATCAAGTTGGTACAGACAACTACTTGAACATTTTCACTAAGAGAGGTTAAATGGATATTGTACTAAGTGTCTAGTATATCCAACTAACCTTGGAAGTATAAGATATTAAGTCTGAAAGAATTTATACAATTTTTGGTGAAAACTGTTATGAGATAGAGTTTACAGAGGCATGCTCTCATAAACTTGTTATATCTCTCAGGAGAGTTGTTAGTCTGAGAAGCCAAAGTTAAAGATGTGAAGAAGACATTTTGGAGATGACTTAGCTAAGCTCACTTGTCATAATGTTACATGTATGAAAATTTATTCAAGTTACAAGATGGAAGATTAATGTTATCGCTAAGTGTAACGTGTTCTTTATGTGGTCCTGTTATGGTTTCATAACACACACCCCATTTTGACTAGAAATAGGGACCCCCTACTTTATTTTTTGGCTTTCTAGAGCCCTAGTCTTGGGTCTACTTCTTTTTTAGGGTCTCATTTAGTGTTTTTGGTCAGATTCAGATTCTAGTTCAAAAACCTAGAGTTTAGATTTCATCATCAGAAGGAGATAATTTTTTTCAAAACAAAAAAGGCATACCAACACACCTTAATAGGTGTGCTAGTGTGCCAAAGTACTAAAAAGGAAAGACATTCCCCCTTTTTGGTGATGTATAGATGTGCAACAATGTAGTTGCACAACACCAAAGGTGCGTGGGGTCCCCAAGTCTATAAAACTTAGGCCCCCCCTTCTCCTTCCCACTTCATTTCTTTGTCTTCCTCCAGCTCCTAAGTTACACCCCCACACATCAGTAGGTTTTCCTTCCCACCTACTCAAAACATAAACGAATGTAAAAAAAACCTAAACTAGGGTGTGTAGTAGTGCACCTAATTAGGTGCGCTACTATGCACATTTACAATGAAAAAACTTAGAAAACCTAAAAAAATTTAAAACTTGAAACAAAAAACACAACTAAGGTGCACTGATGCATACCTCAATTTGCTTTGCACCTAAGTTAAGATAAGCGTGTACATCAACCTACCACATGAGGTGTACTAATGCACACCCCAATCATTTAAAAACTTTGTTAAGTTTATAGGTGCACCAATCACACCTATCAGGTGCTCCAGGTGTGCCCTATTTTGCAAAAAAGTGTAAAATTCAAGTTTTTTTGGTATTTTTGGGTAGAATAGGTCTTGTGGGTCTATTTTACGTTAGTGTTAAGGCTTGAGTTCTTAATATTTCTTTAAATTTTGACTAATATGCATTATTTTTGTGCAAATTCAATGGCTTCCTCATCATCCTTCCTCACCGAGAAGATGGTTCCAAAGCCTGTGGTATTCAAGTTTCAAGGCACTCTTACAAAGTCATCATTTTAGGATGATCATTCAGAGATTTGAGATACTAAACTAGGTCACACTAATTTAGGAGCATTCTTAACACTGTGTAAAAAACCAATAGAAAGGTCTCTGATGATTTCCACATTGATCCGATCAGGGCTTGTCAGTGCAGCATCACATCTAGTAGTAGTGCAATCTTTAGAGTTAATCATGACATTAGCAAAAAACTATGTTCTTGAAGAAAGGATAGTGAAGAGCATAACTAGGGAGATTGTCCTGGATCTTCATCCCAAGAACATTGAGAAGGTGTTCCATCTTGTGAGGGTAGATCAATTCATTAGATTAACCTATCAACAAGTAGAGAGATGGAATAGGGAACATATTAATGAAGCTTTCAAGATCATCCAGTCTTTATACCTTATTGAGAAGACTCCTCTAGGTTGGAAAGCTGACAAAGTAGATATGACATGGGGCTATATGAAGGAGAATAGTGGATATTTAATCATACTTTTGAGTAGAGTTATGGGTTTTCTGACAGCTGAACACCTGAACATTTTTATGGTACATTTTATTGAGACAATCAAAATAGCAGAGATACCAATTGATTGGTCTTCTATCCTTTGTGAGAAAATGGGTGAGCAATTGGTGGTAGTGAAGAATAAATTTTTTTTTTACATGACATCATACTTGGTCTAATTGTTGGCTGCTAGAGTAACAAATTATCCAAGGTTGTATAAAAGGGGTAGTATTCAAGATGCCAATGCATGACCATACATAGTATATCTCAGCTAGTAAAGAAAAAGCTTCAAGAATATAGAAAGGAGTATAGGATAGTAAACAATGCTTTCATATTTTCAATAATCCAATTCATCAAAGGAGATTATGTGAAGGGGATGTCAGAAGAGGTAGTTGCTAAGATATCAAAGGTTGGAGTCTCCAAAGAAGCTCCCAACATATCCAAGTGGCAATCTTATACTTTTGGAGATCGCTCAACAACTCTTCTCTATATATGATAGAGTAAGGAGATAACACAAAATAACCTAGGTATGGCCTATTGCAATAGGAGCATGTAGTGTGGATCAGAGACAAGTCATTATGTCTTTTGAGTGTGAATGGGATCAAAATTCCTTAGAAGAATATAATTCTCCATGCCCCTATTTTGATAACATTGATAACATTGGAAGGGTGTGCTTGTGCCTTTGGTGAAATAGTGGGGCTTCTTTCCTATAGGGCCTACAACCAGGGTTTAAGTCTCCATAGGGTCACTCTCTATTGTGGTTCTTAATTGAGAGTTGTTTACTTTGACCCTTGGTGAAATAGTGGGGCTTCTTTCCTATAGTGCTTACAACCAAGAGTCAATAAAATTAAAAATTCCTTTCATCACGTTTTGGCCATTTTGAAATGGCTAGAGCTTTGTTAGGCAAGAAACTAGAAGGAGGAAACTTAGTTGTAGGGACTGATTCTGGAGGGATAGAGAATTGAAAGGTGGGGTCTCGATAGGTTTTGTAGGAGAAAAAGACACATTAGGTTCTTGTTCCACAAGCTATGGGGTCAGGAATGCCCTTTCTATTCCTTTTCATGTTAGTCACTTGTTCAAAAAAGACCTTGAGTAGGAAACTATTTTTTTGGAGAATGTGGAAGAGAATGAAAATATTTAGAGGACCAAATGAAGGAGAAAGTTCCATATGATCAAAGGAAGTGGTCTTTGTTGTTTGAGAGAAAACCTGGAGGCAAATCATCTTTTTGTTTGGTCACATAAAAATCTTGCTAGGAGAAAGGTGAGTTCCAAATCTTTATTCTAGATTCAATTATTGATTTCTCTGTCTCGACTATGGATTGTACTTTAGTTGGGAAATTTGTGGGGGCTAGGCTTGATATTGATGCATTAAGAAACGTGATCAAAAGAAAATGGTTAGTACATGGTCAAGTTGACATAGCACCTATAATAAATGGTTTCTTTTCCTTTGTTTCTAACTGCAAGGAAGATTTGAATATGGTGCTTTGTGGTGGACCTTGGTTGTTTGAAAATAATACTCTAACTATCAAAATATGGGAGCCAAATATGGATCTATCTGATGCCTTCTTCCTAACAACTTTGGTATGGGTTAGACTTCCTAGACTACCTTTGGAGTTCTAGAATGAAGATATTTTCAAGGGTGTTGTTGGTTCTTCTAGTGAACTTATTACAATTGACAATGTCATGGCTTCAAAATCAAAACTCTAGTGTGCTAGAATAAATGTCAAAGTAGCACACTTGAAAAACCTTCCTGAGAAGGTGGAACTGATTTCAAAGCTTGGGAAAAGGATGCAAGGGATAATTTTTGAAGACCTTCCAAATACTTATTTTGTTTGTAAAAAATAGGGTCAAAGGGAGAATAATTGTCCTTCCAAGAGAAAGAATCAACCAAAGATAGCTAATGTGGACAAAAAGAAAGAAGTAAAGATCTAGAAAAAGGAATGGAAACCTAAAGCAATACCTAATAAGGTGACTAAGGATAAATATATCCTTAAAAATTAGGAGTCAAGAATGTAGACAAACCTAGCTTTGACTTCTCATGTGTAGAGCAAAGAGAAAATGATAGATCCTATGAATCAAATAGTTATCTATCAATAAATGTATTAGAATGGGAAGATCTAGATGAACTAGAAGAGATAGAGGAATGTAAAATTCTAGAGGAAAGGATTAGAGACATTAGAGGAAACACAGATTACTACAATCCAGTCTATGTAGTTTCCCCTATGTAAAGAGATTATATCCTTTAAAGATGGATTTGAATCCAAAGAAGTGGAAGAGAAATTTGATAAGAAGGAACCTAAACTAAAACAGTCTCATAAAAAAATAGAGAAGAAATGCAACATTGTTTCAAAAGGTGTGGAGACTCGAAGTAGTAAATTGGAGTTGTTTCCAAAATTAAAGTTGAATGTTGGTACCCTAGAGAAACCTAGTAGGAAAACATCTATAAAAACTAGAGAAAGTGAAAGCTTACAGAATATTGCCGATGGAAAATAGGAAACTATTCTAGATTTTACCCCTAAAAAAATATTATGAATATTATAACATGGAATATTAGGGGATTGAATAGTATCCATAAATTGGATATTGTACAAAATTTTGTTAGGGAGCATAGTCCAGATATCTTATTGCTCCAAGAAACTAAAATGGATAAAGTGAAGGTTGAGAAGATTAAGTCCTTTAGCAATTACTATATAATGGCTAGTAGTTCAGAAGGAGCTTCAGGGGGAACAATGATTTTGTGGAAGAAATCTCTGTTCTCAAGAACCTTGTTGAATTCTAACAAACATTTTATAGTGATTAAAATTAAAAATATTGACCAGAATAATGAGTGGTATATAGTTAATGTATATGCTCCTAACATCAAGAATGCCATAAAAAAGATGTGGGGAAGTCTTTCTAACATAAAGAGTAAAGACTTCTATGGAAGATGGATTTTTTTGGGGGATTTTAATGTTCCTCCTTATGAGCATGAAAAATAGGGGGGAAATGCTAGTTAGTTGGATAGTAGACTGTATTTCATGGATTTTATTAACAAGGAAGGTTTAACAGATCTAGATCTACAAGGTATTGAGTTTACTTGGAGTAACAAAAGGATCTGATGAGTGTATCCAAGCTCACTTGGATAGAGTTCTTATTTATCCAAACTGGACAAAAGACTTTGTGTGTAATCTTAAGGCAATTTAGAAGATTGGTTCAGACCACTTTCCTCTAATTTTCACTGTTGAGAATATCCATATCAAAAAAAAATTCTTTTTAGATTTGAAAAAATGTGGTTGTAACATCCATAGTTTGAAGACCATTTGGCTAAATGGTAGAACATTAACATTGATTGCACTTCTCTTTTCTGGGTGGCTTCTAAACTTAGAAATGTTAAAAGAAAGTGAAAATGTGGAATAAAAGATGTTTCGGTAACATTTTTTATAACAAATCTATAATCAAAGAGGATCTGAAATTAATCCAAGATAGGATTCAAAGGGAAGGATATTCTTTGAATTTAGTGAGGGAAGAAAATGAGAAAATGGTGGAGTGTCATGATATTGTCACTAAAGAAGAAACTTACTAGAAGCAAAGATCTAGATCTATTTGGCTAGATGAAGGAAATAGAAATACTAATTTTTTTCATTTATCTACCTAGAAACATAGAGCTAAAACTTGTTTTTCAAATATTAAGAAGGGTAGCATGAAGATAACTAAGGAAAAGGATATCATGGAGGATAAGGTCACCTTTTTTCTTCTTTAATAACTTCAAATCCAAACATTGGCCTTACTCATTAGGTTGAGTTATTAGATGTTATTCCCTCTTTGGTTACTAATGAGAAAAATAGAATGTTGTGTTCTATTCCTAAGGAAGAGGACATTTATAAGGTTGTTTTTTCTTTAGGAGGGGGTAAATCTCTAGGACTGAATGGTTTTCCTATGTTTTTTTTAGAAGGAATAGAGACTGGTTGGGAAAGATGTGTGTGATGTTGTTAAAGAATTTTTTGGGGCCAAAAGAATGTTGAAGGAAATTAATTCTACCTTCCTATGCCTTATTCCCAAAAAAGTTGGGGCTAACTCTCCACATCAATTCAAGCCTATTAGCTTATGCAATTATTTTTATAAAATTATTTCAAAAATCCTAACCTCAAGGTTGTTGCTTCTACTACTATCACTTATATTTGAGCAACAAAATGGTATTGTTCCTGGTAGACAAATCCTTAATTCTATTATTTTTGTGCATGAGAATATCCATTCTTTATCTCTCTCTAATAATCTGGACTTTGTTATGAAAGTAGATATTACAAAAGCTTATGATAGAGTTGAATGAGATTTTCTTCAAAAGATTTTAATGGCTTTTGGTTTTAGTATCAATGTAGTGAAGATTATATTACAAATGATTTCTCCCACTTTGATAGCAGTCCTTGTTAATGGTTGTTCCTCAGAGTTCTTTAAACCTTCTAGGGGATTAAGAATGGGAGATCCTTTATCTCCTATCTTATTCACTATTAAGGCTGACTGCTTGGGCAGATATATTGGGAATCTGGTTTCTCTAGGGGTTATTAAAGGTTTGCAAACTTCTTCTCATACTCTTATTTGTTGCCACAAGAAATTTGTGGATGGTACTATTTTTCTAGGTAAAATTGAGATTAAGGAAGCTAGGAATCTTAAAATGGCCCTTAAATTCTATACTTCTACTTTTGGTCAATTGGTTAATTGGAATAAGAGTTCATTATATTTTATCAATACTCTTGCTTCCAAAAAGAGTAAAATTGCTTAGATTCTTGGGTGTTCTATAGGTTCTTTCCCTTGTATTTATCTAGGCCTCCCTTTGGGTCCTAATGCGTCAAACTCTTTTTGGGATGATCTTGTTTAAAAATTCAACAAGAAACTGGCAGGTTGGAAGCGTATTCTTTTGAGTCAAGCTGGTAAAATTACTCTCCTCAAAGCTATTCTCCAAAGCATCCTGACATATGCCTTGAGTCGCTTTAGGATTCTAACTAAGTATGCTAATTCTAATGACAAAATTCAAAGGAACTTCCTCTAGTCTGGTGCAGATGAAAGGAAGAGAATGGCTTTAATTGCTTGGGATCAAATTTGTAAGCCTAAAATGGATGGCAGTCTGGGAATTAGGTCAGTGAGAAGTATGAATAAAGCTCTTCTTGCTAAGAAGGGGTGGATAGTTTTTCAAGATGATAAGGAATGGAGTACTATCTGGATTCATAAATATCTCTTTAATGCTCCTTATTTGTTTGATTTTCTTACTTATCCTAATGAGTTATCTCCTTCTTCCATTTGGAGGGAAGTGTAGGGAGCTAAAAACATATTAGTAAAAGGTTTCTCTTGGAAAGTGGGTAATGGGAAAAAGATCAAGTTCTAGGATGATGCTTGGATTCTGGATCATCCTTTGATTGAGGATTTTGAGGATAGAACTCTAATTGATAGAGTTAAAAAAATGTTTGGTACTCTTCTGGAACATTATTGGATTAATAACACATGGGTTAACCTTGATGATATTAATTAGGTTTTTTATAATCCTTGGTTAATCTTGAATGCTTTTACACTTTATCCTCATATTGAAGATTAAATGATTTGGTTTGTTGATGCTAATGGTTGCTTTAAAGTCTCCTCTAGTTTTTAGAACTAAGGAAAAAGGTCCTTGACCTTTGTGGACTAAATCTTAGATAAAAGGCCTCACTCCTAAAATAATTTTTTTTTTTAGATCTTTCTTCAAAACAAAATTCTTGTTTTGGATAATTTTCAAAAAAGAGGAATCAACGTGGTCAATAGATGCAGCTTATGTAAAGAGGACTATGAAGAAAGAAACCATTTTTTCTTAAATTGTAGCTACAATCAAAAAGTGTAGAGTTACATCCTTAACTGTTGGAATTTAGATTAGGTTCATCACAATAAAATCTATTAGTGCTTCCAGAGTTGCACTTGTCCATATAAGGAGGGCAATATTGGTTTTTTGTGGAAAATTACTTTGCCCCATCTCTGGTGGGGAATCTAGAAAGAAAGAAGTAATAGAATTTTTAGAGACAAAGAAATGCATGATTGGGTTCTAGGGCATAACATAATCAAAGCTATCAAAGAAAACTTCAACTCTCACAGAAAATTCAATGAATTCCTAATCAATAATCTTATGCAAACTAAAGGCTTTAAGAGGTTGATTGATGATCAAAGACAGAATGTCAATTGAAAGTCCCCACCTATAGGATGGATCAAAGGAAATTTTGATGGTGTTGCTAAAGGTAATCCTAGCAAAGATGGTTCTGAAGGTGTTTTTGAGGGACCATACTTGTAGAATTGTTGATGCTATTGCTATTCCTATTGGGATCTCTACTAGCCATAAAACTGAGGCAATGAAAACACTATATACCATGACACTGGTAATGGAAATTGGTTACCTGAATATTTAGAAGGAAGGAGATTCGCTTAATGTTATTAATATGCTTAATAACAAGAATCTGATCACTTGGTCTATTGAAGCTAGTTTAATGGAAATAAAAAATGTAATGAATAAATTTTATAATGTGATATTTCTCACATTTTTTGAGAGGGAAATTCTATTGCTGATTGGATTGCTAACCAAGTTTTCTATCGAGAAAGTAAGCTGAGGTGGCATGCTGATCTAAGCAAGAGTGTGGAGTTGACAGTGATTGTTAATAATGATAGGACACATGTGAGAGAAGGAAATATTTCCTAAGATTGGAAAATTTATGAAGAAGAGTAGTGGGTTTACGGAGGATAGAATGAGATTCCCAAGGAAGTATAAGTGCATTATTATGATTTGTGTTTGGCACGTAAATATAGCTATTAGCTCCTCAATAATATTTATTACTTTTCTTCATTTTCTAGGTTGTGCTACTCTAGTTTTCTATAAAGATTTTCAAGTTTTCAAGATGGGTGGTGAACCTAGAAAGCAAGAGCCAAGCAATTGTAGGGCTTGGAAGGTGAAGGCTTCTGTATGGAAAATCTTGCAAAAAGAAAATGTGACAACCTATTTGGAGTGGCTCCATGGTTATAAGCCCCATATAACATAAGTGTTCTTCAAAAATTGGTTTGAAGATAGGATGACTTTGCATGGGATCATGATGAATTTGACTAAAGATTTTATTGCAGAGGTTATGGGGCTCCAAAAGGAAGGGTTAAAAAATTCATTAAAGAGACTAGAATTTCCAATGTGGCCTTCAAAAAATTTCCAAAGACAAAAGATGAGGAGAATAGGCTGGACAAAAATGGGGATTTCTATGAATTGAAACAAATTAAAGTTATCTGGAGAGATGTGTTGTCTTGTATCTGTGAGTATTTTATTCTTGATGGTAGGGCTAAAAGGGTCCATAAATTTCACTTTGTTTTCCTAAATCATTTAAGGCACAAAGATAGGATTTCCTTCCCATTTTTCTAAAATACTCTCTACTTCTTAGTCTTCATGCTCATAAGGAAAAAGAGTCTCGTCCTATGTTGCATGAAGGTTTAATTTTACTTACTAAAAACTATTGTAAAAGTAAGGCTATGAAGCCCTCTCCGATCAATGAGAAAAGGAAAGGGTCTAGAAGTGTAACCTATCCAAAGAGAATTAAGGATGAAGAAGGAGAAAGTGTAAACAAGAAGGTTTCAAAATAGGAAAGGACTAAGAAACATGTTGAAGAAATTATAGAGTCTAAGAAATCAGACACTAATGAGAAGATGGAAACAGACAATGATGAGAAAATGGAAATGGGGGATTTTAGCTCTAACCTAGATGGGTACTCTAGGAGTAAAGGAGTATCTATTGGTAAAGATAATGTGGATGGAAGTCATGATATAAAAATAGGGTCAGAATCCCACAGTGAGGAAGATGAAAAATAGGGTGGTCACCCTTCACATAATGCTAGTGAGGAGAATATGGAGGAGGAAACAGGAAAGGAGAAAGAAGGCAAAGACCTTGTTGAGAAGGATGATAGATAGAGTAAAGATGTAAATGAGGAGAGGACAGAGAATATGGAAATAAATACTGATACCCATATCAATATCGTTACTTCCTCAGAGCCTAGGAAGGAGGATGTCGGGAAGGATGAAGCTAAGCTCTCCTTTCTTCACACAACAAAGCTTAAGGTAGAGACTTCTCTTAAGGGTTATTCGTGGCTCTATAATGAATTCATGGCTCTCAAAAAGAAAATGGAGATTATGCAAAGAGATTTGGATGTTGAATAGTGTTGGTACAAATAAGTATTTACTTATTACACTTAAGTTTTACTTAGGTTAATGCATTATTTTATTATTATTTTAGTGAGACACGTAGGAGTTTGTGAACTCTCATTGAGTTACACAACTCTAATTATGCACATGGTGTCTACAACACAGGAGTATGAATCATTCACTAAGTTGTTATGATGACAACACAATTTTCCACACTCCTCATTTAGCACATGTTGTCTACTCCACTGATTTGCATGCTACACCATTGTAGTCTTATCCTCATACCATCACACTTAATCATGTGCTTAATGGAGGATAATCCATATCTAGTGGACATGTGCCTATTTGTATGACGTATCATGATGCTAACTTCTATGCATTCTAGAAGCTCTCCTGAGGTCTTTATATTCAGGCACTCCTAGTGTACTCTTGCATCCAATTATTGAATGAATATCTTCATTCTGATCATACTCTGCCTATTTTGGTCTACTGTGTGCTTGTATTGAGTTCTTGGGTGAATTCTAGCCTAAGCAAAATTCTTACATGGTATCAGAGCTGAGGAGGATTCTCATCACTTAGCCGTTCGAGACTATTCATGCTTCGACACCAATCCGAAGGATCTGCAAAAAATTGAAGCATCTAGAGCTAGATCTGACCTCTCCATTGCATCTGAAGTGTCAATTTGGTGAAGATTTACTATAAATTTGCCTATCTTGGGTGAAATTTGATCACGAGGCAAAAAAATTTTGCAAACTGGCACCTAAAGGCACCGATTTGCAAATTGGGTATATTTTTTATCGATTTGATTAATTATTTTTTTCAGATCTGCATCTTTTCTCTATTATTATTGGGTATTTTTTAGATAGTATTTTTGGAATTAATTCTCCTAGAGAAATTTTTTTTGCAGTACAAGCTGTCAGATCCTGTATTGCACATTTTTTGGAATATTATATTTATTATCGCAGGGTATTAAATTAATCTGCAGACCCTTTATTTAGTTGGGCCACATCATACACTATGTAGAGCAGCCTACAATAATATAGGCTACCGATAAGCCAATTTCTGGTGTCGCACTCTCATACCAGACCAAGCATACATTATCCAATGGAAGGCTTGCTATTTATTATTTTTGTCATGGGTGTTCACTTTTTAAAAACTGTGCAATCCAATGCGCAGTGCATGTGGGACAATTCACCCACATTTCGACAGTGCGAAAGGAAAAATCGGCACAACATTAACTATTTCTGAACACCGTGCCCATCCTCTAAGACATTTTTCTGGCAGTGAACTCTGCGAAAACGATAAGAATATTCTGGCTCCATTGTTCCCTCCAACAATCGTTGCTTCCATTTACGGTGGCAACAACTTTGAGTCCTTGGACACGCGTTGTCTTATATTTCGGTGACTGCCACATCAAAAGCTGAGTTAGATGCCCAGTTAGCACCACATAGGTAGAGCTGTCAGCATTGACACGTCTGCAATTTCTTCATATAGTTTGTACAGTACAGAACTCCATGTCAGCCGCCACATCATCCAGTAGGTTGATTTTTGTTGATGTCATCAATTTCATGACTTTAAAATTGATGCCCATCTGGATGCCATCACAGGCCAATTTACAACTACATCGAAGGCCATATGAATGTCAAATTTAATCCCATCTTTTGCTGGTGCAAACCCTCACCAAATTGATTTTGGTTTTGGAAATCTGACTACAAGAGGCCATAACTTGCACATCCAGACTCCAAATCAGGTGCAATTTTTTTTGAAATTGGGTAAAATTTTCTATTTTTTCAGTGGTGCAACTAGTTTTTGGTTTTGGTGCATGAATTGTTCAGAAATTGCATTTTTTGGAAACTGTACCTGGATAATCCTACATTTTTCAACTTCAAATGCTCCATACGAGTAGATTTGGAGTCGAAAACAGGTTCCACTTTTTTTTTAAATATGTTATTTTTTGTCTACTTTCTAGATCTAGCATCAGATTATAGTGTTGTGTGGACAAAATTTTCACTTTTAGCAATAGGGCCTTTCTTTTCTTTGTAATGCTTTAGTATTGTAGCACATTGTAAACTTTCAGCTTTGTACTTTATTAAGAGGTTGTAACAAGAAAAATCAAAAGTGCACGAAGGCCAAAATTGGCAAGTGGCCCATTGTAATTGCACTATTGATAAAGTCCCCAAAGCATCTATTTTGGGGGGTTTTTTGATTTAGTGAAAAGGGGGGGTGTTCTTGGTGTTGTGTTCTCTCTTTTCTGCAATTTTCTTTCATTTTTTGCATTATGGGCAACTTTAAGTTTCCTAAATTAACTCCTCATAACTATGCTTCATGGTCAATCAAAATGTTGTATCACTTAATGCATAATGGAGTTTCACAATATGTAGATGGTACTCTTCCTAAACCAGCAGGTGATAATGTATCAACAAGTGAAATTTTTGAATGGGTAGAAATGGATAGAAAAGCCCTAGGTGATATATGTTTGGGGGTAGATGATAAAATCATGTATTAAATAAAAAAATGTACTACATCCAAAGAAGCTTGGGATTCCCTTGAAAGCCTTTATGGTAAAGTGTCTGAAAAGGATGTGTTCAAAATTGAAGATGAGCTTGTATCCTTAGATCCTAAGTCGTATGATTCAATACAAGACTTCATCATTAAGGTGAATGAATTAAGGACAAAGCTTACTGATTGTGGAAATTCTATCAAAGATGAAAAACTGATCTATCTCATCCATAACAAGCTGCCATCTGAATATTCCACCTTTGTATCTTCTTTTAACACCTCTAAGACTACCTTAGGGTCTGCCTACAAGAAAGTCACTTTTGATGAATATGCTAAACTATTGGATGATGAAGAAAAGAAGTTGAAAACAATGGGGATTCTCAAATCACCTCAGTCCAAAGCATTGGTGGCCAATCAGGGTTCTCAATATTTAGCTAGACAGTCTTCAAATAAAGGAAAGGGTAAGAAGAAGTGGAAGAAAGATAAATCTGAGGATGCAGAAAAGACAACACCTCAATCAAATCAACAAGGCAAGTCCTCAAATTCCAGCAAGAAAGGGAACAACAACAATAAGAAGAAGAAGAAGTGTGCTTATTTCAAGAAAATGGGTCATGAAGAGCATGAGTGTTATCTTAAACAGATTGATGAATTAACAAACATCATGAGGAAACACAATGTTCCATTTCCTAATGCTTACAAGAAGGGATCTTCTTCAGATTCAAAGGGCAAAGGGCAAGCATTCATGGAAAATGCAAACTCTTCAAAAGAATGGATATTTGACTCAGGTGCCTCATATCATATGGGTTCTTCAAGAGAGGATTTTTCTTCATTGAATCACTCAAAGGTACCACACATCTTCATGGGGAATGATAGAAAAATGGAAGTTGAAGGAAAAGGAAATGTGGAAATGGAAAATGGAGAGTTTCAAGAGGTTCTCTATGTTCCAAACCTAAGTTCAAATTTCCTCTCAATCTACCAAATTACTCACCTCAGAGATGGACATAGAGTTGAGTTCCTTCCAAACTCAGTAAAAGTGCATAGTCTTAAAGATGATTCCTTGGTTGCAGTGGGGAAAGTGAATGATCACAAGAGGTTGTACTCTTTCTCGCATTTTGTACCCAAGTCTCCTTCAAAGGCCTTGTTAATACAATCAAATTCAAACATGCAATTGTGGCATGAACGATATGGTCATCTTGACTACCGCTATCTTCAGCAACTTTGCACATACCAAATGGTGAAAGGTCTACCTCAAATCAACTTTTCTAAGGGTAAATGTTCATCAGATTCAGTGGATATGCATCTAGAGGGGAAGTTACAAAGAGGGAAGTCTTCTAGAGAAACAAGTGTTCTTCAAATGGTTCACATGGTATTAGCAGGTCCTTTTGCATTCAGCCAGGGTCACCACATACTCACCTTAGTTGATGAATTTTCAAGGTTCACTTGGGTCTACTTTCTGCATAATAAGGGTGAAGTTTTGGATGCATTTCTAGACTTCAAAGCTCATGTAAAATGGAAATCCAGAAAGGCCATCAAAGTACTCTGCATGGACAATGGAAACATGGATGTGAATAGAAGACTTAAGGATTTTTGCAAACATGAGGGCATTGATCTTCAGACTCCTTCAACATTCAGTCCGCATAAGACAGATGTTGCAGCTTTGAGGATTAGAACTCATAAGTCTATGGCAAGTTGCATGATTCATGCCATGTCTCTTGATCCATCATTAGAAGTCAAAGCAATCTCAAGTACCACTCACATTCTTAATCATTCTCCTCATCCAGCCTTAGATGGAAAAACTCCTTTTGAGGCATGGTGTCACAGAAAACCTATTATGACACACTTCAAAGTCTTTGGTTGTCCTACATGGGAAAACATATCTTCTAGGGGTCACAAGGCATAGTCATCTCAGCCTTTTACCTTCATTGGTTATGAATATATTGTGAAGGCATATAGACTTCTAGATCCTGAGACACATCAGATTTTTGTGGAGAAGGATGTACATTTTGAGGAAAGTTCTCCCAGCTTGTCCTCTACTCCTCTTCGCAGATCATACAGTGTGGAAATTGATAGTGACACCAACGATAGTGCTTCAACAGCTTCAGCTATGTGGAGTTCTGTCGATAGATACAACAAGAGGTCACTTCATCAATTTAGTCCACATGCATATATCACCACACTAATAGGTCCAGAACAACAGGGTACATCTAGTCTTCCAGATACAAGTTTGGTGATAGATTTGGGGGACAGTATTCATCATATGCCTCTTCTTCTTCATGCAAAATTACCTTCTTCATTTGTCCCAAGGGTTCCATCTAACTCTCTTGTTCATTCTCTACATGATCAATCGTCACAGGTTGAAGTGATTGTGGATACTTATGATCAATAGTTGCAGCAGGGTTCTTCATCAATTGCAGAGACAAACAGTTCTTTGGGACAGGTTCTGTAGCTAGTTGAGTAGGTTTTAGAGACATCACTTATCCATGGGATTCTTTCCACGCACAATAGAAGAATCTCACTTGTACCTTTGGTATTGTTTCTTCCTAAGGGGAGGAACACCTTCTTCATCGAAGCAGTCACTGTTCAACATTCTTCTTTTGGGGGGGGGGAGCCCATCCTGTCTCTCTTCCTCTTCTCATTATTCTCTTATGTATATATTGGATGTATGCCATAATGGGGGGGTCTTGATTACTCCATCCATCAATGCATCCTTCTTTATCTCTCTTTTTGGGAGAGGGTTTTCCCTCTTTCCTCGCTTTATGGGAGATTGCATATCATTATGTACATGGGTACCTAACATGGCCTAGTAGCCGGGACCCATATTGCATTTCATCCTAGAGTTAGTAAGCTTCAGGGTATTCCCCTAACTTGCACTTAAGGGGGGGTGTTGGTGTAAATAAGTATTTATTTATTACACTTACTTAAGTTTTACTTAGGTTAGTGCATTATTTAATTATTTTGCATTATTTTATTATTATTTTAGTGAGACACTTAGAAGTTTGTGAACTCTCATTGAGTTACACAACTCTAATTATGCACATGGTGTCTACAACACAGGAGTATGCATCATTCATTGAGCTGTTATGATGACAACACAGTTTTCCATACTCCTCATTTAGCACATGTTGTCTACTCAATTGATTTGTGTGCTACACCATTGTAGTCTTATCCTCACACTATCGCACTTAATCCTGTGCTTAATGGAGGATAATCCATATTTGGTGGACATGTGCCTGGTTGTATGACATATCATGATGCTGACTTCTATGCATTCTAGAAGCTTTCCTGAGGCCTTTATATTCAGGCACTCCTAGTGTACTCTTGCATCCAATTATTGAATGAATATCATCATTCTGATCATACTCTGCCTATTTTGGTCTACCGTGTGCTTGTGTTGAGTTCTTTAGTTCTTGGGTGAATTCTAGCCTAAGCCAAATTCTTACAAATAGGCTAAGGTTAACCAACTAGAAGTTCAAATCGGTAGCATGTCTGAAAAACTTAAAGAATATGAACAAAAGCTTTGTCACCTTATTAATTAAAGTGGGCTAAAAATGGAATAGGTTACATCTAGTCTTTGTGCAGTAGTGGGTAGTTTGGGAAAGAAAAGTAATGAAGAAATTATGTCACTTGGTAATGTTGGATTGGGGAGTCCCGGTGGGCCTAGTAAGAGTACAAGGAAAAATATTGTTGAGGCTCTTGGGGCTCATGTTCCTTCATCTACTAACATTATCCAAAGTACTTTGGAAGTAGGTAAAGAGGTGGCAAACATTATCAAGGAGTTGTTGTAGGTACAGGCTATGGGTTGTGCATGTTGGTTTATGTTCTAGGTGTTTTTTACTTGTTTTTCCCTTTTAATTTCTTGTTTGTTTAAAAACTAGGTTCCATGTCCTTGTAAAACTTGGTTTGGTTGTTTTTGAACTTTGGGTTTTAGGGCCTTGTAAAACCTGGTAGTGCTTTTAATTTTTATCTTTAGATGTTTGTAAAGGATTTTGGGTCCCTTAACACTTTCTTTTACCATAATCTAAACCATTGGAAGGGTGCAACATCTAGCTAGTAAGATATTTTAGCATGAGGATGCCATTGAGGATCATTGGATGAACACAATGGATGACTATGATATCTACATAACGGATTATTGTAGAATGACCCTATATCTAGCAGAAATGGCTTTAAAAATCAAGATCCCTTTGAAGATTGTGCAACGAGATTTAGATGAGCTGCTTAATCCATTATTTAATAGAGAAAATATTGGTGACTAACCTATCATGAATGCTGAGGTTGATAAAGAAGAAAAAGAGATATCAATCACAGAGCACGACATGTCATCAAATTGACAAAGGATTGGATCAAGAGACCTTTCAAGCTTGATCCAATTCCTTAGATAGTGGTCTTTCATGCTTAAGCCCACCCAACTAGAGGTTAAGGAGCTAAGGTCATAGTGCCTACATTTACAACTCAGTCATAAGTGAGACTAGAAATTGTGCACCAACTTGATAGGCCAGTTGGATATTATAGGGCTTAGAAAAAAAAAGGAAAGAGGAAGAAGAATTCTCCTCAGCAAGCTAAGCCAGAAGAGCAAACAACTTAGGCACCTCCACAACGAGGAGAAGAAAATATACAAGGTCTAAAGAATGTTGAAGTTATACAAGCCCTAGGTGATCCCCAAGTGCATCTAGTTGAACAAGGCCAAGGGGAAGTAGAAAATGAAGTACAAGAGGTCTCCCCACCTCAAAAAGTAGAGAAAGTCTCCCCTTCTACACTTACAAGAAGGAAGATTAAGACTTTAATAAAGAGGAGGCAAAAGGTTATTATGAAAGTGATCTCTTTCCCATCAGTTCCTAAACCAATCCTTGAAGAAGCAAAAGAAGAGGGTGATGAGGATGAAGATGATAACCTGCCTTTGACCTAGAGAACTTGACTCACCAGAACCACTGGTTCAGAGAGGAGGAGAAGTTCCACGATCACACCACCATCTATCCCTGATGAACCTATGTTAGTGTAAACAATGAATTACTATTTACACTTTACTTAAGTTTACTTGGGTTAATGCATTATCTAGACACCTAGGAATCTGTGATGTCATACGAGTTGTCTTGTTGACAACATAGGGTTTAGCAACTAATTTAAGCACATGGTGTCTACAATATCTCTATAAGAGATACACCTTGTCATTCTTATCCTCTCATTATTGCACGTACATTCATGCACAATGGAGGATAATCCACTTTTGGTGGATGTGTTCTTGGTTGTTGAGCTTATCTCTTCACTAACACCTAGCCATTCTAGAATCATTCTAGATGCCTTTATATATAGGTACTTCTAGTGTGTGTGCACATGGGATACATGAGGAAATCATCTATCATTGAATAATTTGATATCCAAAGAATCATTTTTCCATTCTCATATTGTTATTATCATACATCATTTGGTCCATATTGTGCAAAGTCTTGTGCTTCTTGATCTTAGTATTATTTTTCCCTGAGGCAAATTCGTCATGTTATCATAGCCATAATAAATTCTTACATGGTATTAGAGCCATAGGAGCATCATTTTATAGCCATTAGAGACCATTTTTGCTTCACCTCTTGAAGGACATGATTCAGATCTGGAGTATTTGCAGCTATTGGGAGCATCTAGAGCCAAAGTGGACCTCACCATTATGTCCAGAGCATTGAATCAATGAATTTTGACTATAAATTTTCCTACCCTAGGCCATAGTCAAACCTACAAAAAAAAATGCAAACCAAAACCCGAAGGCCTGATTTGCGAAATTGGTATGATCTTTTTAGATCTATATAATTGATTTTCATATTTTTATTTTTCTTTTGCATCTCTGCAATTTTTTTTGGATCTTTATTATTTTTCAAAAAAAATCGACCATTTGGCCAGTAGGAGAGATTTTTTGCAGGTGAAGATTGGAGCTTGCTAGTGCAAATGAGATGTTGGAATCATATTCAAAAGGTCAAAAAATCCCTAAATTGGCTTTTGTTTCATCAAATTTAGACATCTGAGATGAAATTTAGAGTCATTTTATTTTTGGAGGTGCTACGACAGTGATTTAGGAAAAAAAATTATAGAGGTGATTTTCAAACAACGATATCTCCCTCATACAAACTCCTTTTTGGAGCAATCTTTTTTTGTTTTGGGGTAGAATTTCATGATCTACACATTGGTGCAGAATGTTTGAGATCTTCATTCCTAATTTTTTTTGCAAATCGCAAATCCCAATTTTTGCAACTTCAAAGGTTTAGTATGGGCTCATCTAGACACATAATCAGGTTATATTTTTTTTGAAAGTGCTTTTTTTTTTTCTACTTTCCAGATCTACAATTAGATTATAGGCTTCTATGGACAAAAATACTACTTTTAGAAATACACCCTAAATTGTCAAGTGGCCTATTGTAATTGCACTGAGTATAAAGTGCCAAATCATTCATTAGGGGGGTTTTCTTGATTATTTTTTCATTTTGCAGGTGCACACATTTATTGATCTCATGGAGTTTTTTTCACATGTCAGTTTGGTATAAGACTGAGGTTGATAAAGAGAAACTATCACAAATGGAGTGCTTTAATCATTGATCATCTAAGAAGAGAGCATAAGGAAGTATTTCCTTTTTATGTTCCAAAGAACTGCTCTCTTACACTGATCTAAAACCTTTTAACATAATTTTGTCAGTTTTTTTTTAATGTATTAGTTCTAATTTCCTTGAGGTCATTAGAAAGGCCATTGAACCTTATGACATTTGGATGTGTCTTTGGAAAGCATATGGAGATCCAATAGTTCCTTCATTCCTAGAGGACATTCTACCACCAGTCACTCCAGTCATGGTACCTTCAACTCTAATTGAGATCCTTCCTCCTAATGCTCCTATTACTTCTACTGATCTAGTTCTAGCTATAGATGCTCCTGATTTAGTGCAATAGGAAATACTGTGTCTTCCTATTTTAGCTTCATGGGATGACTTCCTTCCAGACATTATAGTGTTGTTTGTGGAGTCTTACATTGAAGATTTGGGAGACATCATTGATGACATCCATCTTCACTTTGTTGAGGAGAATTATTCTTCACTTGTTGTGAGGGAACACAAGATTCACAAGATTGTGGACACTTTTTTTTAGTAGTTGCAGGAGGATTCTTGTACTTCAGAGGAGACATATCAATCTTTGGAGATTATATTCCAATTTCCTCAGACATCATATCTTCTGAGGATTCTTCCTACTAGTTGGGGGGAATTCTCTACTACACCTATGGCACCACTTCTTCCTACAAGGAGGAACATCATTTAGTTTTTGTGGTGTAGCTTCTTCACTCATAAAGGAGCTTATTTCATGGGTGTGCATTCATCATTGAGGGGAGGCAACATTGCTTCTCTTTCCATATCTTCCTATATGGATGATTCCTTATCTTTGAAGTTTGACTTAATTTCCTAGATGGACATGCTACCTTGTTTGCCACCTTCTTTTAGGCATTCACCAAATTGGCTTGTGGCATCTACATTCATCAAGGACTTGTCAAAATATGAGAAGACTTTAGAGGTAGCATCCACACCATTTTACATATGGATCCCTCTTCCATCTTCCTATCTATAGTGGGAAGCATACTTACACCTGTACTTGGTGTATCTTCTTCCTAAAGGGAGAAATGTTGTTTGTAGGCATTGCATTCTCTGTTGTCTTCAAACACTCATCATTAGGAGATCCTTCACTACGAGGGGGATTTTATTGAGGTATTCTCTATTGTATATGCATGAATTATGTCATAATTGGGGGGGGGGGGGGGGGTCTCTTGATTACTCCATCCATACATGATCTTTTCTTATTGTACTTATCTCTCTTTTTGGAGGAAGGTTTTTCCCATGACGTTTTCCCTCTTTCTCCACTTTTAGAGAGATTTAATTTCATTTTATTGCATTGTATGTAC
Organism: Cupressus sempervirens; assembly: GCA_028749045.1. NCBI lineage: Eukaryota > Viridiplantae > Streptophyta > Pinopsida > Cupressales > Cupressaceae > Cupressus > Cupressus sempervirens. The sequence goes on from CM053788.1 coordinate 118,474,351, forward strand.
AACATTGCATTTGTACATGGGTTCCTAACATGGCCTAGTAGCTGGGACCCATCATATCTTTTGTAAGCTTAAGTGCATTTCCCTAAGTTGCACTTAAGGGGGGATGTTAGTGTAAATAATTAATTGATATTTATACTTTACTTAAGTTTACTTAGGTTAATGCATTATATAGACACCTAGGAGTATGCATTGTCATATGAGTTGTCTTGTTAAAAAAATAAGAGTTAGCAACTAATTTAAGCACATGGTGTCTACAACATCTCTATACAAGATACACTTTGTCATACTTATCCTCTCATTATTATACATACATTCATGCATAATGGAGGATAATCCACTTCTGGTGGATGTGTGCTTAGTTGTTGAGCTTATCTCTTCACTAACTCCTAGTCATTCTAGAAGCATTCCAGATGCCTTTATATATAGGCACTTCTAGTGTGTATGTACATGAGATACATAGGAAATCATCTATCATTGAATAATATGATATCTAAATAATTAGCTATTCATTCTGATATTGTTATGATCATACATCATTTGGTCCATATTTTGCTAAGTCTTGTGCTTCTTGATATTGGTGTTATTTTTCCCTAAGGAAAATTCTTCATGGTATCATAGCTATACCAAATTCTTACATTCAGACTACCATATCAGAAAATGAAATACAATAGTGGATAGATGAACAGGATGTAGAGGGCACTGATGTATTTCAAATGTCATATTTTGATTTCATGCCCATGGGTACTGAATTGGTCGGGGATAAAATAAGAGATACTCCAACAAATCAACTTCAATAGGAGGATTGTAGTTAGTAGCCACCCAAACCACAAGGACCCAAGGTAGCACCATCATCCTTAGTGCAAGAGGCATTTTTTTTAGACAAGGGATCAACTACCCCTCTTCCTCCAAGCACAAAAGGAGAACATGTACAAACAGAGCAAGAGGAAGAGAAACAACTTACACCTATCGAAGAAGTGTCAGAAGAAGGATATATAAGTGAACGGCCTCAACAAACTTCCCAAGACATTGAGGTAAGGACTATGGGCTCTACAAACATAGAGACCCCCAATACAAATCTTGTGCAAAAGGAGAGGACTCCAAAAAAAGGAGATAAGGGAAAAAGCATTACATAACAAACTCATTCACCCTTGAAAGGAAAATCTCCATTAGAGAATATCCCAAGGTGGCTAAGAAAAGAAGTAATAAGAAATAAGAAACATCAATTCACTATAGAGGAGGGAGATAGAATGGAATTGATTAAAGTCCTAATGAAGCTTGATTAACCTCCAAAGGATGCATGAGCATTAGCCTTCGTTATGAGTGATCAGAACCAGGACCTTTTTGCTCATGTAGCTATCCCTCCTCCACATTCAAATGTTGAAGAATTGATTCCATAGGATTATCATATCTAAGAGGTTATGCTTCGAAAGCCAACTTTGGATACTGCTAAAATAATGGTTACAACAAGAATAAAGAAGATATTCAGAACCTTGGAACAAGATGAGGCATAATAATAACACTTCGATAAAAAAATGAAATCCTAAAGGGATATCTAAGTGAACTTTCTTGTCTCCTAGATCCCACAAACCCCAAAGATACCTTGAACACAACAATGGAGAGAAGAGATAGGGGTACGAGCCAACTGGATCTATTTTTGAGAGCTTTTCAACAATGGTAAAAAAGTTTTGACGAAAAGGGTGTGTAAATTATTCAGGGAAATCTGAGGTTGTTGCACGTTATGTAGGATAATACAGATAGGATAGTCATAATTTTGAATTAGGATTTTGGTCTAATGGATGAAGTACATACTTGGGGGAAGGATATAAGGAACTACAGGGAATTAAAGGCCAAAGGTATCAGATGCTGATGGATGTGTTAGATTATGGTGACTGATTAGGAAAGTACTGTACATACTTCATAATTTTGGGCCGTGGCCAACATTGTAGTCGACATATTATGGCCGACATATGGCCGACATGTTCTAACCCTAAAATAGATAAAATACTTGTATAAAAGGGTTTAGGGTTAGGTATTTTCATTATGTTGTGATGCAAAATTGGTTCTTGCGGCGGTATTGAGGTGCAAGGGATTGCAGACTATAATCAAGTTGTAATCACTGGATTTTAATAAGATCAAACTTGTTGTTTGGTGGACGTAACCCAAGGATTGGGTGAACCACATTAAATCTTAGTGCCTTGTGTTCATTTCTATGTGATCTATTATTTTTTTTTTATTGGTTATATTTGCATGTAGTTTTTATTTCTATCTGTGGTTTATCCTAACAAGTGGTATCAGAGCCTAGTTGTCTTTTCAGTTATCTTCTGTAGGAAAGTTTCACAGTTGAGTGGGAGTCTCACGGTTGAGTGAGAGCAATGCTAGATGAGGGTAAGCTAAGGATTGATAGGTTTAATGGGTAGAAATTCTAGTTATGGAAGATGCAAATGGAAGACTATATGTATCAGAAGGATTTATAGAAGCCGTTGGAAGGCAAAGCCAAGAATCAGGGAACTATGTCAGATGCTGAATGGGATCTTTTGGATAGAAAGGCACTCAAAAGCATCCAGTTATGCTTGGCACCATCAATGGCATTTAATATTAAAAAAGAAAAGTTGATAGAAGAGTTGATGAAAACCCGAGCGACACTGTATGAAAAGCGCTCCACTTCAAACAAGGTATTTCTTATGAAGCATTTATTTAATATGAAAATGGCAGAAGGTGGATCTATTGTAGATCATTTAAATGAGTTTAATACAATTACTAGTCATTTATCTTCTATGGGTATCAATTTTGATGAAGAAATTAGGGCTCTCTTGATTTTGTGTTCTTTGCTTGAAAGCTGGAATAGCTTGGTAATGGCTATGAGTAATTCTATTCCTGGATCTAGTACCCTAAAGTACCCTAAAATATGATGATGTGATCAGTGTGGTTTTGAGTGAGGAAACTCGTAGGAAATCCTCAGGTGGATCTACATCAGGAAGTGCTTTGAATGCACAAAGTAGGGGCAAAATGAGTGAGAGAGGAAGTAACTCTAGAAATTGTGGGAAATCAAGAGGAAAGTCAAAAGGGAAGAGGTCTCAATCAAGAGGGTTGAATGACTGCTAGTACTGTGGGAAACTAGGGCACAAAAAAAAAGATTGTTGGAATCAAAAGAAAAATGAAGGAGATAAATTAGATGGAGACAAGGAGGCAAATGTGGTAAGTAAAAAATTTGAAGAGGATGCTTTGCTTCTATCTTTAGAAAGTGTTGATGATTCATGGGTTCTAGATTCAAGTGCTTCATTTCATGCTACACCTCATAGAGGTTATTTCATTGATTATGTCCAAGGGGATTTTAGGCTTGTTTATTTGGAGGATAATGAACCCTATCAGATTGTTGGAAAGGGAAAAATTAAGATTAAGTTACAGAATGGGAATCATTGGCTACTACATGAGGTAAGACATGTTCCAAGGCTGAGTAGGAATTTAATTTTAGCAGGGCAACTCGATGATGAGGGTTGTGTAGTTAATTTTAATAATAAAAATTGGAAGGTTTCAAAAGGTTCCCTTGTAGTAGAAAAAGGTGTGAAAGTAGGCACCTTATATCTTTGTATAGGTCAGATTGTTCCTTCTACTTTGATTATTTTAGAGAAAAATGAATCTTCAGGAACAATTGTTGCAGTTGAGCAGGGAGAACAAATAGCTGTTGTAGATTCTGATACAACATTGTGGCACAAAAGACTTGGGCACATGAGTGAGAAAGGTATGAAATTACTTCATTCAAAGAAAGTTTTACCAGGTCTAAAATGTGTTAATATGGATTTCTGTGAAAGTTGTGTGTATGGAAAACAAAAGAGAGTGAGTTTTGTAAAGAATGGGAAGGAAAACAAAAAAGAGAAATTAGAGCTTGTGCATACAGATGTATGGGGACCAGCTCAGGTATCTTCCCTTGGTGGCTCTCATTATTATGTTACATTTATTGATGATGCAACTAGACAAGTATGAGTTTATTTCCTTAGAAATCTAATGTATTTCAAACTTTTAAGAAATGAAAATGCTTGGTTGAAAATGAGACTGGTAAGAAATTAAAATGTCTCAGATCTGATAGTGGTGGCGAGTATTACAGTCATGAATTTGAAGATTATTTCTCCACTAATGGTATTCATAGATAGAAAACTGTTCCAAGGACTCCGTAGGAAAATGGAGTGGTTGAATGCATGAACATGACTATAATGGAGCGTGTAAGGAGCATGAGGTTGCATGCTGGGTTGCCCTTACACATGTGGGTAGAACCTACTAATACTACAATATATTTGATTAATAAAGGTCCCTCTACTCCTTTGGCCTGTGGTATTCCAAAGGAAGCATGGACTGGTAAGAAGGTGAGTTATTCTTTTCTCAAGACCTTCAGTTGTGAAGCTTTTGCTCATATAGACTCTAAAAATAGAACCAAGCTAGAAGCTAAATCAAAGAAATATGCCTTTGTTGGATATGGCATTAATGAATTTGGTTATAGGCTTTGGGATTTTGAAAATCATAAAATTGTAAGAAGTCGAGATGTCATATTCAATGAGAAAGTGTTGTACAAAGATCTGTTACAACAACATGAGAAGAAAGAAGATGATTATGTAGTGTTGGATGATACTCCAAAATTTGATGTTCCAGCCATTCCTCATGATGTGCAACAACTGCAACAACAAATACCACACACACTAGTGAATGTTAGATGGTCAACGAGGCAAATTAGACCTCCACAAAGATTTTCTCCCTCTTTGTATTCTATTTTACTTACTAATTCTGGTGAACCTGAAAGTTATGATGAACCTATGCAAGTGGATACTAAGATTCAGTGGGAGTTTGCAATGAAAGATGAAATGGACTCTTTGCTGAAGAATAAGACATGGGATCCATGCAAGTTGCCTGCAGGTAAAAAGGCTTTACAGAATAAGCGGGTTTACAGGTTGAAAGAAGAGGAAGGAGGTAAGAAAAGATTTAAGGCTAGGTTGGTTGTAAAAGGATTCCACAGAAAAAGGGAATTGATTTTGATGAGATATTTTCTCCTGTTGTTAAAATGACTTCTATTCGTACTATTTTAAGTCTTGTGGCTAGTAAAGATTTTCATTTAGAGTAGCTGGATGTTAAAACAACCTTCCTTCATGGTGATTTGGATGAAGAAATTTATATGGCTCAGCTACAGGGATTTAAGGTCAAAGGTAAGGAGACCTTAATGTGCAAATTGAAGAAAGGTTTATATGGCTTGAAGTAAGCACCTCGGCAATGTTATCTAAACTTTGATAGTTTTATGCATGAGCATGGATATAATAGGTGTCATTTAGATTACTGTGTTTATTTTAAGAGGTTGGATGATGATAGCTACATTATTTTATGTTTATATGTTGATGATATGCTTATAGCTGGGTCTAACATGGATCATATTAAGGGTTTGAAACACCAATTAGCACATGCATGTACTATGAAGGATTTGGGGGCAGCAAAAAAAATCCTTGGTATGAAGATTTGTATAGATAGGAAGAATAGAACATTGATGCTATCTCAAGCTAGTTATGTTGAGAAGGTGTTGCAATGTTTCTCTATGGAGAATGCTAAAGCTGTCAACACACCTTTACCTGGCCATTTGAAGTTGACTAAGGAGATGTGTCCTAAGACACATGAAGAGGAGGATGAGATGTCCAAGGTACCCTATGCTTCAGCTGTAGGAAGCTTAATGTATGCTATGGTATGTACTAGGTCAGATATTGCACATGCAGTGGGAGTTGTTAGCAAGTATATGAGTCATCCAAGAATTGAGCATTGGAATGTGGTCAAATGGATTCTTAGATATTTGAGAGGAACAACCAATAAGTGTTTACACTTTGGGGGCTCTACTACTGATTTACAGGGCTATGTTGACTCAAATTTAGTAGGGGATATTGATACCAGGCAGAGTACTACAGGTTATATCTTTACTATTGGTGGGGCAGCCGTGAGCTGGGTTTCTAGGTTACAGAAGATTAATGGTCTATCCACTATAGAGACAGAGTATGTTGCTGCTACAAAGGCAACCAAGGAGATGATATGGCTTCAGTTCTTCTTGGAAGAATTGGGACATCCTCAAAAGGATAATTATTTTTTCATAGATATTCAGAGTGTCATTCATCTTGCAAAGAATTCAGCTCTGCATTCTAAGACCAAACACATACAGTTGCGGTACCATTTCATTCGGTCAGTTTTGCAAGATGGACAGTTAAAGCTAGAGAAGATCCATACAAATGACAATCTAGCAGATATGTTGACAAAGGTTGTAACAAGGGAGAAGCTAAACTCCTCTTCAACTTCGATTGGTCTTCTAGACTGAACATGAATAAAAGAATAGTAGATTCTAGGGTGGTTTGATCTAGTGGGAGCCCCATGTGGTAGTGGTATTGCTACAGGATCAGTCTCCAAGTGGGAGATTGTTGTTTAGTGTGGAACCTGGTTAGTCCCCAAGTGGGAGATTGTTAGATTATGGTGACTGATCAGGAAAGTACAATACATACTTCATAATTAGTGAGGTTTGGGCTGTGACCGACGTTGTAGCCGACATATTATGGCCGACATATGGCCAACATGTTGTAACCCTAAAATGGATAAAATACTTGTATAAAAGGGTTTAGGGTTAGGTATTTTCATTATGTTGTTTTTATTTCTATCTGTGGTTTATCCTAACAGGATGTATATACAACTGAGGAGTTAGACAAAATTGATGATTGGATTGAAAAGATTACATATATTAATAAAGTAATGGAAATATTACATGAAAATATTCTTAATCTCAAGGATCAAACCCAAGAGCAAATTTTGGAAGCGGACATACATTATAGTTATGCATGCCTAGATATTTTTGAGGATGATTCTAGGGAGAAGTTAATGCTAGTAGAGGTAGTAGAGGAGCAATTTTGAAATTTTTTTAAAGAGGCTACTAATGATGATGATATCATGCATGCTTTTAGGACAGAAGAGGCTTTGTTAGAGTTAGATGTAAAACTTAGAGATTTTGGGAAGACCTATATCGAGGTGGGAAACTATAGGTAAAAAGTTAAAGACAAATATGAAGCCTTAGATTTTTCATATGTGGTTCAAGTTACTGAGATCATTGAGAAATTCAAGGGCAAATACCTAGACATAGCTCTAGTATGAAGGGGAACAAAACTCAGAAGCCAAAATTTCAATTTTGACACTTGGTGAAATTTTGCATTTTTTTTTTCCCTCTGACGTGTGTAGGCACGTTGTTGTGCCAGGTGTGCAAGTGTACTAGGTGCAAAGATGCAATTTTTGTAATAGTGTTTTGGAAGATTTTGAAGAAGTCTGAGGTGTGCTAATAGGTAACTACTAGTTCTAAAAATAGAGCTTTCCATGCATCGAAAATACATTCTGATAGCAATTTAACTCCAATAGACACCTAGTGAAGATGAAGCTCCTATTTTTGGCACTTCTAGACACTCCTACATCAACTGAAGTCTCTCTCTTTCTTATTTTCTCATTTTTTCTTTTTTTTATGATATGTAAAGGCTCATGCATTCGACTAATGATATAAATATGGATGGAGTCCTACTAAGTACCAGTTAGAGAGTTAGTTTGTACATAAATAGATTTGTTTTATTTGTTTAAAAGCATATGTTTGCATAAAGATATCTCTCACTCTCAACACAAATTGAGGAGAAGATTTCTTATAAATTTAGGAATGTAATATGTATTCCAGGCCACCATTATTTTGATGCAATAATATATGTTGTTGATGCTCTCATTTGGAGTGTAGTGATTCTTTCCTAAGTGTATCATATTTTGTGAATGTATGTTAATGAAGTGTAATTGAGCCAATAGTTTTATTGCATTGTTCTAGTTGTGCAATCTTTTAATTTGGTGTTTGCTATGGTTCTATGGATTATGCTGACATACTTAGTTCCTAGAAGAGATCACCATATTGTTCTTGCATAGCTTTTTATCTTGCATGAGGACACTTTTCATGGCCTTGTGATTTGATGAAAAGTAAAACATCTTACGGTTACTAAATTCTCATCGATGATTACATCAGTGGAATTAAGGAAGCACTACTCCTATTTTCATTGGTTACCCATCAATCTTTTCTCACAAACACGTTATTTCCACGGATTATGTCTATTAGGGTTTTACTTTCATGTTATTTTCTTAAAACTTCTTGTTACCCTAGCTTTGTTATTTGTTTTACTAATCCCTTGCTTAAATTAGGAATTCATATTAGTTGCATTATTAGATTGCATCCATTAGAAAATAGAAAAATGGAAAAATATATTTCTTTTTGTGTGTTTACTCTTTTGAAATAGAAAATAGATTCTACATCTTATCCAAAGTTATCAAAACCAACAAAGGCCTCCTCATGAACACTCACATTTATCTTCAACTAAGAAAATTCCAATAAGTTGCAAGATCACCCAGAACCTCGGAGTTGATCCCCAAGATTAACTTTTCAAGATCCGAGTTCCAAAGGATTCATGTCGTTAAGCATCATGCAAAATGACAACTCAACATAAGTGGTTCTAGAAGGAGGGCCTCTTGAATTTTAGAAAAGAAGAAAAAATTGAAAACTTCAAAATTCTACACTTTTGTAAAAGTTCAGAAAATTTTCTAAGTTTTTGATATTTTTGAGGTGTGTTGTTGTGCTAGAGCACTAGATGCACAAGTGTGCCAAGTGCACTAGTACACTAAATTTTGAGGTGCACCTTATTTTGTGAGAAAGTGTACTTCTATAGAGGTGCACTTTTTCCAAAGTTGATGCAAATTGGAGGATCCTGATCCAAAATCCTCATTTTAGCAAGTGCACATGAGCTCCTTGAGCTTAGCCATTTTTGCAAGCACCACAATGACAAAGGAATACCTTGAATTCAACCACTTTCATTTAAAATTTCATCATCTTCTTTAGTTCCACCTCCCCAACAACCACCCATTATTCCACCAAATCCTCTGATGGCCTTTTTTGCAAATGTTGTAGACTCACCAATCAACTTGATAGGTGTACTCAATGACCTTCCTAAGAATCTTGAGAAGTTTTTCCCAATGTTCATCTATGGAGAGACACAAACTATTGAAGATCACATTAAAGTATTCAAAGAAATTTGCAATCAAAAGCAGATTGCCAACAAGAATATGGTTCTTCATTTATTCCCCTACTCTTTGGGGAAAGTTTCTTTTAATTGGTGTGTTAATTTTCCAATTAAATGTATTAGAGATTGGGATACTTTAAAAAAATTGTTCTTGGAACAATTTAAAACCTTCATCAACCTAGCTATGATACACCAACAATTATATCAATCAAAAGGGACCTAGTTGAGATGGTTTCGCGCTTCAACCATCACTTTCACATGGCATATCACAAACTAGAAATGTCATACACCATACTAGTTGAAGCTACTATTCAGATTTATTTGAATACTATGGACCATATCATTGCTATTTTTATGAGAAGACTTCCTACAAAAAATATCAACACACTAGATAAATTTTTTGCAAAAATGATTACCTTCTCTAAGCAAGCTAATCCTAATGGAGGAGGAAAGATGCTTCTAGCTCAAGCTATTACAATGATGCTAACATATCCTATCAGAGCACCTATAATTCCTAGCTAATTTATACCTATGAATCTAGTTCCATTATTGTAGGCACCCACTCCACAAAACCCTGCTTTAACATATCTAGGGTATGAACCTCCAAAAGCTACTTTCTTTGAGCAAAAGGAAGCAACTTCTGCTAAGGAAAACAACAATTTTGCCTTCGAATTTGGTCAAATGAAGAGAACCATGTCACAAATGAACAATGAGCTAACTCACTTAAGGTTTTTGTAAGGAAAAAATAACAACTTCCAAAGAAACAATGTTGGTCCTTACAAAAACAATAATTACAATCAGAATTACAATAGGAATTTTAATGGAAACAATAGTGTAGGAAACAACAACAGAGGAAACAACTCAATCCTCTTGATCGTAACAATGGCTTCCAAAGATAGAATTGACAATGGAACACTCATGTAAATAATGGAAGCATTCCTATAGATAAAAATAATAACAACATTCAGTATGTAGATGTTAATCAGTATGATGATGGTCAAAATTGGGCTAGCAATGATGGTTCATACTACAATGGAAACAAAGAGATGAATCAGAATTCACAACTGAAGGGCAATGTCCCTCTTGTAAAATTCAATACTATGTTACTAGAATCTTATGATTCTACATAGAACATAGAGGTGGAAGAATTGCCCAATGAAGAATTCTCTTTTCCATTTAGTCAGGAACCGAACATTCAACATAAAGAAATGTTTTCTTTTCACAATGATAATTAGAATACATATAATCTATGAAGTAGAAAAGAACCTATGACAAACATAATTCCTCTAGCACTACAGCCAAATCCTCTCGATACAAGAGTAAGTAAAAATTTGACACCAGTTAGACCATTGTATAGAGGACAACAAAATCAAAATCAAGGAAATGTGCCAACAATATTGAAAAATCCTTCTTGGTCTACTGAAAAGTATAATGTGGTGGAAGATTTGAAATGAACAAAGGCCAACATGTCCATGTTTGACATGCTACAAAATTTTCCACATCAATGAGAGACACTCATGAAGACTTTGGATCATACAAAGGTACCCCACAATATGAATATTGTCCCTCAAAAGATAGTTTCTCAACAAGTCAATGCTTTGGAGGCAATGCCAAATATGTTCAAAGACAAGGTTGAGGTGCCCCTATTTCTACTTAGTGTTAGGATATATGAGAAGAATCTCCATAATTTCCTAATTGATTCAAGAGCCTCGTGTAATGTAATGCCACTATCAATAGTACAAATATTGGGATTCATTCCTTAGCCTTCTAATTGGATAAAATAGAGGTGAAGGTCATTGGTGTGTTGAAAGATGTTTGGATATAGTTAACAATTGATCCGTGGATTCCAGATGTCATTGATATACATGTGGTTGATATTCCTAAAACATATGGACTACTTCTAAGTAGAGAATGGACAAATGCCTAAGAGGATGGTTTTCTACAGATTTCACTCAATTATGGTTACCATGGAAAGGATTGAACAATCAAATCAAGATAGATGCATAGCCAAAGTTTAAAATATTGATTACAGAATAAATGCTCCAAATGAAGTAGCATTCTTGCAATCAGATTTGGGCTCTTATAAAGTGATGGCTTTTGATACAAATTCAACCAAAATATCAAATGATCAAGATGAAAAATCCAAGGTTTCAATCCCAAAGTAGGAGATTGTAACATAGTTCATAGGCAACATGATAGCTAACTTATAATGTTTGGAAGAAGAAGCTAACTCCAATATCCTACTTCTCCCAGGATTTTACTAATTGCATAAAGTTAGCCATTCAGAATTTGAATGTTCTCTATGCCAAGAATCAGTCACTAAAGTATTGACACAGATGATGGAAGTAAAAAATGGTAACATTCCGAAAGATGAACTTATAGAGAATCAAATCTTTATAAACATATCTGAATCTATGAAAAAGGCTAAAGAAGAAATTGAAGATTTAAATGTGTCATATAGTGACACCTCTTCAAATGGTGGAGGTTTATCTTCTCCTCCACTAGGAATGATCAAAGTTCAAAGAAGGAGATGATATGTGAAATGTCAAGGATGGACTTTGGTAGTCATCCCTCCTAAAGCCAAAGTAGATGAAATTATAGAATTAATAGGGGAAATTCAAGACAAACAAAAATAATGTAAAATTATGGTGTCAAGAACTAGCAACAGAAAATCATCAAGTCCACCCCACAAAAGACTATAGTGGGTTCCCAAGAAACAATCCTTTCAAGCCCAAGTGAAAGAGAAGCTAAGGATGAATAAGAATTAGGTTAGAAAACAAAAGGAAGATCCAATTTGGACACTTCACTTTGATGGTTCCAAATGAAAATTAGAAGCCAATGTAGGTATTGAGTTGATCAACTTGAAAGGTAAGTCTTTCTATGCAGCATATCGATTACAATTTAATGTACTAATAATGTTGCAAAATATGAAGCATTGACCTAAGGACTTCTTTTTGCATTGGAGAAAGGAATCATAGCTCTCATAATTGAGGAAGACTCTCAATTGGTCATACAAAAAGTGAAATCAATATACTCTTGCAATGATAAGAGGTTGCTTGCTTACAGGAAAAGAGTATGGGATCTAACGAATGATTTTGAAGCTTTGAACATAAAGTCCATTCCAAGAAGGAAAAACATGGTAGAAAATGCTCTGGCTATTTCAGCTAGCACATTACAACTAGTCAAAAGAATAAAACTAAAAATATTTTTAGTTGAATTGGTTGTTGCCTCATCTATCCTAGAAAATATCACAAACTTCCAAGTTTTTCAGGATGATCAACATATACTTGAATTTATCATGTGCAGTGACCACTTTAAAGTGCAAGAAATTGATGACACCCCAGATGAAAACCTTGAGGATAATGAAATTGAAGATGAAGATGGGATCTTGAACTTAAAAACCAACACTATTCCTAATAGAATGGTTGAGTTGGAACACATTTTTGATCATGATGAATCAACACTTAATTGAAGGATGACCCAAGAAAAGGGGATTGGGGAATGTGACTCACACAACTTGGGTACTGATAAAGATTTTAGAATAGTAAAGATCAAAAAAGTGTGCAATGCATAGGAAAGGAAAGATATGCTTAAATTACTTGTAAAGTATAAGGATGTGATTGCTTGGAGCTACAAAGAGCTAAAGACATATAATCCTGATATTATAATGCATGACATTCCATTGAAACCAGATGCTAAACCTTTTTGACAAAGGAAAAGACATGTTAATCCTATCGTTGAACTACTAATAATGAAAGAAGTTAAAATGTTACTTGATGCCAAGATCATTTTCCCCCTTTGCCATTCTATGTGAGTGGCTAATTTGGTTCGTATATGGAAAAAGATCAGAGAGATTCATCTTTGTGTGGATTTTTTAAACTTGAACCTTGCATCTCAAAAGGATAACTACACTTTTCCTTCATTAGATGAGGTTTTGCAAATTATAAATGGTTCAAAGATGATATCTTTCTTGGATGGATATTCAAGATATAATCAGGGAATGGTCAATGAAGAAGATAGGGTGAAGATGAACTTTACACTAAATGGGGAACTTTTTCTTATAGAAGAATGCCTTTTGGGCTGATTAATGCAAGGGCTACATTTCAATAAGCTATGGATGAAGCTTTTAAGGGATTAATAAACAAGTGTATAGTCATCTACATGGATGACTTAATTGTCTCTTCAAAGGATCAATGTACTCATATTGCTGATTTAAGATAGGTATTTAATAGATGTCGATATGACGTATCACTCAGTCCTAAGAAATGTTCATTTGGGGTTACTAAAGGAAAGTTCCTAGGCCATATCATCTTTGAAGATAGAATCTCCACCGATTCTGATAGAATCAAAGCTATTCTAAAGTTATCACCTCCTCACAACCAAAATGAACTTAAGTCTTTCTTCGAGAAAATAAATTTTATGCAAAAATTCATAAGTGGATTTGCAGAGATAGTTTATCCCCTTAATAATTTACTCAAAAGTGGGCTAAAAAAGAATGGATTCTAGAGATTAAGAAACCATTTAAGGATATCAAAATGGTCTTTTCCATGGCCCTAGTATTGGTAAGTCCTAACTATGGGCTACCTTTCAAAATATACTCTTTTGCTTTAGAATACTCATGTGCTGGGATTCTAACACAAAATAAGGAAAAGGAAGATGAAAGACCTATTTCCTTTATGAGTTACCCTCTAAAAAATGCCAAGTTGAATTATTCCAACATCAATAAATAGTCTTTTTCTTTAATCAAAGTAGTAAAGAAGTTCCACCATTATATATTGAGAAGTAAGGTATATGCAATTGTGCCTGATCCAATAGTTAAGACATTATTGATGAAAAATAAACTTGGTGAAAGATGAGGGAAATGGATGGAAATACTCCAAGAATTTGATTTAGAAATTCAACCCATGAAGTTAGTAAGAGGCCAAGGATTATAAAAAATGATAGAGGATAACCAAATAGAAGATGAAAATAAATTCCAGTTTGATGGGGAAAAAGATATGGAAGATCAGACGGAGATGGTAGTATCTCAAGTTGATATTGATAAGGGAGTGATAATAGATTTCTGGTACTAGGATATTGTTTATTATCTTTTCCAAAATTAGTACCCCTGTTGGATGAATAGTTCACAATGTAGGGGACTTAAAATGAAGTGTGAATCCTACATGTTGCATGATAGAAAGTTATACAAAAGAAACTATGAAGGGATTTACTTGAAATTCTTGGGATGCAAGGAAGTAAAAGAATTTTTAGAACAATTTCACAATAAGTATCATACAGGGCATGGTTTAGCAGAAGCAACTACTCATATGATTTTGAGATTAGGTTATTTTTGGCCCATAATATTCAAAGATACTTTTGAGCATGTGCATACTTTTCATATTTGTCAGACTAGTGCTAACAAAGAAAGACATCTGACAATGCCATTACAACCAGTGTTTGAGATACGCCCCTTCACAAAGTGGGGGCTATATTTTATCAGTCTAGTCAATCCACCATCATCAACTAGACACACTTTTATTCTCACAACTCTTGATTACCATACATATTGGATAGAAGCTGAGACATTAAGAAATTTCACAACTAAGGTGGTTACAGACTTCCTAGAAGAACACATTGTTACTAGATTCGGGATGCCATTCTCCCTAGTATGTGATAATGGATCAGCTTTTGCATCATTATTCCTAACTTAATGGGAATTAGAAAATTAGGTTATTATCAATTTTTCTTCAAATTATTATCCACAAGGAAATGGTATAGCTAAATATATGAATAAGAACCTGGTCACAGTAATAAGATGTCTATTAAAGGAGAATCCTAAAGATTGGCATACACAAATCAAATATGCTCTATGAATAAATTGAGTAGGGGTCAAGAACACTTTGGGGATGTCTCCATGTCTACTTGTTTACAAGAAAGAGCTAGTATTTCTACTTAACCTCGGGATTCCCATTTTGAAATTCATGCGTGGATATGTTGAAGATGTTGATAGAGTACAACTCACATTGATGAATCTTTTAGAGATGGATGAAAAACGGGTAGCTTCTTTGGAGCATATGGAAAAACATCAAGTTGTTGTGAAGAGGTGGTTCTATAAGAGGGCCATGATAAAGTCTTTCAAAAAATCTAACCTTGTTCTACTCTGGGACAAGGTGAAAGAAAAGTTGGGTAGCCACACAAAGCTCCAACACTTGTGGATTGGTCCTTATCAAATCATGAAAATTTTGGGAGAAAACACTTTTAGGTTGAGTTCCTTACAGGGGGAATTAGTTCCATTGCTAGTTAATGGACAATTTTTGAAGCATTACTTTGAGGCCTAAAAGATCACAAAAAAAAAAAAAAAATCTACCAGTGTGTTTATTTATGCAAGTGTGTTTCTTTTCAGTTGTGTGTTTTCTTCCAGTCATGTGTTTGTTTTCAAAGTTGCATCAGTCCAAGGGTTTGATGCACTCAAGATTTTATCTTCACATATCTTACTAATCATTCAAATGGCTCCAATTTTTGGGAAGAGGTATTTTAGTCTTGAATTCAGAATTATAGATCAACAAGTTTTCAACACTTTGCAAATTTAAAGATCAACTATCATAGGTATTTTCAAACCAAGGTTGAAGGCAATAAGGGATAGTCCAAATCCCACTAGTTCAAATGGAAGGATCTTCTCAGAGGAATTGCTAAGATCATTGTTTGGCATGAGAGCTTCTAAAAGTTCTTAAAAGAGGAATGCAAGGGTTGTTCACAGAAGATCAAATCCAAGAAATGACACAAATGTCTTGACCACACAGTCTAAGCATGGTCAAGATACAGAAAGAAAACAAAAAAGAAAGAAAGGTGTTAAGAATGAAGGATTTTACAAAGTATGAGAAAGGTGATTTGATTATAGGGATATGCATTCTAAATAAGCTATCCAATACCAAAACATTGCTTCATCAAAGAATCAAATGGCGACATTATGGGCTATGTAGAGAAAATAATCAAAAGATTGCTTAGGACTTCAAATGAAAAAGTGACAACCCACTAGGAGCCCTCAGAAATGATTCTCTCATATGGTAAAACAAATGATTGATAAATATATTTCATGAAGATTCCCAATGAATGGCCAAATGGGGTGAAAGATCATTTCCAAAATGTTAGAAATTTTGATAGACTGTACTCTGAGATGTCAAAGGAAAAAAATATACTGAACACACACTAAACTTGGAGATTCAAGATTCTAAGGTTTTGGCTGAGAAGTACTTAAAATAAACTCGGAATGTCCAAGATTCAGTTGGTGTTTGAGACATATCAAAGGAATGTTTGTTGATGAAGAAATACCTTTGTCATTTCTTCCCTTTTGTTGGGGCTATTTGTTGTGGTTTCACAATGCATGCCCCATTTTGACTAGAAATGGGGATCCCCTACTTTATTTTTTAGCTTTCCAATACCCTAGTTTGGGGTCCAAGTATTTTTTAGGGTTTCATTTAGTGTTTCTAGTTAGATCTGAGTTCTAGTTCAAAAACCTAGAGTTTAGATTTCATCATCAAAAGGAGATAAGCCTTTTTGCAAAATAAAAAAGGCACACCAATGCACCTCAATAGGTGCACTAGTGTGCCAAAGTACTAAAAAGGAAATACATTCCCCATTTTGGTGATGCGCAAATGCATAGCAATGCAGCTAGGCACCTACGCAGCACCAAATGTGCATGGGGTCCCTGGGTCTATAAACCCCCCCACCCCCACCCCTTCTCCTTCCAACTTCATTTCTTTATCTTCCTCTAGCTCCTAAGCCGCACCCCTGTACCTCAATAGGTGCACCTTCCCACCTGCACAAAACACAAAAAAAATGTTTAAAAAAAACCTAAACTAAGGTGTGTAGTAGTGCACCTAATTAGGTGTGCTACTATGCACATTTATAATGAAAAAACTTACAAAGCCTAAAAAATTAAAAACTTGAAAAAAAACACAAGACTAAGGTGTGCATCAATGCACCTAATTAGGTGCACTGATGCACACCTTAATTTGCTTTCACCTCTTTGCACCTAAGTTAAGATAAGGGTGCACATCAGTGTACCCCAATAATTTAAAAACTTTGCTAAGTTTATAGGTGCACTTATCAAGTGCGCCAAGTGCACCCTATTTTGTAAAAGAAGTGTAAAATTAGGGTTTTTTGGGGTGTTTTCAGGCATACTGGGTCTTGTGGGTCTGTTTGATGTTATTTGTAGGGCTTGAGTTCTTGGTATTTCTTTGACTTTGGACTAATATACATTCTCTTTATGTAGATTCAATGGATTCCTCATCATCCTCCCTCACCGAGAAGATGGTTCCAATGCCCATGGTATTCAAGTTTCAAGGCATTCCTACAAAGTAACAATTTTAGGATGATCATTCAGAGATCTAAAATACTAAACTAGGTCACACTAATTTAGGAGCATTCTTGACACTATGTAACAAACCAACAAAAAGGTCTCAAATAACTTCTGCATTGATCCAATCAGGGCTTGTTAGTGTAGCATCACATCTGGTGTTAGTGTAATCTTTAGAGTTAATCATGAAATTAGCAAAAAACTATGTTCCCAAAGAAAGGATAGTGAAGAGCATAACTGGGGAGATTGCCCTAGATCTTTGTCCCAAGAGCATTGAGAAGGTGTTCCATCTTTTGAGGGTAGATCAATTCATTAGATTAACCTATCAGCAAGTGGAGAGATGGTATAGGGAACATATTGATGAAGCTTTTGAGGTCATCCAGTCTTTGTACCTTATTGAGAAGACTCCTCTAGGGCAAAGAATTGGCAAATTGGATATGACATGGGGCTATCTGAAGGAGGATATTGGATATTCAATCATACTTTAAAGTAGAGTTATGGGGTTGCCGACAGCTATACACCTAAACATTTTTATGGTACATTTTCTTGAGACGATCAAAATAGTAGAGATGCTAATTGATTGGTCTTCTAACATCAGTGAGAAATTGGGTGAGTAGTTGGTGGAAATGAAGAATAATAGAAAATTTTACATGACATCATACTTGGTCTACTTGTTGGCTACTAGAGCGACATATTATCCAAGGTTGTATAAAAAGGGCAGTATGGAAGATGCCAATGCATGTCTATACATATTATATCCTTAGCTAGTAAAGAAAAAGATTCAAGAGCATAGCAAGGAGTACATGATAGTAAATAATGCTTTCATATTTGCAATAATCCAATTCATCTAAAGAGATTATGCAAAGAGGATGTCAGAAGAGGCAGCTGCTAAAATATCAGAGGTTGGGGCCTATTACATCTAGTACCAAAAATTCACATATTTGAGGGTAGTAGGTACAACAATCAATCCAAAGAAGCTCCCAAGATATCCAAGTGACATGCTTATACTTTTGGAGATTTCTCATCAACTCTTGTCTATATACGATAGAGTAAGGAGACAACACAAAGTAACCTGGGTATGGCCTATTGCAAAAGGACCATTCAGTGCAGATCAAAGACAAGACATTCTATCTTTTGAGTGTGAATGGGATCAACATCCCTTAGAAGAATATAATTCTCCATGCTCCTATTTTTATAACATTGGAAGGGTGCAACATCTAGTTAGTAAGGCTTTTCAACATGAGGATGCGATTGAGGATCACTAGATGAACATAGTGGACGACTATGATATCTACATAAGGGATTATTGTAGAATAACCCTATATCTAGGAGAAAGGGCTTTAAAGATCAAGATCCAATTGAAGATTGTGCAACAAGATTCAAAGGATTTGCTTGATCCATTATTTAATAGAGATAAGATTGGTGACCAACCTATCATGAACGTTGAGGTTGATAAACAAGAAAATGAAAACATCAATCACAAAGCAAGGCATCTCATCAAATTTATTAGTGTAAATAATTATTTATTATTAACACAGTTGTTTGCACTTTAATTAAGCACATGGTGTCTACAACATCTCTAAACAAGATATGCCTTGTCATACTTATCCTCTCATCATCGCACTAACTTCAATGGAGGATAATCCACTTCTAGTGGGTGTGTGCTTAGTTGTAAGGCTTATCACTTTGCTAACTCCTAGTCATTCTAGATGCCTTTATATATAGGCACTTCTAGTGTGTATTGTACAAAAAAAATTCTCATTATTGTTATGTTGATCATCCATTATTGGTCCATATTGTGCTAGTGTTTGAGCCTCTTGATCTTGGTGTTATTTTTCCCTAAGGAAAATTCTTACATGGTATCAGAGTTGAGGGAGATTCTCTTCACATAGCCATTGGAGACCATTTTTTCTTCAAGACCACCATTCAGGCCCAGAGTATCCATAGCTATTGGGAGCATCTAGAGCCAAAGTGTACCTTACCATTACATCCAGAGTGTCAATTTGGTAAATTTTGACTATAAACTTGCCTACCCTAGGCCATAGTCAAAATTGAGGCAAATTTTTTTTGCAATATGGCACCTGATGGCCCAATTTGTGAATTTGGTATTATCATTTTTAGATCTCTACTCTACAATTTTTAATATTTATCTACAATTTTTGGATTATTTTTTCAAAAAAAAATTGGCCTATTTGGCCTATAGAGGAGAATTTTTTCTAGGACACTAGTTGATCAAATCCTGACACCCACAGAATCTTTAGCAAATATTCCAACCCCATTGATATATTCCAAATCAACCTGGTAGTGCAGCAAAGAAACCTAATGACGATGCTGATAAGTCTTGTAAAGAAGAGTGGGCATTAAAACAAGAAATGGCCCTAGGAACCTTGTTAAAAAATATCTCAAATCCTATCACATATCACATCAGGAACCTTGACAATCTAATAGAAGTTTGGTGTAAACTTGAAGCATTGTATGGGATAGTAGATGAAGATATGGCCTACACCATTGGGGATAATCTTCTCAAATTGGATCTTACCCAAGTAGACATGTATAGGGCACAACTTAAGGATTGTGGTGAACCCATCAAGGATGGAAAGTTGATGAAACATGTGATGACTCATCTTCCACTTGAATATGCAACTTTTATTTTTAGTTATAATACTCACAAATTAACAATGGTTAGTACCTTTACTAAGCCCTCATTCAAGTCATCTTCAAGAATGCTAGTCTTACAACATGAAAAGTTAGTAAGTATGGGAATTCTCCAATCTTCTAAGGCCAAAGCCTTGGTAGCTAATGAAGGTAATTCAAGTGGTAAAAATTCCAACAAGAAGAAAAAGTAGTGGAAGGCTAAGCCACAAGATGACACACAAAAATCTTCCTCTAAACAACAATCTTCCTCGCATCAATCTTCCTCCACACAACAATATTCCTCACAACAAGGCAAGTCTTTTTCCAAAAATAATAAAAAATGGAACAACTTCAACAAAAAGGAGAAGAAAACTTGTGCCTATTGTAAGAAGAATGGTCATGATGAACATGAGTGTAAGGATAAGTAGATTGATGAGTTGCTAAACATAATGAGGAAACATAAAATTGATGTACCAAATGCCTATAAGGATAAGGGATGTTCAATCACTTCAAAAGGTAGGGGACAAGCTTTGGTAGAAAGTACAAACAATTCTGAGGAATGGGTTCTTGATTTAGGAGCTACACATCATATGGATGCTTCAAGGGAGCATTTTTCCTCTTTCAAACCATCACTAGTATCTTACATCTATGTGGGAAATGAAACTTAAGTGGAAGTTGAAGGAAGAGGGATTGTTGAGTTGGAAAATAGAGTCTTCAATTATGTTCTTCCTTTTCCCAACTTTAGCACCAACCTTCTTTCAATCTACCAAATAACTCACTATGGATGTGGTAACAAAGTGGAGTTCCTTCCTAATTCAGTTGTGGTGAAAAATCTCAAAGATGATTCTATGGTGGCAATTGGAAAGGCTAATAATGAGACAAGACTTTATTCTCATTTTATGCCTAAGTCCACTTCCCTTGCCTTGTTGACCCACTCAAATTCGCAAAGTAAAACTATGGCATGAGAGGTTTGGACATCTCAATTATTGCTACCTTCAACAACTTAGCAAAAAGGATATGGTCATTGGTCTACCTCAATTCAAATATTGGGAGGGTGTTTTTTTAGGTTGTGAAGTAGGAAAGCATCCCAAAGAGACTTTTGACAAGGGGAAGTCTTGGAGACCTATTGTTGTTCTTGAATTGGTTCATAGTGATGTAGCTGGCTCATTTCTAGTGCCATCATTTGGAAAGGCTCGCTATGTTCTCACCATCATTGATGAATTTTCATGCTACACTTGGGTCTTCTTTCTTGCTCATAAGAGTGAAGTGTTTGATTATTTTATCACCTTCAAAGCTCAAGTTGAGAAGAAATTAGGGAAAGCCATCAAGATTCTACAAACAAATAATGGAAGGGAATATGTGAACTCAAGGCTTATAAAAATTTTCACTCATGAGGGTATTGATCTTCAACATTCAATTGCATACACTCCATAGTGGAATGGTGTTGTTGAATGGAAGAATAGAACCCTTAAGGAGATCACGACTTGTATGCTTCAACAATAGTCTCTAGATCAAGTTTTTTTGGGTAGAAGCCATGTGTTGTGCCAATTACATCCAAAATAGAAGTCCCTATAAGACCTTAGATGGAATTTCACCTTTTAAGGCTTGGTGTGGTAGAAAACCAAATGTAAATCACTTTAAAGTTTTTGGTTTCCTAGCATGGGCAATGATACCTCCACAAAAATGAGAGGCATTTGAACCTCAAAGAAAAACTTGTATATTTTTTGGATATCCTGAACATCTTAAGGCATACAAATTCACAGATCTAGAGACACATAACATATTCTTTGAGATGAGTGTTCACTTTGAAGAAACTTGTCCAAGTTTGGCTTCTTTAACTCCTCCTTCTTCCTCCTTCATGGAAAGTGATGATAGTGATGACAATGACTTGGAAGATGATATTCCTTTAACTTTGACTCATGGGACACCAACTTTGCAAGGTCCACATCCAATTGAGGACATTCCTTCTTCTTCCACTAGACCTCATTTGGCACAAAAAATACTTGATTTAGTAGGTTCATTGGTGGGGAATCCTTCAAATACTAGGAGGACAAGGTCACAAGACAAACCATTTCCACATGCATATATTGCCATTGCTTCTGATCCATAGTCATTTAAGGAAGCATCAGGGGTTCCTAAATGGGACAAGGCCATGGAGGAAGAATATAACTCTTTGATGAAAAACTACACTTGGGACTTAGTTCCTCTTCCTAAGGGAAGAAAGTTGGTTTGGTGTAAGTGGCTCTATCAGACCAAGTTTGTAGCGGATGGAAGTGTGATAAGCATAAGGATAGATTTGTTTCCAAAGGTTTCTCACAAGTTCTTGGTATTGACTATACTAAGACCTTTGCACTGGTAGCTAAGATGAACTCCATTCATCTAACACTATCTATTATTGTAGCTAATGGTTGGGTCATTCATCAGATAGATGTAAAGAGTGTATTCTTAAACGGTGATCTTCATGAGGAGATTTATATGGAGTAGCCATAGGGGTTTGTATAGGATTCTACTTTGGCTTTTAGATTGAAGAAGTCTATTTATGGTATTAAGCAGGCTCCTTGAGCTTGGTATGCCAAGATTTATTCCTTCCTACTCTCAGTAGGATTCACTAAGTGTCATTCAGATTCGAGTGTCTACATTCTTCAGAGGGATAACTTACACTTGATACTTGTGCTTTATGTAGATGACTTGATCATTATAGGAAGTACTTCATCCATCATTTCTAGTGTCAAGACTTCTTTATAAGATAGACTTTCCATGACAAAATTGGGTTTACTTCATTATTTCCTTGGTATTGAGATCAACAGTCTTCAGCAGGGATCACACTTTCTCAACCCAAGTATGCTCTTGATTTTCTTTCTCAATTTCACATGAGTGAATGCAAGCCTGCACCTACTCCCTTTGTTGCAAGTGTCAAGTTAGAGGCCAAGTGTTCCACTCCACTTGTTGATGCTACATTGTACAAATAGTTGGTTGGGAGTCTCATCTACTTGACACATACACGCCCTGACATAGCTTTTGTAGTTGGCATGGTTTCTTACTTCATGCAAGAGACACATGAGCTTCATTGGAAGGTTTCCAAGTGTATCTTACACTACATACATGGTACACATACACATGGGATACAATATGCAATAGGTACTAAAATTCAATTGGTTGGATATACAGAATCAGACTATGCATGGGATCTTGATTCTTGCAAGTCTACTTTAGGTTACATGTTTCATCTTGGTCCCGATCCGATTTTTTGGTAGAGTAAGAAGAAAAATACTATTGCTCTTTCTTCATCTGAGGTTGAGTATCAAGGAGCTATCACTGTGACTACAGAAGCTATTTGGTTATAGCACATTCTAAAGGAGTTTGGATTTGACATACCTAAACCCACAATCATCCATTGTGATAATCAAAGTGCTATTGAGATCTCAAAACATCTAGTTTAGCATTAGTAGACCAAACACATTGAGGTTCATATTCACTACATCAAAGAGTTGATACATGAGTAGGTCATTGCATTATAGTATTGTCCTATAGTAGAGAAGGTCACCAATATCTTTACCAAACCCTTCACTGAGGTCAAGTATATCCATTTGCGAGATCTCTTGGGGGTACAAGATGTTTCAGAAAGGGGAGTCCCTTGACTTCTCTCTTCTTTCTTTTGGGAGGGATTCTTTCCTCATCTAAGGTCTTCTTCTCTCTCCTTTTCTTTATTGTACTTACCTCTCCTTTTGGGGGAGGGTTTTTCCCATGAGGTTTTCCCTTTTTCTATATTTTTAGAGAGATTGCATTACCTTGCATCACATTGTATGTAGAGCATTGCTTTTGTACATGGGTACCTAACATGGCCTAGCAGCTGGGACCCATCATGCATTCTCATCCTAGCTTTTGTGAGCTTAAGTGCATTCTCCTAAGTTGTAATAGTAAATAATTAACTATTAATACACTTTACATAAGCTTACTTAGGTTAAATGCATTTTCATATGGACACCTAGGAGTATGCGTAGTTATATGAGTTGTCTTGATGACAACATAGGAGTTTTCATATTCATCTAAGTTGTCATGTTGAAAATACAATTATTTGCACTCTAATTAAGGACATGGTGTCTACAAAATCTGTAGATGAGATACACCTTGTCATACTTATCCTCTCATCATTGGACTAACTTTAGTGCCCAATGGAGGATAATCCACTTTTGGTGGACGTGTGCTTAGTTGTAAGGCTTATCACTTTGCTAACTCCTAGTCATTCTAGATGCCTTTATATACATGCACTTCTAGTGTGTATTGTACAGAGAACATTCTCATTATTGTAATTTTGATCATCCATTATTGGTCTATATTTTGCTAGTGTTCGAGCCTCTTGATCTTGGTGTTATTTTACCCTAAGGAAAATCTTACAAAATTGATAAAGGATTGGATCAAGAGACCTTTCAAACTTGATCCAACTCCTCAGAAAATTGTCTTTCATGCTCAATCCTGCCTAGCTAAAGGTCAAGGAGCTAAGGTCATAGTGCCTACATTTATAGATTAGTCACCAATGAGACTAGAAATTGTGCACCAACTTGATAGGCCAGTTGGATATTACAGGGCTTAGAAAGGCAAACGTAAAGGAAAGAGGAAGAGGACTTCTCCTCAGCAAGCCAAGCCAAAAGAGGAAACAACTTAGGTACCTCCACAACAAGGAAAAATAAATAGACAAGGTCTGGAGAATGTTGAAGTTTCACAATCCATAGGTGATCCCCAAGTTAATCCAATTGAACAAGGCCAAGGGGAAGTGGAAAATAAAGTACAAGAGGTATCCCCACCTTAACAAGTAGAGAGAGCCTCCCCTTCCACACCTAAAAGAAGGAAGATCAAGACTCCAGTAAAGGGGAGGAAAAAGGTTATTAGGAGGGTGATCCCTTTCCCATCAGTTATCGAACTAGTCCTTGAAGAAGAAAAAGAAGAGGGTGATGAGGATGAAGAGGATAACCTACATTTGAATCAGAGAACTTGATTTGTCAGAGCCACTAAGTCAAAGAGGAAGAGAAGCTCCATGATCACACCACCATCTATCCCTAATGAACCTATTCAAACTACCACATCAAAAGATGGAATGAAATAGTATATAGATGAGTAGCATGTGGAGGGAACTGATGTCTTTTAGATGTTAGAGATTGATTTAATACCCATGGATATCAAATTGGTTGGGAATAAAATAAGAGATACTCCAACAAATTAACCTCAACAGGAGGATTAGAGTCAATATCCACCCAAACTACAAGGATCCAAGGTAGAACCATCATCCTCAGTGCAAGGAGCATTTAGTGTAGACAAGGGATCAGATACTCCTCTTCCTCCAAGTACAGAAGGAGAATAGGTCCAAAAAGAGAAAGAGGAAGAGCCACAACAAACACATACCAAGGAAGTGTTAGAAGAAGGGTAGATAAGTGAATAGCCTCAACAAACTTCACAAGACACTAAGGTAAGGACTATGGACTCTACAAACATAGAGACCCCCAATATAGATCTTGTGCAAAAGGAGAGGACTCTAGAAATGGGAGATAAGGGAAAAGGAATTGTAGAATAGACTCCTTCATCCTTGAAAGGAAAATCTCCATTAGAGCATATCCCAAGGTGGTTGAGAAAAGAAGTAATAAGAAATAAGAAACAAAAATTCACTATAGAGGAGGAAGGTAGAATGGAATTGATTGAAGTCCTAAGGAAGCCTAATTCACCTCCAAAGGATGCACAAACATTAGCCTTTTTTATGAGTGATTAGAACCAAGACCTTTTTTCTTATGTAGTTATCCCTCCTCCACATTCAAACGTTGAAGAATTAACTCCACGGTATTATCGAATCTGAGAGGTTATGCTTGGAAAGCCAACTTTGGATACTACTAAAATAATGGTTACAACAAGAATAAAGGAGGTATTCAAAAGCCTAGAATAGGATGGGGTAGAATTCATAACACTTCAGCAACAAAATAAAATCCCAAAGGGATATCTAAGTAAAGTTGTTGGTCCCCTAGATCCCACAAACCCTAAAGATATGTTAACACAACAATTGAGAAAAGAGATAGGGGTACGGGTCAATTGGGTCCATTTTTGAGAGCTTATCAGCAATTGCAAAAAAGTTTTGAGGAAAAGGGTGTATAGATTATTAGGGAAATCTAAAGTTGTTGCACATTATGTAGGATAATATAGATAGGTTAGTCACAATTTTGAATTAGGATTTTGGTTTGATGGATTATATACCCAGGGGAAGGATTTAAAGATACTACATACAATTAAAGGCCAAAGGTATCAGATGTTGATGGATGTATATACAGTTGAGGATTTAAACAAAATTGATGATTGGATTGAAAAGATTGCAGATAGTAATAAAGTAATGGAAACATTACATGTGGATATTCTTAAGCTCAAGGATAAAACCCAAGAGAAAATTTTGGAAGCAGAGAGATATTATAGTGATGTGTGCCTAGAGATTTTTAAGGATGATTGCAGGGAGAAGTTAATACTAGTAGAGGTATTAGTGGAGCAATTTTGGAAAACTTTTGAGGAGGCTAATAATGATGATGATATTAGGTAGGCTTTTAGGATGGAAGAGGCTTTGTTAGAGTTAGATGTAAAAATCAAAGATTTTGTGGAGACCTGTATCAAGGTGGGCCAAAATAGGCAAAAAGTTAAAGTCAAATATGAAGCCTTTGACTTTCAAGATGTAGCTCAAGTCACCAAAATCATTGATAAAGGGAAAATACCCAGAAAGAGCTCTGGCATGAAGGGGAACAAAACCTAGAAGCTAGAATTTCAATTTTGACACTTGGTGAAATTTTGTATTTTTTAACTTTAAGGTGTGTAGGTACACAGGTGTGCTAGGTGCATAGGTGTGCTTTTTTCAATAGTGTTCTAGAAGATTTTGAAGAAGTTGTAGGTGCACTGATAGTTAACTACTAGTTCTAAAAATAGAGTTTTCCATGCATCAAAAACATATTTTGACAATAGTTTAACTCCAACAGACACCTAGTGAAGATGGAGCTCCTATTTTTGGTACTTCTAAACACTCCTACATCAACTAAAGTCTCTCTCTTTCTTATTTTCTCATTTTTTCTTTTTTTTATGACATGTAAAGGCTCATGCATCCAATTGATGATATAAATATGGATGGAGTCCTACTAAACACTTGTTAGAGAGTTAGTATGTACATAAATAGATTTTTTTTATTAGTTTAGAAGCATATGTTTGCATAAACATATCTCTCACTCTCAACACAAATTGAGGAGAAGATTTATTATAAATTTAGGAATGTAATATGTATTCTAGGCCACCATTATTTTGATGCAATAATATATGCTATTGGTGCTCACATTTGAAGTGTAGTGATTCTTGCCTAAGTGTGTTATGTTTTGTGAATGTGTGTTCATAAAGTATAATTGAGCCAATAGTTTTATTGTGTTATTCTGGTCATGCAATCTTTTAATTTTGGTGTTTTCTATGGTTTTATGAATTATATTGACATACTTAGTTCAAAAAGAGATCACCATATTGTTCCTACATAGTTTTTTATCTCACATGAGAAAACTTTATGTGGCCTTGCGATTTGACAAAAAGTGAAACATCTTACGGTTACTAAATTCCCATCGACGATTGCATTAGTGGAACTAAGGAAGAACTACTCCTATTTTCATTGGTTACCCTTTGATCTTTTCAAAAGACATGTTGTTTACGTGGCTTATGTCTGCTAGGATTTTACTTTCATGTTATTTTCTAAAAACTTCTTGTTACCCTATCTTCATTATTCTCTTTACTAACCCCTTGCTTAAATTAGGAATTGATATTAGTTGTATTGTTATATTGCATCCATTAGAAAATAGAAAAATAGAAAAATATATTTATTTTTGTGTGTTTACTCTTTTGAAATAGCAAACATATTCTACATGTTATCTGAAGTTATCAGAACCAACAAAGGCCTCCTCATGAACACTCACATTTATCTTCAACTAAGTGGATTCTAGTAGGTCACAAGATCACCTAAAACCTTGGAGTTGGTCCCCAAGATTAAATTTTCAAGAGAAGAGTTTGAAAGGATTCCTATCATTAAGCATTGTGCAAAATGACAGCTCAACATGTCCTATAATAATTAATTGGGAAGGTGTAATAGCTGACTCAGGGAATTGTTTTTATGAATTTGATATAAAGGAAGGACATTTTCCTTTATCATGCATGTGATGTATGAATGTTTGCAAGAAGCATGAAGAGTTAAATGTGAAGATAAGCAGAGCAGAGTGAATGTGAAGGAAAATTCATTACCAAGGTTTTATTATGAGATCTAAAGTTTGATACTTGGATTTGAGGTTCATGACCTAGTCTACAAGGTCTAACAATGATTGGTCTAGTTGATAGGATAGACGAAAGAACTTAAAGTACAATACAAACAATTATTCTACAAGGAATAGTTGAAAGATCAGTTGGCCAGTGTGTTCAGTGATCTTTCCCTAGAAGCTATTTGGACAGTGGGTCCTTCTATCTTTCGCAACTCCTAATAGGGTTGGCACAACTCCTAACAGGGTTGGGATCTCCTAATAGGGATTTAAATTCTCCTAACAGGGACTCTTTTGTACCAAATGTTGTAATAGACTCCTAACAGGGTCCATCCTCTAATAAGGAATATTTATATCAGTACATCATCTTGTGGGCATCATTTCCACTAGGGTTTTTCCTCTGATCAAGGATTTCCCTAGTTAACATATCTGGTGTAATTGTTTATGTGCATCTTTGTATGGTTGTTGTTTACTTTCATTGAATTGTTAAGATCATTTAAGGTTCATAATTATTGGATAACTAATTCATCCCCCCCCCCCCTCAATTATATTGGTGGACTATTGTTTCTAACAAAATCCTACTTAATTAAATCCATAGAAAAATGAAATGGGTTCCATAAAGCCAACTAGGAAAACAAGTATTCTCCAAAGTCCTAGAGTAAAGGGCATCACAACCCCAACCAACCAATATTTAAAGATAATTAGAGTGTCTAATATCACACCTTATCTGGTACAACACATGGATCACTATTTAATGAGGAATTTAAATAAACCCTTGTAATTTCCTCCATCTTTCCCATATTTTCCAAGAATTTTATGTTGTAGAAGGCATAGGGAAGTTACAAATTTGTTCATCACTTGAAGGCTAAACCAACATATGCTCCTTTTTTTGTTCTATTTCACTTAACTTTATTTTTCATAGTGTCCATCTTTCTCTACAAGCTAGCCAAATCTAACACAAGAATCAATTTGGAGTTGGTTACAATAGGATTGTTGTCCTTCGGTAGTATACCTTTAGCATAACCCATAAGTCCCTCCTTTACCCTTCTAGATATATTGATAAATATATGAGAGGTTAAATTATTTGAGATATCAATAGAATTAGATTCTTTGTCCAATGTCCTCACACTCATTAGTCATATTTTCTCACTTTCCCTTACAATTTTTTGATTCCCATGTTCAATGTTGTCCTTCAAGTCATAATCAACCAAAAAAAAATTCCCTTCCTTTAAAAACCTAGTTGCTGATCTATTAGATATATGTGGGGTACTGTTCCACCTCATCATCATCTTAATTGTTTATTCCCTCAACATAGAATTTAGTTTTCTTTATATATTTATGGGTACTTGGGGGAGGGGGTTTCCTTTCCTTTTTAGAGGTGTACATCATGGAACATTTATCTTTTATGCAAGAATTAGTATAAAATGTATCAAAATTCATGATATTCGACATTGTAGGAAAATATATCATTTTAATGACAACATATCAATGATGATAGCGAGTTAGGGAGATAATTTGATAAGGGCCTCATTAACAATAATGGGTGTGTGAGGGAAGAAATCCAAATAGAAATCATATAACCTAAAAATGTTATGCAAGAGAATCCTAGGTGTAAAGGGAATCTTGCATTAGCTAAAAATATTTATATTTATGTATTTTTAATAAGGGTTTGTTTCAGTACAAAGTTACTATTTGTGAAAACTTACTATTTTTATTAATTTATCCATACAATCTCAAAATGCTTGGATTTCATAGGTGGAGTTTCATCTTAGATATATCAGCTTGCTAGTTATGCCTCATTATCATACCATCTGAATTGGTGAAGTTATTAAGAATATGTTTTTGGTTCAAAACCTTTGAGCTCAAATTTGAAGACCTTAAAGACTGCAAGAAAAAGGTTGAACCCTTGGGTGATAGAGTTTCATGAGTGGGGAATCATAGATCAAGGGATTTCATTTCTAAAAAGTAGTTATTATAGTCAATCAAGTCCACTGCTAAAAAATTATAGCCTCAAAAAATTGGGATACCTAAAATCATAAGTTGTAATTATTTTGAGTTGAATCTAATTTAATAAATGTGAAACATAAAATAATTTAGGTTTGGTTGGCCTCAAGGTTTAGGGCTAGATTGTAGAACCTTTCTAGTTGATGGAAAAATTGCTTATGTAAGGAAGGCACATAGTTTTTTCTAGGTAATTTTGGGTGGTTTTTTTTGGATGTGTCTTACATAATATTATAAGAAAAATGCCCATGTAGCTTCACATGTTATATTTCTAAAATCTATGATTCCATAATTTTGGAGATAATAAGAAGCCCATTTATATTCTTGCAAATTGTTATTTCTCTATTTATGTTAGGTGTTTGTGGTATTAAGAAGAGCACCCTTTGTTAAGTGGTATCAAAGCTAGGTTTTTCTAAGTGTGTAGAAAAATTATCAATTGTAAAACAATTTTCAGTAGGGTTGTGGTGCAAGGTTTCAATCATAAGTGCAAAAATGCTTCTACAAAGGAACATGGAAGAAGAGCCAGAGGTATGACTCTTGAGGGATTTAGACCTATTTAGAGATAAGTGCAAGCATTACAAGAAGAGATTCATAAAGGGATGAATGTTGTGGTAAGAGATGAAGGCAAGGATGAAATTTAAAGAAGAAGGAAATATTTATCAGTAAGGAGAAGATAAACCTATGAACCAAGAGGAAGAAAGGATTTTTAGGGCCATTTCCAAGATTGAAAATGACCTAAGATTGAAGTCCCCACATTTTTGGGAAATCTTAACTTAGAAGAATTGGTTGACTAGATCAGTGAATTAGAAGAATATTTTGAATATGAAGATATTGAAGATCCTAGTAGGGTCAAGTTTGTGAAGGCCAAACTGAAGGTTCATGCAAAGATTTGGTGGTAGAAGATTCAATTGGAGTGAAATAGAAGAGAAAATGAGAAAATTACAAGATGAAATTAGATTGTGGATAAATTGAAAAGAAAAATCATTCCTATGGATTATGAGTGTGATATGTTAAATAAAATACAAGGGTTGAAGCAAGTAGAAGATCTGTTTAGGAGTATACTTAAGAGTTTTATCGAGTCCTCATCAAAATAGGCCATGTAAAAGATAACAAGGATAAAGTTCTTCATTACCTTAATTGGTTGAGGCAAAGTATTCAGGAGGAATTGAGTCTAGTCAAAATAAATAGTATTGAAGATGCTTAACTTTTTTTTCCTATGAGTAGAGAAAAATTTGAACAAGAAGTTTGAGAGTAGACAAAGTAGAAGAGGTCGTGGTAGAAGATATAGTGTAAAGTCTTATGGAGGTCAAAATGAAGATTAAAGAAGAAGGATGAGGCAAAAAATAGTCAGAACCAGAGGGGAAACAATTTCAATTGTTTCCATGATTAGAATAATAGGGATCAAAGAGGAAGAGTGAAAGGAAGATGACAAGGACTAGAAAGAGGAGAATTTTGCGGTACATGTTTTCACTTTGGATAAGAAAGTCATAGAGCATGTGAATGTCCTTAGCACCAAGGAAGGATAAATAGGAGAACTAATGTCCATGCTAGAGTTGCATTTATGAATGAAGATGCAGAGTGATCACATTCTAAAGATACCAAAAGAGGAGACATTATAGTTAACAAAAGAGTCTTGCTAAGTGGTGAGAATGAACCTGAGTAAAGGAGATCAAGCTTGTTTTGCACCAAGTGCAAGTTTGAGGATAAGTGTTGTGATGTGATAATTGATAATGGAAGCACTAACAATTTAGTGTGAGAAGAGATGGCCACAAAATTAAAGCTCAAGAGGTAGAAACACCCACATCCATACTAGATTTCGTAAGTGCAAGATGACTACAAGGTCACAGTTAATGAATAATTCTTGGTAAAGTTCAAGATTGGAAGTTACCATGATGAGGTACAATGTGATATCATACCCATGAATTCATGTCATATGTTTCTAGTTAAGCCATGTAAATATGATATGTGTGTTGTACATGATGGTTATGTGAATACCTATTATCTCAAAAATGATGGAGTAAAACATAAGCTGAAGCTCTTAAAGGACATTGAAGAAAAGGTGTATGTAATGCCATAATATATTAGTTGATGGAAGGAAGTTCCTAAAAGGTATGAAGCATGAGCATTTTTGTTTTGATATAATTCCAAAAGATGGTAAAGCAAAAGTAGAAGATGTACCTAAATAAGTTACAAATTAGTTATATGAGTTTTAGGATATTGTATTTGATAACATGTTTGGTGGATTATCGTCAATTAGGAATACCATTCATCATATGGACTTGACTTCAAGAGCTATTTTTCCAAATAAGATAGTACACAAAATGACACAAAAAAAAAGTGAAGAGTCTGAGTTTGAGTCTATAGAGCATATCAACCTATACTAGAGAAGTCATAGGAGGATATAAATATGGACTTTGATCTTGGTTTAAAAAGGACTCAACAAGGGCATGACTCAAATTTTTTGTGGTTGGTGGGTTTTCAAATATGGTTCATTTCATTCCTTACAATAAGACTAGTGATGATGTTCATGTGATAGAATTATTTTTCAGGGAAGTGGTAAGACTGCATGATCTACCAAAGAGTATAGATTCATAAAATTGGTGAGACTAAATGGTCTACCAAAGAGTATAGTTTTAGATTGAAACACCAAGTTTTTTGGGTAATTTTGGTGTACATTGTGGAGAAAGTTAAAGATAGATTCAAAGTTCATCTTGTCACATCATCTGGACAAATAGAGGTGGTGAAAAGGAGTTTGGAAATTTTTTTGAGATGTTGGGTTGGATAAGCCAATGGGATATGATGAGAGTTTATCACATGAAAAAATTTCATATAATAATTCTATCAATAGAAGCATCCATAAATCACCATTCTATATAGTGTATGGAAGTTGTCCCAAAATTATGTTTGAATTGAGGAAGTTGGACAAATAGGAGATAAGAACTATTGAAGCTAAGAATTTTGCAAAGCACTTGAAGGACATCCATAAGGAGGTGATGAAGCACATTAACAAGATGAATACATGCTACAAGGCTAATGTAAATGGGCAAAGGAGGCATAAGGAATTTTAGGTTGGAGATGAACTCATGGTTTATTTGAGAAAGTAGATTTCTAGAAGGTGCATATATTAAGTAAAAAATGAAGAAGTTTGGGCCTTGCAAGATACTAAAGAGTTATGGTTCAAGAAATACCTCAGAAGTGGAGTTAACTACTGAACTAAATACTTCACCATTGTTTAACATTCTAAATCTAGTATTTTATCATGAAGGAGATGTTAAGGAGGAGGTTATAGAAGTACAATAGGGTATTCAAACAACTAATTTAGGAACAAAAAATTTATTGAAGATATATTGCACAATCATATTGTCAAAAGCATAAGGAATAAGAAATATGAAGAATATCTAGTCAAATGAAAGGATGGCCTATAGAGGATTCATCATGGCTGAAAAGGGAGGAGATTTACTATCTTGGTTTTCCTCTTAACATCTAAGACATGATAGGGTCACTTCTCAATTTACCCCCGGTGTCCTTGATGAAGGGTGCTCCCCTTAATATCACAAACACATAACATTAATATAGAAATGACAAGATTTTGTAAGATCAAAAAATGGGCTTCTTACTATCTCCAAAAGTATAGAATTACATATTTCATAAATATAGCATACAAAGCCACATGACATTTTCCTTATAAAATTTTGTAAGACAGAGCCACAAAAAACCACCAAGAACTATCCTAGACAACCCTATGAGCCTTCCTTATATAAGGAAATTTTCCACCACCTAGGAAGGTTCTAGAATCTATCCTTAATCCTTGAGGCCAACTAACCCTAAATTATTTTTTTTTCATATTTATTAAATTAGAGCTAGAAAAATAAAAAATAAAAAATATGATTTTGATTAGCCCAACTTCTGGAGGCCATAATTTTATATTCATAGACCTAATTGACTATGATAGCTACTTTTTAGAAATGAAAACTCTTCATCTATAACATTGCGACTATAAAGCATCGTCAATTGAGGGTTCAACCTTGTTTTAGAGCATTTGAGGCCTTAAAAAATGGACTCAAATATTTTATGCCAAAAAAATCCTTAATATCTTCACCAATTAGATGGTATGGCAATAAGGCTCAACTAGTCAGATGATATATCTAAGATGAACCTCCACATCTAAAATTAGAGCATTTTAGTCTCATATGACCAACTTACTAAAAATAGTCGTAGATGCTCAAAAATATTTTTCAGCCTCTCTTTCATCACCTTTTCATCCTAACTTGTCCCATTTTTCTCAATTTTCCAACATTGATCTTTTGGCCAACTTGATCATCATTTAGACTTGTTTCAAAATGATCTTTGAATATCTTTTGATATATTCTTCATCATTTCTAACCATTTTTAATCATATATAGATAATATCAAAATTGATTTAAAACCATTTCAATGTCATTATCTTATCATCATTAGTCCTTTTAGGCATTGTTATGCCTTCCAGACCCTAAGAAAAATTTATCAGTTCATAGCATGTGTCACTGGCATGCCATCATTTTCTCAATTTTATCCTTGACATTGTTGAGTGCTTCAATATTTGATCATGGTCTTATCCAATTATTTTAATATAATTTACTAAGTTTTTTGATGTTATTATGATCAATTCTTATCAATCAATTGTAATTAACATGTGGCATTTGCAGAATCCAATAAATGGGATATGTCATCAACTCTTGTCATGTGTCCTTAACAAGACATCAATTTTGTCCTTCACCTAGCATCATTTGTTTCATAAATTTGATCATATCCTTGATCCTTTCCAATATCATCACATTTAATCTACATTTTTATCACATTTCTTCAAATTTGTAACTCTTAAACATTCCTTATTTTTTAGCTTACACCTCTTACACATTTCTATGCATTTTTATTACACTTTCTTCTTCCACTTTTCTTACACATATCTATGCACAACCCTTACGCATAGTCATGGTTTGTCACAATTTTCCATTTTGTGGCATAATTTATCAAGTTTTACACATGATTATGACATCTTTCCAATTTACATTCTTTCTTTCTAATTCTTGCATTTGGCTTCAAAATCATATAAATTGAGCCATTATGCACTTGTTTTGGCTAACCACATTATCCTAGTATTCTTGGTATCTTGACATTTTATCATCATCATATAATTATCATTTTTCTATCATTTTGTAGGTACATCTTGTCAAGATTAAGAGCTACATCAAATTCAACATTACGGAGAAGAAATGAGAGCATATGAGCTACATTTGAAAGGGAATATTATTATTGTTGTAGGAAATAGTAAATTTCCATAAATAGTAACTCTACACTAAAATAACCCTTATTTGAAAAAGGAAGAAACAAAAATATTTTTGGGTGATGCAAGATTTCCCTACCACCCAAGATGCTCTTGCATCAAAATGAAACCTTGATGCAAGGGGATAATTTTCCTACCTTAAGTGTGGACACTATCTTTGGCATCAAGCACAAAAATCTCAACAAAATTTAACAAGAAAAAAAGGAAAGAAAATGATATCAAGATTCCTAAAATGGTCAAGGAGGGGTATATGGTAAAAATAATATACTTTTGGTACCTTAAGGCATAAAGTATTTCATTACCATTGGATAAATCTAGTCTCAAGTTGGTAGAAATATCCACCCTACATCTTGATCGTAGCCTCATTTTCTTTAAAGAAATATTTTAAACCATCATTACTGATCACCTAGGTTGTCCTCTTGCACTCCTTCCTTTATTGGAAAACCTAGTAGCCTTCACAATGACCTCCTCACTAATTCAAAAAAGATAACCCTAATAATAACTCTCCATTTTTTCCAGGATTTGGAAAACTAGATAGATAAAATTTCATCAAATATATTAAAATATTCAATATAAAGAGGCACTCCCTTCATTATTGTATTATCTTAAAATGGATGCACTTGCCTTTTAAGACCTAACTACCTCTTCATAATACCCTCTTTGGACCATGGATATGCTTGTGCTCTATCTCATTTTACCTCTTTTTCTTCCTATTTCCACATTATTCCTTATGGTATCTACCCCTTTTCTTTGTGGCTTCTCAAACCTGATCTTTGGGACTAGGTTGAATCAGGTTGACCTATTCTAGACTAGGTTGACCCAAGTTGACCTCAACCTAGTCCTCAAAGGTTTCAGGGATTAGGGCCTGAAAGGCCTCAATGATTTCATTAGTTTGTTATCATTATCCAGTTGATTTATATTATTTTCTCACCCAAAAACTTATATATTAGGAGACTTGGAGGATTCATTTTCATATCTCAAGAATCTCATTCATTCGAGATGATAGAGGGTGCTAACACATATGCAGAATTATAGAATTCAAAATTACAATATGATAACCCACAACGACACCTTCATTAGAGTAATATGCAAGACAAAGCTACAAACTATTACCTAGAGCTATCTTAGAAAATGTATGTACATTTCTTAAATAGGAAATTTTATGCCACCTAAGAAGGTTCTAGACACTCAAACTTAATACATAGGGCCAACATACCCTGATAGTACATATAGAGTCGACCAAATACATTTTTTATATTTATTTTGGAAGTTTTTGTCAGCCCTGATAGCCCTTATTTTCACTCTGTCAAAACCTCAGAAATTTATTGTGAAAATACTTTGAAGTGTATTATTTTGTTAGGTTTCATTCTTTATTTGATATCAATATTCTAGAAAATAAACCTAACTTGATCATTTTTTCCCTAGCTCAATTTGAAATTCTTGCCCTCATAGGATGGTTTGATATCCTAATAATTGTGTCTTTACCCTATCATAGAAGAATTTCCTTAAATCTTCTTTCAATTTTAAATTTTGACCCTAGATCTTGTGTTTTAGTGGGAGATTACATATTCTTTTTATATTTTCCATCAAATAATGTGATCTTATGATTGGGGTTTAAAGCCTCTAGTCATAAGCCTAAGTTTATCTTCTCCTAATGTTATGAAATATGGGCTAGCGGATAATTGTAAGGGTAAAGTTTTGAGTCTCTCGATCTTATGATACATCATGGTTGTAGCATTGAGGGTGTTTTTAATGAAGGTTTTGAACTTATGATTATCCTTTTCTCTTATCATCTTAAGTGTCTCATGGTAAGTGTTGAAGTTAAGTTATATGATGTTATGAAAGGTTGTTAATCATGTGATCATAAAGGCAAAAATGGAGACTCTCGACCATGCAATAAGAAATATATCATAAAACCATGAAGGACATAAAGTGTTGTGGGTACGTAGGGTTATGATCTTACGATAAAGGAAATATCATGTAAGCATAAAGTATTTCCAAGGAGACCTCAGAAGTTACAAAAATTGGCAATCGTAAGATCATAAAGAAAGAAATGTTAAGTCATCTGGTGATGCAAAGTGGGGCAAGAGAATTAGCATAAGATTTTAAGACACATGGTAGTTGATATCTTATTATGTTATGAACCAATGTAGATCCCAAGATCACAAAGGTAAACCATGACCTTCATGAAGCTATAAAGCAATTTGATCATATGATCATGAAGATAAAAGATAAAGCTTCTGAGGCTATGATAAAGAAAGGAAAGTAGCTAGCATATGGTTAGGAGGTAAAGGTGGTAGTTAAATGTAAATTTTTAAGTTACAAAGTCAGTTAGTTGACTTCAGTTGCAGGATCATAAGATAAGAAAAGTTGATGCCCGATGCTATGCCAAATAGTGTTCATATGATCATTAGGGTTTATATGAAAAGGAAAAAAGTTATGACAGAAGGTCAGATAACCATTATCATAAGGTCATAAGGAAAGAAAAGGCAGAACCCGATGTCACGAACGGCTATGATCATAGGATCGTGAGAAACTCAAGAGGCCTATATGAAGAGACAAGAAATGTATATCACAAGATCATAAAGGCTATTTTATAGGCTTATGAGAATACAATAAGGGTTTGATTTCCATATGATCATAAGATCATAAAGCCAAAATTCCCCACTTGAGATAGTACAAAGGGATTACATTTCAAAGTTGATCGTAAGATTGCAAACCTTAAGTTTGACATGAAAAAGTGAATTTTTTCTTTCTGATCTGGAAAATGATAGAAAGCCCCCTACTAGTGAAGTTTGAGTAAAGTACAAGAAGTTATGAGTTGGATATTTACATGGACACTCCATCTGAGGTGATACAGAACATTGAATTTAAGGCTCATGTATGTAGGAATTGAATGCATAGTGAAGGTTAATGAAGTACACACAACATTAAAACATATTCTAAGCCAGTAATAGGTTATTGTTTGCCAAGAGAAGAAATTTCCAGTAGTTGCAGAGCTTTTAGTATGAATGATTATTGTTTATAGTGCTAATTATAGAATTTCCCAGTGTTTTTAGTTTACAATCAAGATGCTTGATAGTGAGGTTGAGGAGATTCAAGCATTAGACATGGAAGTTGTAGAGACCTCTACTTTGAAAGAAGAAAAGAGGTTGAGGAAACCGAGCCCATTTGTGGATGAATGGATCAAGTTATTTCTAAAACTTCAAATGTCATCTTTGCAAGTGAACATAGCTTCCATGATTTGTATGCTTTCTATAGGGATGCTATTTTCCTTGGTGTCAATGAATATGAATTATTCAGGTACTTTTATCACAACAAAATGGATAAAATTCTTGGTTGCAACCCATGGAAGAAGAATTTGGAAAAGCTCATCTTTTTAGAAGTATTTTTAGATGTTGATTTTGTGAAGGTTCTTATTAAATGATACAATCTAGCTACCAAATCATTCCATGAATGAGATGGGACCATTCTGTGTACATTAGACCATGATTCTTTCATTCAAGCCTTTAGATTGGAGGGAGCCATGAGCGAGCCAGTGGATTTAATTGACCTTCAAGAAAAATTTGAAAGGAATACCAAGACTTATACAAGGAATTCTATGCTACAACACATCCCAATGAACCTCAAGAGGGTAGGAGATTACCTTAAAAAAATAGATAAAAAGATGCCACTAGATAAATTTAAAAACTATTTTGTGAAGACAGTATATGGTGTCCACAAGATGGTAGGAAAAGATGGGTTTGATTTGGTATATGGGGAAAAGTTCATTATTTCTAGAGACATACAAGACTCCTACTTGGTGGAGAGTATGATTATGTGGAGTATATTGTGGAGAACATGAAAGATAACATTTGTCTAGCACAAAGTGGAGAGATGGGAAACTTAAAGTTCCATCATTACTCACTACTGAGGCACCTAATCTTGTACAAGAATGTGAGCTATGTTAGCCCAAATTTTATTGATCAAACATCTGATGCAAATAGAGACTTTCCAGTTCAACTATGGACATGAGTATAGGACAAATTCTATTACTACTCTAATTTTTTTTACTTTTTAAATAATTTTAGCTCTGTTATTATGAAAGTGTTAGACCCTAGATACTTTAGGGCTCCTAAAATATTAAAATGTCTTTTGAGACTAGCCCTCCTCCTTGAAGATAAGAGACTAGATCATAATTGGGGAGACGTCTTCTTATTTCCAACTTTTTTGTTAGTTTGTGGTGACTTATTAGGGAAGTACTGTATAAAATAATAAATTTGGGCCCTATTTTATGTGGCTTTTGGGCTGACATGTAATAATTAATTATAACCCTAAAGCAGTAAAATACTAGTATAAAAGAGCTTAGGGTTAGGGATTTTCACAAGGTGTGATGCAAAAATTGTTCTTGTGGCAATATTGAGCTGTAAGGGATTATGAATTTTAACTAGGTTGTAATCACTGATTGTAACAATATTGGACTTTTTGTTTGGTGGACATAGCCTAAGGTTTGGGTGAACCACATTAAATCTTAGTGTCTTGTGTTCTCTTTTGTGTGATTTATCATTTTCGAATATTGTTTATATTTGCATGTAATTTTTATTTCTATCTGAGGTTAATCCAACATTTTTCCCTTATGAGAGTATATGGTTGTCCTCAACCATCCCACATATTTCCCAAATATATTTCCCCCAGACTAGCCATCATTGAATTCATGAGGTAGTTATTCATGGCTAATAGAGAATACCTAGGACCTAAGGTGTATAGGGGTACATTTTTTTAGATGCTTTAGAATAGGGGACTTTTCAATAAGAAAAGAATCCCTGAATTAAATCCATTATTTCCTACACCATTTCAATTTATCAATTTCCCCTTATAGGATGTATGATCTAGATAATTGCATGAGGAATACCCTTCAAGAAATTAGAAATTATGTGTTTCCAAACACAAAAGAATTACCACATGAGGGCCTCATTCCCAATATTGTAGCTGAGGGGGACGTTGTTGATAAACTAGTAAAATTTGATGATGTTCTGAGGGTGGAGAGGGAATTAAAAATAGCAAACGCAAATTTCAAGGTTTTTTACATGGATGTCCCTTACCCACAAATGACAAGGAAGATGGCTTTTAACCATGCTAAGATCATGGCACAAATTCTAGAGAAGTCAATCGAAGAAGAAGAAATGGTAAACCCTGATAGCCTAGAGCCTAATGTGACCTTGGAAATTGAAGAAGATGAGCTTGTTGAAGAATCATGGGTTACCAAGGGTAACAAGAGAGGTAAAGTGATCCACATACCTAAAAGGGTAAAGTAGAGGACACTTCAACTTATGCCTGGTAAGAATCAATATTTTGTTGATCTAAGGCAAATTTATATACAGGACATAGTAAATGCAGTAGAGAATACTATAATTAATTTAGAGCATGCAACAACAAGATTGGATGATAGGACCATCCAAGTTCAATAGTTTATTGAAGATGATGAATTTGTCAAATCTACTAAGTTCAAGAGCTTCCTCTACAAGATCAAACAGATTGAACTAGTACTGAAAATGAAGCCAGGGGAGTCAAATGAGAAGAAACAATAATTAGTTGACAAGCTTCACGCCCATGACCTAGAGAGTCAAGTAATGACTCTTGAAGAGGCTAGAGACTTAGTGAAAAGGAGTGGTATGCTCCTAGTACCTGGTTGGGATCTGGAACAAGCTTTCATGCTTGACTAGATTAGGAGACAA
The DNA here is from genome assembly GCA_028749045.1 of Cupressus sempervirens. Taxonomy (NCBI): domain Eukaryota; kingdom Viridiplantae; phylum Streptophyta; class Pinopsida; order Cupressales; family Cupressaceae; genus Cupressus; species Cupressus sempervirens. Next base: position 118,515,747 of record CM053788.1, read on the forward strand.
GAAAATGCAATACCTTATGAGGCATTTGGTGCTAGTGGATTTGAAAGGGGATCATGATTCAATATTGATTCCAAATCCTTGGAAGTACGAAGCATGACTCCTGATACAAATAAGCTAAAATTGATGGATGTGTAGAACATTGGCCAATGAAATATGATAGTGTGGACTCTGCATGGTACCTTAGGTACATAAGTCTCCAAGGAAATGAAAAAAATCTCATTTATGAATGACAAAAAAGTGGAGGAGATAGAAACAAAATTATCCATGACTATATAGATGTCAAGAAATTATATAAGGAAGAGCTCAGAAAGAGCCATGTTTATAAACAAAGAATTGAGGAATTGGAGGCCAAGGCTTAGGGGCTAGAAGTTGAAGTTGCATATTTGAAGGAGCAACTCACTGGTGTAGAGCCAAAAAAAATAGAGCATTCAGGAACAACCAACCAAAATCATAGTAGAAATAACTATTCAAATAAAGGAGCTAGGGGTAGAGGATACAAAACCTACAAGGATGAGCATTAATGCTCCATCTCCACAATGGGGTGGTGAGGTAAGGACAACTATCCTTAAAAGTATGATAGGTCATAGAGTGCAGACTCTATAAAATTTATCCCAACAAGCCCATGCTTTGTACATTTCTTTACAAGATGTTGAGCATGTTTGCAATGAAGCACTTACATGGTTATACCAAATTTTAATATGTGGGGGCCATACATTCCATTTTAGGAGAGGATAATAATGTTGACGGAAAAAAGCCACACTTTCTTGACAAAATCATTATAGTAAATGAGGGCCTAGATATGGTAAAATAATTAATAAGCTTCTTTACTGGTAAATTTCAAAATATATAGGGAAATATGAAAGTCTTATCATAGGGGATTAAGCCCTGAATTCCTCATCTTTTGGATGCTAACAAAAAATTGAAAGACTAGCAGGAGTGGTCAAATTCTTTCTGTGCAGTGCTAACTCAAGAAGCCATAGCATCAAGTTTTTAAGATGTTAGTGATGTCCCATTCAATAATCTTATTGATTCCTTATTTAAAGTTGAAATAGACTTAAATAAATTTTCATTGGAATCAAAATCTAAAATAGATGTTAGGTGGATAAAAGTGACAAGGGACTTAGAGGAAGTCAAGAAAATTAATTGTATGGCCCATGAAAAGAGAAATATATGTCTAGGAGGTGGTTGGAGAGATTAAGGCTCTACAGAAAGAGGTAGATGAAGACTTATACAATTAAAGGAAAAAAGAAAGAAAGAAAAAACTTTTTGAAGCTTTTAAGGAAGTTAGAGACAATAGAAGACAAAAGAGATTAAAGTGAAGACGCTCGTAGTAAATGTCACCTATTGATTTTGCAACTACCTTCCTATTTTGTTTTGAATATAGAAGAATGTTTTAATTATAACTTTCTAAACATGTTTTTCCATTTTTATTTCCATTAGGGTTTTGACATGTTTCCTCCCATCCAAAGCTTGTTGTGATCCTTCTATATAAGGATTTCCAAGATGTGGAGTAGAGGTTCGAAGTCTTTTAGAATTTTTAGTGTTTTATGTTATTGTTATCTACAGTCGGTCTAGTTTTTGTCAATTATATGAATGTATTTAGTTTTACAAATCTAAGAGTACAATGAAAATTGAATGATTTATTTTTTCAAGTTCTAAGTTATACTTTGAGTTTATATCAGTATTGTATTTTTTTTCAAAGGAAATTAATACAAAAAGGAAGTTTTGCATATCTATGTCTCTAAGTTTTGTCTCCATTCTTATATATTTGTCATCTTGGGACTAGGATGCACAAAATTCTTTCATTTAAATATAGATTGGATGAGTTGTATGTCTTTTATTGATTTATTTTAATTCAAAGAATTAAGTAAATTCTTTCAAGAATTGATAGGATTTCAGGTATTCGGGAGGGATATCATAAGAATGAAATTCAGAGTTAACTATTGACAAATTTAATTGCAAGTCAATTAAATATGTCTAAGGTTACTAGTTTGACTCTATATAACAATGGATAAGGCACTGATCAATTAATTTAGTTGCAATTTAATATGTTCATCTAGTTTCACAATGCATATACCAATCAAAAATCAATTTTCCATTTATGTAACAAAGAACTAAAATTGCTAGTTAACACTTATTTATAATAGTTTTCCTTTTGAGTTATAGCTTAATCAAGGAGCTTACTACAAATTTAAGAAGAATATTGATCATTATCTACTATAGGGATAAATGATCTTAAAGAATAAATATTAGTGAGAAAGTATTTGAAGAATATCAAAATAACCAATCATATTCATATCCTTGAGGTGCACCCGCCTTGGCCCTAGAGAACCTAAAGTGTAGAGAGTCTCTGTACTCTATTGAAGTTGGTCTAGACTAATATTTATCCTTCCAAGAATGAGATCTAGCTAGTGCTTAGGCTTCTTATCATCTTTAGCATCCTAGTATTGGGTTCAGAGCAACTTGATAGTTCCTAAAAACACCAATAAGCCCAACTGTGAAAGGCCATAATTCTCTAACTGTTGCTCTGATTAGATATTATCACCACTTTTTAGAATCCACAATTCCTAATCTACAGACTTGTATCTAAAAAAGTGCCCATCCATTGAGTTTTTGGGCCTTTCGAGCATTTTTAGGTCTCCAATAGTAAGCCTAAAGGTTTTATACCAAAATTGCACACCAAAAATCTGCAATAAATCCATGAATACTCATGATATGGCATTGAACCTCAATTGGTAGGCTAATATATCCAAGATGAATATCCACCTCTAAATTTAGGAAATTTTGAGCTCATATGATTGACTACTAAGTAGAAAGCATCCATAGATAGCAAACCTACATTAAGACAAACCTTATTAAAATAACTAAAATGAAATATTTTTGGCTGATGAAGGATTGCTCTTACACCTAAGATTCTCCTACACCAGACACCCAAGGTAATTTGAGAACTAACCCCATCATGTCCCAGGTGTTTAGAGGAAAACCAAGATGGTTAACTTCCTCCCTTGCTAGCCAAAATGAAACTTCTACTAGCATCCCTTCCAATTTGACCTAGTATTCTTCATAAGTTCCATTCCTTGTACTTTTTGCAACATGATTGTCTACTATCTCCTCAGTCTCTATTGTAGCCAAACTAGCTACTAGAATACTCCACCACACTTTTACAATTTCATCTCCATCACCTCCTTCATTATACTCTATCAAATTTGAAATGTTAAATATTGGTAAAATATTCAATTCAACAGGAAACTCCACCTCACATGCATTTCCATAATCATGCCTTTTCACTATCTTGTGTAGTCCAAACACTAGAAAATGCTCCTTTCTCAAATGAACCATCACTTCATCTCTAATCTAAAATTCCTTATACCTCCTTTTTACATCTACCTTATCCTTGTACTGTATATTCATCTTGATGATGTGCTTCCTCACCTCCACACAAATATTCTTTAAATGTTTAACAAATTCTTTTGCTCAACATTACTTATTTCTCCTTTATACAATTGCCTCAATTTGGAAGCATTTTGGGACTATTTGATATAAAATTTGGAATGGTTATCTACCAATGCTCTTAATGATAGAATTATTATATGCAAATTATACTTGTGGTATAATCAAATCCCATCATTTTGGTTTATTTGCAACCAAGTTTTAATCGCATGACAAGATATATTGTCAATTAGTGTCAACACACTTAGTCATAAGTCTATTGCAACCCAGTCACTAATATGAAGTGTAAACTAAGCTTGTAGAGGATCCAAGAAAACAAGTTAACTTTACAAAAAGTTTCAATGGAAATCATGTTGCATTGGCAATCGAGTTGCAGTGGCAACCAATTTAATGGTTCACGCTGAGCTCTAGTGTTAACTGAGTTGACTATAATGTGAATCGAGTTAGTAGAACATTCTTATTCCAAGGTAATAATCAAGATGGAAGAACAATGCAAGATGATTCTAAAGCATCTACCAAGTGATAAGTTTGAAGTATGCATCCAATATCTACTGAGTGCTAGATCTAGCCAAGGACACAATGGTGACTGATTATTTCCAATATTGCCCAAGTATGACGTTGACCCAAGTTGCTGCATTGAGCCAACTTGGTGATTATTTTTGGAAATATTCATGTTGTAACTAACCTATGTAATAACTATTTGGATGGATATAAGTATGAGATATATTTTTTGTCTAGAGTGTGTAGTATTCATTGTATCATCATTCAAGCATTAGTGAACATGAGAGGGCAGATTTCCTAGAAGGCTACAAGAATCACAAGGAAAGGAAGAGACCCATCTATCACAATCAAACAATTAATTTATTGCAAAGGATCTTCATTAGCAATCAAAATTAAATTTCAAAGATCGTCAACTAATTCATCCTAATAGGTGCATCAGTCCTAAATCCTTTAATAGGGTGGACCTAATAGTCCTTGCAGAAACTCCTAACAGAGTACATACTTAACTATATTGTATAAACCTTTCTCAATGTGAACCTAAAAATCCTTATTACTCCTAACAGGGTAAGATCACTAGAAGTAATCATTTGTATGCCTTAACTAACCAACTTTATTACTGTAATAGTGAAGCATTATGAGTGTCATCTCCACCCTAGTTTTACCTTCAGCTTTGAGGGTTTCCCGATTACCAAATATTGTGTTATGGTCTTGTTACTTTAATTCTTTAATGTTTCATACATGCAAGTATCACATTATCAATTATTGGTATAAGAGTGTGGTTCTCTTATAAGAATGTTTAGAAACTTGAGAGAAAAGATCATACATAATTGAGGTACACAAGCTAGAGAAGATCATTGAGAATGAAAAGTTGGATCTACATGTGGCTATGGAGAAAATCAAGAAACTAAAAGGGAAAATCTCTCAATTCCTAAGAAGACAAAAAGAATTGGCAAAAAAAATGATTGACAATCTCTACATAGAACAGAAAATTGAACATATTTGCAAAGAAATAAATTCAGATGAAGAAAATATAGCCATAGAAGATCCACTTGGAAGGAAACTTACTCTTCAAGAAGAAAATTGAAAATTGAAAAGGGAACAAGAGATCCACTCAACTAGAATATGTGAAGTCACAAAACAAAATAGTCAAGATGAAAATGAAAAAAATATGGTAGAAGAAGATAGGAGACTACTCAGTGTATATGAGCAACGTTAGTATGCTAATAGAAACCAAATTTAAATAAAGCTTCTACAAACTAAACAAAATTCATAAACTTCAAGATAGACTAAGACGAGCTCTCAATTGAGAATATGAGCCATTAATGGGCTCTCTCAATGAGAAGCTCTCTTGTTGAGTAGCTTTGTCTAAATAGATAGGATGTATGCTCAAGATTATGCTTCAAAAAGGGCTTCAAATGGAGTTGGAATTTGGGTGTGAGTGTATGGTTTTGATGTAAAATGGCTTCTTAAAATGGCATTATGACTTTACTTCATGGATTGTGTTATTTTACAAAGGGGAAGGATCCAATTTATAGGCAAGAGGCTTGAGGGATTGAGGGCTAAGATGCAAGGATGGGAAACAGCTTATGGAGGGCTCAGATTGCATGAGAGGAGAGCACATGGATTGTGCTTCCTTACAGCCAATCAGGGAGTGACACATGTCACAAGGTGAGAGGATGGAAGAAAGGGGAAGGATGAGTCAACAAAGGAGGCTCAAGGAATAAAATCTTCATAAAGACCCTCATAATGGCTTGTAAGAGCAATAAAAGGGCTTTAGAAGAGTCATTTATGGCCTAGTGGGCTTCATAAAGTTTTATGGTTGGGATATTTTGAGGGAGATGAGAGGAATTTTGACTTGGGCTTGATTAGGAAGGTTTTAAGCTTTCTTAGGCTTGTGCAAATGATTAGAGGATGGATTGGGATGGTTTAGGATTAGCTTAGGGATAGGAAAGTGGATGGCATTTAATGAGGGTGGGTGAAGGAGGAGATATTTGTTAACTTTGGCTTTGGTTAGTAAGTCTTAACCCATGTTTAGAGAATGTGACAAGGTTAGGAGGGGATTAGGATTAGGTTTAAAGACATCTTCTAGAAGAGTCTAGACTTTGGATGAGGATAAAGACTTTCTAGAATAGTCTAGAACTTCCTAGGATAAGGATGAAGACTTTCTAGAAGAGTCTAGAACTTCTTAGGATGAGGATAAATTAGATTTTTAGGAAATAAATAAAGTTTTATTTATTTCAAGGGTTTGGGTTGAGGAGATATTTATTAAAACTTTTTTAATAAACATGGGGATTAATATTTAATCTTAATTAAATATTTTGAGTTGGGATTAGGGGTAGGAAATGATGGGATTAGCCTTTAATCAAAATTAAAGAAGGATTAGAAGATTTTGGAAGAGGTTAGTGGTCTTAAGGAAATTGGCCAAGTTTTGGGCAAAAAATAATTTTTTTATTTATTTTGGGTTATTTGGTCAATTTATTAATTAAATAATTAATAAATAAGGAGATAATGTTTAAATAAGATTTAAATATTTTTGGGAGGGATTCCTTAATTAAATATTTTTAATTAAGATAAAGGGATTTAATGGCATAAAAATAAATTAATAAATGATGATGTCATTAGGAATTTTTCAAAAAATAAAAATACTTTATTTTCTAAAGGTTTTTAGGTGTCTACACTCAGCACCAGGTTAGAAGAAAAAGATAATGAAATCCACCAACTCTCACTACATTAGGAAGACTTAGTAAATTAGTTGAAAATATAAATCAATTAGTCATCAATCTGAGGACAGAAAATAAAAGATTCATGAATGATCTTAGAAAAGAAAAAGAAACCAATTAAATAATGATGAGATCACAAGAAAACATGGATGAGTTAGTTGAAATATCTCAAAAAAGATACAAAGGCAAAGTAGGATTGGGATACACTAAACCAAGAGAGTCATCACAACAAGGAGCTCAAAATAATAAAAGACCTATATGAAATCATTGTGGAGAAATATGGCATACTTCAAACAAGTGTTGGAGCAATGGAAAGTCAAAGTTTAATGGAAAATGTTATAGTTGTAAAAAATATGAGCATAGAGCAAGTGAATGCATAGAGAAGACAAAATTTGAAGGAAAAATGTTTCATATGTAACAAAAAAAGCTATAAATTTTCAGATTGTACAACCAAGATTTGGAATCCTAATGAACAACTTGATAAAGATATCTTTGTTTGGGATTACAACACTTGGTGTAAATGTTATTTGTGTGGAGATTTTGGGCACATTGGACCAAACTACATGAAGACTGACCTCAGAAAAAGAAACCCTACCAAAAGATGCCGTGTATGCAAAGAACTTGGCCATCTAGCAAAGAATTACATGAATAGAGGAAAAGTTGAAGATGAAAAGGAAGCAAAGGTTGACACAATCAGAAGTCAATTGAAGTATAAATGAGTACAAGAGTCTCTAGCTAATTCAAGTGAAATCAATGAGGTCATTGACACCCAAGAAAATGGATTGAGTGATTCAATCATCTCTACATAAATATGCAAGGATATCACTAGAGCTATGATAAAATTAATATTCTACATCAACTCCAGTCATTCAAGGAAAATAGTCTAAATCAACATATCATATGTACTTAGACAGATGATAGACCAAGACCAAATCGAGATGTTAGACCTAAATGAGCATGGGTAGACTCAATCAAGCATGGAAAGACTGTACTAATTGAGCTTCAAGGACAAAATGAGTATCTTTTACCTACCCAGGTACAAAGGATTAAATGAAGCCCTAAATTTAGAAATAGGGTAAAAGGTAAAGATCAAAGCTTTATTTTCATCATGATTTCAAAATTCTCTTTGATCTTAGCATTTCTTAAGCCCCCAAAGCAAGCTTAGTGTAAACTATTGAAGGAGATTCTTAGGAAAAGTCATCATTATGAGATTCTTCCTTTATTGAGTACTTTGACAATGTCTTCCTATTCCAAGGTCAAGAAAGGTTCAGAGATGTTGGTAAGAAGTTTGGATTGCACTCCTCTAAAATTCCATCTATATCTAGCAATTGTAGAGGAAAAGGATGCTCAAGGTGCTCAATCTTCCTTTCCTCCAAAGGTATTACTCATCAATGATATCAAATCATTTTACTATTGTTCTATCCAAGAGCTAGGTAATCTCAAGCTAGATCAAGCCTATGCATATTTGTGTGAAAATGATGTGCTTAATCTAGAGCACAAACATATAGAGGTCAAGGGGTTGACCCACATCATTCAAATGCTTAAGAACTTTCAAATAAAGTGGATCAGGCTTATGCTAATCGGAGTTCATAATATGTCATTTTGGTTGGAACAGACCTACCCTATCAGTAAGAAGATGATTCAAAGGATAGCAAAGCATCATTTGACAAAGAAAGCCAAGACTATTAAAACCCTAGGTTAGGTAGAATTGATAAAGTTGACACTCGTTGAATGGGATGGAAGAGATATGAAGCTAAATAATGTAACAAACATTGAAATAAAGTTTGGCATCCATGTCATTGCTCATAAAATATAAAGCTCAAGTCATTCCAACAATGAGCCATGTGAGGTAGTGGGCTTGGCATACAAAATTGTAAAGAAGAACCTATCATTCAACCTTGCCAAGCTTCAGTACTCCTAGTTAAGAAAGAACATGGAGAGAATTTTGGCCTCAAAGAATAATCCATGTAAGTCTGGTTCACTCTTAGTATGTACATTCTTTAATGTTCATAAATTCTTTCCTTTCAAAGTAAATGTTGTTTGGAAGAAAGACACCCTTGTTCTGTATCAAATCAATGAATTCGTAAGTGAAATGGGTGAGAAATTTAATAGTGTCATGGATACTTACTTTAAAAATTTCAAATAAATAGTGTAAAGCAAGCTTAGGATCCCTGAGAAACTTGTCAAAGACTGAGTAGGATATATGCTTCATACTTGATTGTGATAAAGTTTACATTTAGGTAGTCAATCCTAGGATAGCATGGGTTAAACCTCTATCATATGAGGTGAATATTGGTGAAATAAATGAAAGAATTAAGGCTCTCATCAATGAGCTAATGGACCCCAAAGCCATTTACTTTAGAACTTATGAAGAAGAAAAGACAAGAATATCTCTTGAGATTAAAATCCCTCAAATTCTGAAGAGAGGAAAGAAGAGGGTAGAAACCATCGGAAAGAAATTTCCCAAATTAGACACAATCTCTTATGATCATTGAAGGTGAGGGTAATGAAGTAGAAGAAGAAGATGATGATGATAAAGAGGCAGATGAAAGTGATGAAGAAGAAGAAGAAGAGGAACCTCCCAAAAGGAAACGATGTTAGAATATATAGTCCACTGATATAAGTATTCAACTATTTTCAAAATCATTAACCTTAAACAAACTTAACCATGTGAATAATATAAACTAAAACCACAAAAAGATAATCATGCACAATTAACACTAGATATATTAACTAGGGAAACCCTTGATTAGTGGGAAAACCCTGGTGGGAATGGTACCCACAAGATGATGTCCTAATATAAATATTCCTTGTTAAAGGATAGACCCTGTTAGGATTCTATTACAAAATTAAGTACATATGAGTCCCTATTAGGAGACATTGAATCCCTATTAGAAGATTCTGACCCTATTAAGATTTGTCCCAACCCTATTAGGATTTGTGGAAGATAGCTAGACCCACTTCCAAAACAACTTCAAGGTTAAGATCAATGAACCCACTGTCTAAATGATCTTTGTATTATTCCTCGCAAAATAATAGAACTAAAATGTACTACCTTCCTTTGTCTCCATCCTATCAACTGGAATTTTTCTCCTTCAAATATTGTAACCAAATCTCATATTTTGCATCCAATGATCCCTTGGATCACTTACATGCATTTATTAAGTATTCTTCTCCTTCTTGCACTTCACACTAATACTTCGCATTCCACTTGATCTTCTTCTTCTTCTAGGATCTTTGCAAATAAGGAAAACAACTTTCCTTTATGCCATATCTTCATAATAATTCCCTGAGCTAGCCTTTAGGCTTTCCTAATTAATTAAAATAAGATATTTAATTTGTTCACAATTGCAATAGCACTGTTAGCTCACAGTCTATACAAAACTTCATATTGTGATACCACATCTTGTGCACACACTGATTTCACCACATGACTTTACTCTATCACTGTGTGACTATGTATCTCTTCATTACATCTCAGATGAAAGATAGTGATAGATCATCAAAGCTCTATTTTCTAGTACTCTATTTTTGTGTTGCTTCCAATAAATCAACTGTAACTTGCGTACACCATTGACTCAGACTTATTCCTCTTAAAAATTTCATTAGGACAACCTCATGAACATTTTCTTCATTGCACATCATCTAAACCTTCCTCATCTTTTGTGCATCATAAGATATCTGACTGCCATTCTTTCGATCTTTAAGAATTACTGCTATGTTGACATCAATGACAAATACAGTCATGAATGCAACATATCAATACTCTCCAATATTTAGGATACTCCCCCAATTTAGTATCATCAGCATTCATGCTAACAATATCCCCCTTTGGCATTGATGACAACATATATGAAAAATATCTAAGTTTCAAGAATACCAAACTACACTCTACTGTTGCTACTCACATCTTCTCAAATCCTCTTTGTCAATCTAAAATATTCTAACTACTAAAACTAGCATCAGTTGTTCATAGTGAACAACTTACAATAGTTTTCTTCCTACATATCTTTCCCATAGAGATATTCTTTTGTGTCCTTACATTTCCTTCTATGCACCAACATATTCTTCTACATGCATTAACATTTGTGCACTAACATATTCTTCTACACACTTACATGAATCTTTCTAAATCTCCCTAAAGAGATAACACTCCCCTATTTACATTTCAACAAGTGCCTCTTTCATATTTTCTATCCCTATTGCCAAGGAGATATTTTTCATGTATACATTCCCTCCCCTATTAACATCAATGTCAAGATGTCAATACAAGTACAGAATACAAATTTTTAAATACCAACTTTTATAATATACTTCTTCCAACTCTTCAATTAGCTCAAGTGTCCAAAGACACTATTTAATACAAAATACCAAATACCAAGAGTCCTTAATGACTTAGTATATACCAGATACTCCCCCATACATGAAGTATCAACATTGAGTACAATCTAACCATAGTGCTATATATCACTAGACTGATGCACTCCTTGCATCATCTACTTTAAAGTAGTCAAGGGCATAACTACTAGCATACCTCTTAGATACTCAAAAATATTCTTAGGAAAAGGCTTCGTAAGGATATATGCAATCTAATCTTTAGTACTTACATACTCCAACCTTATTTCCTTTTTAGCTACCTTTTCTCTCAAAAAATGATACTTAATAGATATGTGCTTTGTCTTAGAATGCAATAATAAATTCTTAGACATATTCATTGTACTTGTGTTATTATAGTAAATGATAACAGGTTTTTTAAACTCAATCCCAATATCCTTTAACATTTGTTTCATCTACATAACTTGGTTATTGTTATTTACTACTATAACATACTTAGCCTCAATTGTACCTTGAGATATACAGTCTCATTTCTTGGTCAACCAAGAAATTAGTCTTCCTCTAAGAAAAAATTCTCCACCACTGGTTCTCTTTCTATCATCCATATTGCTTGCCCAATCTACATCACTATATGTCCACAAAGTAAAATCATTTGATTTGTCATACCAGATTCCATAATCAGATGTACCCTTCAAATATCTGAATATTATCTTTATTGTTGCATAATGATACTCTTTAGGATCATCTTGAAATCTTGCTACAATCCCAACTGTATTTTCTATATCTGGCTTAGTATGGGTCAGATATTACAATACTCCAATCATAGATCTATACTTCTACTCAATTGTAGGTCTCTCATCTTTACTAGATAGCTTGTGACCAATTATCATGGGTGTACCAATAGGTTTGCAACTTTCTAAACCAAATATTTTCAACAATTCTTTTAGATACTTTGCTTTTGAAATAAATATCCCATCTCTGATCTACACAATCTATAATCCCAAGAAAAACTTCATTTCTCCTATCAATGCTCATTCCAAATTCATTTTTCATCTCTTCAACAAACTTATCAATTTCTTAATCATTTCCTCCAAATATTATGTCATCCACAAATATTAAAATGATAAACAAACCATCATCAATTTTCCTTAAGTACAGATTACTATCTATTGTGCCTTTAATAAATCCAAGTTTAGATAAATATCTATCCAACCTTGCATACTAGGTTCTATGTGCTTGCTTCAAACCATATAGTACTTTCTTCAATCTGCATACAAAATATTTTTCTTTTGTCAGAGGGAATCCATTAGGTTTCTCAATGTATACTTCTTATTTAAGTTCTCCATTTAGAAAAGATGACTTGACATCCATCTGATAAACCTTGAAATTCATGCTTGCTACATAAGCCAAGAACATCCTTACTACTTCCATTCTTGACATAGGTGCATATGTTTCCTCATAATCTATGCCTTCTTGCTATGAGTAACCTTTGCAAACAAATTTGGCCTTATTTCTCACAACTTCTCCTTGCTCATTCATCTTGTCTCTAAAAACCCACTTGATTCCTATCACATTCTTGTCTTTAGGTCTAGGAACTAATTCCCATGTCTCATTCTTCACAATTTGATTTAATTGTTCTTTCATTACTTGCATCCAGTGATATCCTTACATGCCTCATCTGTGCTCTTAGGTTCCACTTGAGAAATTAGACATAATTTGTCATTCACTTTGTTCCTTGTCATCACACCTTTATCCTTGCTCCCAATTATTTTCTCTAGAGGGTGATCCTTTGTTAGGTTTCTACTAGAGGTAGGAGTTGACATCTCAACTCTTATCTCTTCTCTAGGTTCAAATCTCTATTCTTCTCTATGCTCAATAGATACATCATTCTGCAAGTTGTTGTTAGTCTAAAAAAGTACTTCAGTATTTTGTCTAACAATTCTAGAATTATCCTCTTCAACAAAATTATAATCTACCATCTTCTCTTTATTACCACAAATTTCATCAATCCTTACATTTGTGCACTCAACTATTATCTTATTTTTATAGTTGAAACATCTATATGCTTTACTTTTCAATGAGTAACCAAGAATCTTACCTTCATCACTTCTAGGGTCAAACTTACCAATATCATCATCTCTCTTTATGTAACACTTACTTCCAAATATTCTGGAATACTTGACTAATGGTGAATGACCAAACCATAAATCATAGGGTGTCTTGCCCATTCCTTTTATGATTTGTACTTTATTCAAAGTATATATTGTAGTGTTAATTTCTTCTCTCCAAAATGTCTTTAAGACATCATTCTCAAATAACATTGTTGTTTCTACTTCAATCATAAAGTACCTTCCACCATAGAATCCTCTGGCTCTTACAAGACCACTCAAATTTGTATGAACAATCTCCATTTTCTTTGTAGTAGAGAACTTCTTGTCCAGAAAAGATACTTTCCTCTACTTAGCCAAAATAAATTCCTTGTAGACAATTTTAGTAGGCTTAATAATCTTAGGCAGATCTCTTATTGCAAATGTAAGTTGCTAACCCTCACAATCTTATGAAAGTTTATATGATAGAACCTCCTATGCCATAAGCAATTGTTATCATTTTTTGCAACCAAAAATGTTATTTTAGTAGGATTCAACTGAAATACATTGCCTCTAGATTTGTTTCAAGTACCAGTCAATTGACCACCTTTGTCTTTGATAATGCAAGTCTTCTCTATGAATTGCAACAAATATCCCCTGTCTACCAACTATCCAACACTTAACAAATTATGCTTCAAACCATTAACAAAATAAACATTACCAGTGTTATTTTTACCATCGAGAGTAATAGATCCAATCCCTATAATATGATAGGATGCATTGTTACCAATTCTAACAATACCTCCATCATGATTTCTAAACTTAAAAAACATGTTCATATCACCAGTCATGTGATGTGAACATCCACTATCAATTATCCAATCTAATTTCTTCTCAACTTGGGTAAATAGAGCTCTCTCCTTTCTAAATTCTCTATCAAGATCATCTTCCTTGATAGCCACAAATCCTGATTCATCATCACTTTCACTCTAATCTCTTTCATCAAATTTTGTGTCCTCATTAGCATATAAACAATTTCTATCCTTATATCTTCTAGGCTTAAATTTTCCTCTAAAAATTTTCCCTCATTTAGGAAATTTAGATGCATAATGACCATATTCATCACAAGTCCAACATTTAAATATTTTCTTCTCATCTTTATATGTTCTTACCAGAAGGGCTATTCCTTCTTCAATCTTGTTATCTTCTTCAAATCTGCTACTACTAGCAAAGTCTCCTCTTGCACTTGCACTTTTTGACATATTAGGTCAAATGTTTAGAGCACTAAAAGTTATCTCAACTTTGGCTAGTTCTCCAAACTATCTCAATTTTTATTCTATAGATTCTAACCTTCCAAGCAATGTGTGGGGCATTACTAGCTGAATCATCTAAGCTATTTGCTTGAATGGTGGCATCAAAATTTTCAAGATCTTCCATATAACCTCATCATCTTGTTTAGTTCCACCCAGAGACTAAATACCTAATTTTTGATATTCTACCAGCATAACTTCTAATAGATTCATCTTCCATCATCTTAGCATCTTGAAATGCACAAATCCAATTTTGCAATCTCATTCTTTTTGCATGATCATCACCTTCAAAAGTAACTTCTAACACTTTTGAAATTTCACGAGAAGTTTGAAAGGTCTTTACCTAATTGTATTCATTCTCTGGAAGAGTTGTTAGTAGGGCTTCTCTGGCCCTCATGTTACACATGAATAGCTCTTTCTCCCTCATTGCATTCCTCTAGCTTTGATACTTCAACAATTTCTTTCTTAGATTTCATCAAAAACCAATATCCTAGATCCATGCATAGAAAATGAGCCTTCATCTTTTCTTTCCAACTATCATAGTTTGCCCCATATAATCTTGGAGTATCTTTCCTAAACATATTCGTCATCGATCTCCCAAAGTTGTTAAGCCTTATCTTCAAGGACCTGATGCTCAAATACCAATTGTTAGAATATATAGTCAACTGATATACTTGGGGGGTGAATTAGTTATCCAACTATTTTCACATTCATTAACCTTAAACAAACTTAACCATGTGAGTAATATAAGACAAAATCACAGCAAGATAATCATGTATAATTAACACCAAATATGTTAACTAGGGAAACCCTTGATCAGACGAAAAACCCTGGTAGAAATGGTAGCCACAAAATGATGTACTAAAATAACTATTCCTTGTTAGGGGATAGACCATGTTAGGAGTTTGTTACAATATTTAATACATATGAGTCCCTATTAGGAGACTTTGAATCCCTATTAGGAGATTCCAAACCTATTAGGAGTTGTGCCAACCCTATTAGGAGTTGTGGAAGGTAGCTAGACCTAATGCCCCAATAGCTTCAAGGTTAAGACCAATGAACCCATTGTCTAAATGATCTCTATATTATTCCTTACAAAATAATAGAACTGAAATGTACTTCCTTCCTTTATCTTTTTCCTATCAACCAAAAAATTTCTCCTTCAGATCTTGTAACTAGATCTCAATTGCACATCCAATGATCCATTGGATCTCTTACATGCATTTAGTAATCATTTTTCTCCTTCTCACACTATGCACTAATAGTTCACATTTTACTTGATCTTCTTCTCCTAGATGCTTTAAAAATAAGGAAAACAACTTTCCTTTATACTGTATCTTCATAATAATTCCTTGAGTTGGCCTTGAAACTTTTCCAATTAATTAAAATAAGATAATTAATTAAATCACAATTGCAATAGCATTGTTGGCTCATAGTCTATACAAAAATTCACACGTGTGATACCATGTATTGTGCACATACTGATGTCACCACATGAATGTCCTATAGCATTGTGTGACTTCATGCCTTTTCATTACATCTTAGCTGAAATAAAGTGATAGATCATCAAAACATTGTTTTCCAATACTCTATTTCTGCATTGCTTTCAGTAAATCAAGTGTAACTCTCATACAACATTGACTCAAACTTAGTCCTCTTAACCACATCATCAGGAAAACCTCAAGAATATTTCCTTTACTGTGCATCATCTAAACTTTCCTTACCTTTTGTGCAACATAAGATCTCTGACTATCATTCTTCTAGTCTTTATAAAATTACTACTTTGTTGACATTAATGACAAATACAGTAATGAATGTAACATATCATACTCTCCAATGCTTTGGATGATTTTCTAATGTAGTATCATCAACATTCATGATAACAAATGAAAGATCCCATCCAATCCACTCAAGATATCAAAAACATCAACAATAAGATCAACACCTATATTTACAACTATGAAGCCAAGGAAGGCAAGAAAGTAACTAAAGCTTCAAGATGAAGATGATGAAGAAAATACCCCAATTATATCCTTAAGGAAGGGACCCCCTACCTTTGAGAAACAACTAGAAAATATAAGGGAAGGAAGGGTATGGTAGGATTTAAATACTTCAGATGTGACTCCAAAAGTAAAGAGGAACATAAAAAGATTGACAAAACACTTGTAATTAAAATGGCAAAATGGAAATATGACCCTTCTAAGCTAAAAGGGTATGCTCTTAAAAATATACTAAAGGTTGTCTCACATCATTAAGATAATGCAACAAAAATAGATAAGGACGTTAGAGAGAAAGCATTGAGAAATATCATGCCTAATCTCTCTGAAAAAGAAATCAAGGAGACCATGTCCAAAAATGAAAACAAATTGACTCCAAGATTCAACACTTTTCTAATTTTTCCAAATAAAATAGAACATGTTTTGCAATCCACAAAAAAGACATGAAAGAACATCTTTGACATCAAGGATGAAGGATCTCTTCTAGAGATTCAAAAAATTGAGGATTTTGCCACTGAGAAGGTTGTAGTAGAAGCCATGTCATCACTTCCCTCCACTTTATCAAAGGAAAAAATTTTGCAGCAATCAATTGAGTTGAACCCAATTCAACCTAGAAATGAAGTGGAGACTATCACATCTTTATTTAGTCTTGTCACAAAGGAAATTGAGCAACATGTTCCATCAGTCTTGATCAAGAAATAAGCTCCATTAGTTTCAACTGAGCATCAAGATCTCTATGTCTCGATTGAGCAACAACAAAAGCAAGAACAACAAAAGATTTGGTTGAAAAAGGAAAACACCAAAATCAAGGGGAAAAGAACATAGTTAATAGCATTGATCTTGAATAGGAGATTGTCATCCTGAATTAGAACCAATCAAATCTATCAACTGAGGAAATATATATATTAGGAGAGCTATGGAAGAAAAGGGCAAATAAAATAATGCTAAGAGCTGAGAGGGAGAGGACCCAAGTCTTGGAAGACATCAAAGAAATATTCATAGATGCTTTATCTATAGAGGTAAATGAAAATTTTCCCATTATTGATCAATTAATTCATATTGTACACAAGTTCAATGAGGATATTAATGGGTAAGACAAACTTCTCATGAAAATTGAGAGAGTTTGAGAATAAAGTGCTAGAAAATGTAGCACAAAAGATAGAAATTGATCAAGTAGAACTATCTACTTTGATATATACATTATAAAATTTTGTAAATAATGTTGTACCTTTCTTTGTAACATTGAGTGGTTCCACCAATTTTACCAAGAAAATAAAAGAAAAGCTGGCCAAGATTGACAAGGACTTGCAGGATACTGCAAATCAATTGATACTTATTCCAAGTTCTAGTCCCAAAGATTTTGCAAAATTTAGATTCTTGATAGATCTACAGATAGAATTTCTAAGGGAAGAGGCCAAAATAAGGGCAGCATTGATTGACATTCAACGTATGTTACTTCCCCACATAGACATTATGCAAAAACTGATGGATCATGCAAGGACATTAGCCAAGGACACAAATCTATCAGTTGCAGATCATATGTCTGAGTTATCAGTAGAGATTCAAATTGATATGCATATTTTTAAGGCTCTATAAGATAAGTAGGATAACACTTTGTCTATTATTTTGAAGGTACACCATGATTTTCTTTCTCATTTTGGCATAACCTTGTAAATATTTTGACATTTATAACAAAAATAAGGGGGAAAGAAAGTGTACAAAGTGGGAAAGCATATACAGAAAGTATATGTACATATTTGTATACATCGAAGGAGAAAATATGTAGAGCAACAAGAAAGATATGTAAAAAATTAAAAAATTAATTAATTATTTTGAAAAACACAAAATCAAATTTTTTTAGTTCATACCAAGTTGCAAAATCTTCAGTACAAACAAAACTACCAGATCAAACATATTCAAAGTGGTAGTTTGACTAAAGAGGTTCATGGTAAGTGTTTTTTTCACTAATTCCAAAGGGGAGATTGTTAATCACATGATAAGATATATTGTCAATTAGTGTCAAAACACTTAGTCATAAGATAGTTGCAACCAAGTCACTAATATGCAGTGTTAATTGAGTTCACTAAGGATCTAAGAAAACAAGTTACCCTTGCATAAATTTGTAGTGTTAATTGAGTTGTAGTGGCAACTAAGTTGATAGTTTACACCAAGCTCTAGTGTCAACTGAGTTGACTGTGCCTAACGATCTCCAATGTGAACCAAGTTATCAGAATAGTCTTGTTCCAAGGTAATAATCTAGATGGAAGAATAGTACAAGCTGAGTCAAAAGCATATACAAAGTGATCAGTTTGAACTATGCACCCAACATATATCGAGTTCTAGAGCTAGCCAAGGAGATAGTGGTGACTAAGTGTTTCTATCATCTGAGTATGACATTGACCCGAGTTGTTGCATTGAGTCAACTTGGTGATTATTTTCAAAACTATTCATGTTTTATTTGACCTATATAATAACTATTTGGATGGATATAAGATATATTTTTTGTCCAAAGGGTGCAGTATCATTGTATTATCATCCAAGCATTAATGAACATCCAAGGAAAGATTGTCTAGAAGGCTAAAAGCATCACAAGGAAAGGAAAAGACTCATCTATCATAATCAGGTGATCAATTTACTCTGAAGGGTCTTCACAGAAATCACAGTTGCATTTTAGAGATCATCCAATAATTCATCCTAATAGGTGCATCAGTCCCAAATCCTTTAATAGGGTGGACCTAATAGTCCTTACAGAAATTCCTAACAGAGTACATACTTAACTATATTATATAAATCCTTTCTCAAGGTGGACCTAGTAGTCCTTATTACTCCTAATAGGGAAAGATCACCAAAAGTGATCATTTGTAAGCCTTAACCAATCAAGTGCAATAGTGAAGCATTGTAGGTGTCGTCCCCACCCCAATTTTACCTTCTACCTAGAGGGTTTCTTGGGTTACCAAATATTGTGCTATGGTGTTGTTACTTTAATTCTTGGATGTTTCATGCATACAAGTAGATTAATCAATATAACAAAGTGGTTCAAGTGAGAGAAGTTTAAGTGGTTCCTAATTCACCCCCACCCCCCACCTCCTAAGTCACCTATGCATTACATTTCCAACACCAAGCATCTCAAAAAAAATTTCAAACTCCTATTCGCCACCTCTATTTTTCCATTAGTTTTTGGATGAAGTGATGAACTGAACTTCAAATCAATCTTTAAATTCTTCCACAATATACACCAAAAACACCCAATAAACTTGGTATCTTGATATAAAACTATACTTTTTGGTAAATTGTGATATCCCCATTTTGACATATAATTTAAATAATAAATAAGTATTATATATAAAGTAATATTAACAATAATATTTTATAAGTAATATTATATTATAATCATATTATAATAGTAATATGAAAATATGAATGAAATAATAATCTAATATAATAAATAATGATATTATTATTAAGATATATTTTAATATAGCAATACTATATTAATAAAGTATTATAATATAATATAATATATATAGTTGATATATTATTAAAATAATATATGTTATAATATAATTATTAATATAATATATCTTATGATATTAATTAATATAACCAAGCTTATTGATATAAATATATAATTAATATAATTATATTATTAATAATATAATATAATTAATATTACAAAAGGATGTGACTATTTCTATTAATATATATATGGAATAATAACGTTGGTAAGGATCATCAGAAGGAAATATTATAAAACTTATACAAATTAAAGGTAAATAGCTAAATGTCCCAAAATAGGACATTATGCAAATGATGTATTCTCACCACTTCTCTGAAGAACAACTCTTCCACATGAACATTATCACTAGTCTTCTTATAGGAAATGAGATGTGTTATCTTTGAAAAACTATCACCCACCACAAACATAGAATCATGCCCTCATTGAGTCCTTGGTAATCCAAGAATGAAATCCATGCTGACATCCTCCTATGGCATCTTTGGTACAGATTTTGGTTGATACAACCCCGTATTTTACTTCACTCCTTTCACCATTGACATACCCTATAACTCTATACAAACTTCTTCACATATTTTCGTAATTGTGGCTAATAATAATTCTCAAAAACCAAAGAAATGGTCTTATCTCTCACAAAATTTCCATCAAATCCTCCCATATGTTTCTCCTTGATGAAATTCTCTCTCATAGAACATTTGGGAATGCACAACTGACTTATTTTGAACATCATAACATCTTGGATTATGAAATTCAACCACTTTTTCCTATCATGTGTAATAGGTATTGTACAAGCCTTCCGAGTGTAGCCAAATCAATCCTCTAGATACAAATTACTAAGTTCCTTGAAGACAACCATCTCAATCTACATCTGTGTTAGCAAAAGTTATCTTCTACTAAGGGAATTTCAATTCTGTTAGACTTTCCTCTCACATGCTTCAAAAAAAATGTATAACTTTTCAAAAACCCAACCCACTTCAAATGCCTTTTATTTAATTTTCCTTGACTATTCAAATATTTTAAAGCTTGATGATCAGCATACAAAACAAACTCCTTAGGAAGAAGATAGTGTCTCCAATTCTTTAATGCATGAACTATAGCATACAATTATTGATCATAAACATAATATTTTCTTTTGGCATCATTTAAATTCTCAATAAAATAAGAAATAGATCTACCTTCTTGGCTCAAAAAAGCTCCTATTATAGTCCTACTAGCATAACAATCTACCTAAAACATCTTGTTAAAATCCAGAAGTGCTAAAATAGGTTGCTTTGTAACTTTATGTTTGAACAAATTAAAACTCATATCTACTCATGTAGTCCACTTAAATTATTTCATATCCCCTCTTATTGTTTTATTGTTAAACCTCTTATGAACCTTCTGTAATAACTAAATAGTCCATAAAAATATCCTACCTATGTAGCACTCTTTGTCATAGGTCATTCAAGGATAGGCATCACTTTCTTTGGGTCCATTTTCAGAGCTTCTACTGAAACTAAAAATCCCAGGTGCATTGAATCCTCTTCCCAAAACTACACTTCTTCAAGTTCATCAACAAATTTTCTTCTCTTAACTTATTAAACACCTTTCAAATATGCATTAAATGCTCCTCCAACATCTTACTAAAGATCAAAATATCATCTAGGTAAACAATGTCAAAATTATCTAGAAAATCCTTTAGTAAGTCATTCATGAGCTGCATGAAAGTGCTCAGTGCATTGGTTAGCTAAAAAGGTATGACTAACACTCATAGAATCTTTTCCTAGTCTAGAAGGAAGTCTTCCACTCATCTCCTTCTCTAATCTAAATCTGATGTTATCCACTCTTCATATCTATCTTTGTGAAATACACAGCTCCACTCAAATAGTCTATAATATCATCCATCCTTGGCAATGGAAATATTTACTTGATTGTGATCTTGTTGATAGTGCAAGAATCTATGCACATCCTCTATCCTCCATTATTATTTGGTGTCAATACTACTAGTACAACACATGGACTCAAAGTCTCTTGAGTTAACCCCTTTTGCCATAACTCATGCACTTATCTGTTCAAAGCCTCACTTTCTAATAGTGTCATTCTATGTGTTTCCTTATTTCAAAAACTAGCTCCTAGAATCAAATCCATTTGGCAATTACTCTTCCTTATCGGTGGTAATCCATCAGGCACATTATCAGGTATAATATCTAGAAATTCTTCCAACAAATCTATAACTTATGTAGGTACCTCTTGTACTTCATTATCATCTATAGGATTTTTTACAAAATACATATGCTCATGCCTCATACCATCTAATAACTTCTTTCCATCAATAGAACAAACTCTAGAAGCACTACATACCTTTTCATTTGTATCCTTCAATGACTTCTTATGTTTTATTCCATCCTTTGTCAGAGTATAGGTATTTGCATGCCCATCATGTACAACATGCCTAACAAATTACCATGACCTACCTAACAACATATGACATATGTCCATAGGTATGATATCACATAGCACCTCATCCTAGTAGCTTCCAATCTTGAACTTCATTGAGCATTTCTCACTAACCATGACTTTGTCGTCATCTTGCACCCATGCCATATGATATGGATGTGGGTGTTTCTTCCTCTTTAGCTTCAAATTTGTGACCATATTTTTAGTACTTCTTCCATAAATTATCACATCATAACACTTATCTTCACATTTACACCTTGTGTGAAACAAGCTCCTTCTTTGACCAGTTTCATTCTCTGCACTCAACAAGGCTCTTCTGTTAACTAGGACTTCTCCTCTTTTAGCATCTTCAAAATGTGATGATTTGGCATCTTCAACAACATGCACAACTCTAGCTTGGCCTTTTGTTCTCTGATCCACCCTTACGTAGTACTGGGAACATTCTTCTCCATACTGAAAGAATTTTCCATGAAAAACCTCCTCTTCCAAATCCATGGCACTATGATGAGATTGTGGTAGATCTGTTGCAAAGAGTGGAGATACCCTACATTCCTAATTCAAGATCTATAATACATTTACACACAAAATTCTTGCAAACAAGGTTTCAAGAATGGTGAATCCTAATGTTTATCTTTTCTTTCAATCATTTACATTTACATTTCTCAATTATAGTTAATTCCTTAACCTAGGGCTTGAAAAATTACCAGCTAAAGGATTGCAGATTTGGAACCTACTTTTTACAATATTTCTAGAGAAGTCAATTTTATATTGTTGAACTACATCAACATGGTTGTAGGATGTCTTCCAAAGTCAACCTAGTCCCTTTGTCCCCATTTTCAGGGAGATTTTTGTGTTTTGCTCCTTTCTTCATTTTATTCTAAGATCTATGGATGGATCTTTAGATACAATTCAGATCTATGAGTTTTGGAGCTAAAATACATTTTCCTTTATTCATTTCAAGGTGATTAATTTACATTTTATTTCCTTTCATATCTTTACCCCATATCTATATCTTAATTGGGATAATTGTCTTCTCATAGCATCTAGATTTACTTTATCTTTCACATTCACATTATTATATCAATGGCCAAAGAGTACATTTCCTTGTATTGTATTCCTCTTTATGATTTGAATTTAGTACTAGAACCCTTCTTCCTTTGGGTTGTAGCTAATCTAATTTGGATCGTAAGTACAATCATATTTGGAAATTCCCTTGTTTCACTCATGCACATATTTGAATGGCTTAGTGGCCTAGAATTGGGAGATCTACAACCCTATTTAAAGTGTCTCCCTTTTTCCCCTAAACATTTTTGTGAACCCAAATTTCTCACCCTCTTTCTTGGAGTTAGATATTCCTCTTTTGGAAATCTCTCTTGTTTTGTATTGACTTCACCTAAACATTTTGGTGAACCTGACAAGTCCCCTCTTTTTATTTTGGAGTTAGACCCTCTTATCTCTCTTCTTATATTTAGCTATCTTATGTTTGGTTATATCTCTCTTTTATTCTCTTTATTAAATTTTCATGGTTAGATATCATTAGGGTTAATTTTTGTGATCTCTTATTTTATAAGCTTAATTACATGAAGTCCAACCTATAGCATTTCCATTAGGAAAATGCCTAGACTCATGGGCTCCTTTGATAATGATTTATCTTTTCTTCCTAGGACTTGTGATGACACTCAAATATTTACTCATGATCTTAATCCTATAATGGAGCATAACTCTTTTCACTCATCCCACAATGAAAATAACTCTTTAATATTTCCTCCTTTGCAAGTTGATTAGCTTTCTAGTGAATTTGATAAATTGGAAACTTGTCTTGCTCAAGAAAATCAAAATCCCAATAGCATTGCTACTATTTGGAGCTCTTAAGAATCTTGTTAATACTGATGACAATAATATTTCTATCTTGTGTGGTATATCTCACCATATTAATGCTCATACTAAGTCTTTGATGGAATGTGCTCAAGGGATAGGATATCTTGCTCCATTCAGAACTATTGAACCTTCCATCCTAATTTCTACCACCATTTCTAGCATACCTACATATTCTTCACCTCTTATTATTACTTCTACCCAAGTGTCCACTCCTTCAAGTGTTGGTCTTCCTAGCCTTTAATTTCCCATGAGTGTTCCTCCTACTTTCATTCCTTATTCATTACTTTTATATAATATGGTTCCTTTTACTTATTCAAACCCTTTATCCATTCCTTCTAATCCTCTACTAACATCTTTGCATACTCCTTATTATAATTTTCCTAATCCATCTAGAATACCTATGCCTACTAGAATTTCTTTAGATCCTATGGTTAGTACATTGGTTCAAACCATCATTTCTTTACAACAAAAACTTGCTCAATTAACTCAATATAAGTACAGTAATCCTACATGTGATGTTGCTAATCCTCTTTCCATATATATCCTTCATGATATTATCCCACAACATATTGAGGTACCTCATATTGAGAATATTATGGTAAGGGAGATCCCATAATTCATGTTAAAACTTTCCAAAAGTATATGTAGTTATTTTTCTCACAATTATAGGCTTATGGCTAAGTTGTTTCCATATCCTTTTAGGGATAAAGTCTTACAATGGTATTTCTCTCTACCTCCTTGTTCTATTGATTCTTTTCAAACTCTTTCTAATGATTTCATTCAACAATTTTAGAATAATATTGGTCCTCAAATTTCTTTAATTGATTTAATGCATTGTAAGAAAAATATCAAAGAGAAGTTACTAAATTTAATGATAGATTTAAATATTTGTATTCTCAAATTTCTTGTCTTGTGACTAATCATGATATTCAATGTAACTTTATTTCTAATTTTAAAAAAAGACATAAGAGATAAGATTCTTCTTACTGAGTATACCTCTTTTTCACATCTATGTGTAGTGCTTCACCATTACCAGTTATAAGTGAGTCAACTTGAGAGCTCTATTCTGATGGCTCTTGTTTCTAATGATAAGAATGATGCTTCTAGAAATTCAAAGAAGTTCTCTAAACTTAGAAATTTCATAAAAATCAAGTCTACACAAATATTTGATGATCAAGTGGCTACTACATCCCAAGGTACAACTAATTTTTTCTCTATATTTCATCCTAATCATCACTATACTTATTTATCTAAGTCTTGGTCCATTATGTTCTTCACATTCCTCTTATTAATCCTATTGATAATATTAAACCATTTCCTAAGCATTTTGACTCAAATCATTTCTATCAATATCACCATCAACCAACAGATGATAATCAAAACTATTATGGTTTGAAGAATGTCATTTGAGACCTTATTGATTCTAAGGCTATATCTATTTATGCTCAACATAATAACATGAACAAATTTATTGCACCACCTAATAAAAATTTGTTTAATTACACTAATCCTCTACCTTCTCACTCAGTGAATGTTATTAATTAAACTTATTCTTCCAATCACCATATTGATTATGATGAGAAGATACAAGAATCCACCTAAACCTAAAC
Organism: Cupressus sempervirens; assembly: GCA_028749045.1. Taxonomy (NCBI): domain Eukaryota; kingdom Viridiplantae; phylum Streptophyta; class Pinopsida; order Cupressales; family Cupressaceae; genus Cupressus; species Cupressus sempervirens. The sequence goes on from CM053788.1 coordinate 118,541,585, forward strand.
AAACACCTATTATTACCTTTAGTCAACCTGATATGTTTAAGGCACCTAATGATCCTTTTTACATCACTGCTAGAGTTTCTCATATTCCTTCTCATGGTACTTTGGTTTATCCTTCCTCTTCTATGAATGTTATCACCAAAGAATACCTTTTTACAAAGGGTTAAATAGAGATACTTATGATAATACTCCTATGTGGACTTAAGGTTGTAATGGTTTTCTTTATCATCCTCAAGGTTCTATCACTTTATCTATTACTTTATTAGGGAAATCCATTTTTAATAACTTTGTTTTCATTCCTACTTCTAATAAATTTCAAGTGAAGCATGTTATTCCATGGCTTTATTTCATGAAAGTTGTAGCTTCTCCTATTCATAAATGCCTTAAATTTCCTTGTGATGGAAACAATATAATTATTAATTATTCTCTTTATAAACCATTGCATCTTAGAGATTCTATTTAGATTGATTTTCATGGGCCCTCTCATCCTAAAAATCCCACCTACTCATCTTGATAATCTCTATAGAAACTATCAAAGACATAAAGTAGCCAATATCATGGAGTCGGTTCTTCCTACACCTATCTTTCCTACTACTCCAACTTCTAAACCTACTCCATCAGCTACTATACCTGAACCCACTAATGTTTCTTCTTCGGAACCTATGGTAGTTGATCTAATCCTTCTATTGTAACTCATAAGACTATTTTCAATCAACATGCTCATCAACATCATGAGAGCCATAAAGCTAAAACTAAGGCTATAGCTCATTCTCTTTCTTCTCAACCTACATCTTCATCTCAATATTTACCTTCCATTGATCAAACCATGCATGAATATTTGGAGGAATCTAAACAAGGTAACATTATGCATTGGGATAAACATGATGATTATGTTTTTATTTTAGATTTTATTAATCTAGATATGGAAGATACTTTAGCTAGTAGGGATGAGGAATTATTTGAAATGGATATTGATTTTCCTTGCATACTTTCTATGTAGCCTGCAATCACTCCTTTACTTAGAACTCATTGTGTTTCCTACTATAATGGATATTGTTACTCTCATGAGTCACCATCCTTCCCCTACAATTTTGGACCATTATGGAGTAGGGGCACACAGAATGGTTGATGTGGATTTTATTCATCATAGTAGTCTTTTTGCTCTTGTGTTGTGTTTTCCCCCATGTTTTTTTGTTTTATGTTTTATCTTTTGATTTCTTTAGACAATCCTTGTTTCTTCATTGAGCTCAAGAGGATAAAGTGATTGGCATGTCACAAACATTATTCTATTTGTATCTTTTTCTTTTATATGTTGTTACATGTTATTTCATACTTGTGCTATTGTTCATACTAGTGATCTTGTATAGTCTTTTTGGTTGCTTTAGATATGGTAACACTAATTCTTTTTGGTCTACGCATTATTGGACCAAAAATACTCTCTTCGTAGCTCTTCTATGTCTTTTTCTCCATTGTGTCATAGTTCTACCTCCTTTGGGGAATGATGATATTTTCATACTTGATAATATTACATATTATCATATGATCTTACCAACCCCAAAATTAGAAGATCCCTTTTGTGCTCTTTCTTTTTTGTTATGTGCTCCTTTCCCTTGATATGCTTCTCTTCTTTGGGGAATGTCATAGTGGAAATGTTATTTAGTGGATGCATCTACACCTCCATTAAAGCCTTTCTCCCATTAAGGTGTCTGTAATCACTTTAATGTAGGGGCATACACTTAGCTCATCCTTTGTCCATGGAATACAAATACAATTTTTTCATATAACTTGGAGTACTTCATCCTTTAGTGCTTTCTTTGATATCTAAGGTATACCTAAATCTACACATTGTTATTTCATGTTTATCCCCTCTCCCACTTTTTCTTTTCTAATTTTTGTGAAACTATTATTAGTTCTTGGGGGCTTGGTTTCTTTTGGATTCCTAGATTTTTTGGGGCTCAAGGCCCAAAAGGCCTTAGGAGTTTAATTAGTTTTTTACAATCATTTAATTGGCTCATACTATTTTCCCACTCAAAAAATTTGTATATTAGGAGACTTTGAGGCATCATTTTCATATCTCAAGCATCTAATTCATTCAATCACTCAAGATCTTTCTCTCAAGTGAAAATTTGTGAATTTTTCTTTTAAGGAATTCAAGTATTCTATATTTTCAAGAATTTAAACAAGGAGATTTCTATCTAGAATTGAATGATCATTTGTGAGAATTTCATCTTCAAGATCTAGCTTATTATTGTCCATCAAAGGAGGATATCTACATTGAAGCATTCATTATACTCTTCATTGGTGCACTTTTATATCCATGACACCATGATGGTATTGTGGTAGAGTCATTGCAAAGAGTGGAGATACCCTCCATTTCTAATTCAAGATCTACAATACATTTACATCTAAAATCATTACAAAGAAGGGTTTTAAGCAAGGTGAATCCTTATAATTATCTTACCTTTTAGCCATTTAAATTTACATTTCTCAATTATGGTTAATTCCTTAACCTAGGGCTTGACCAAGGAAAGCCCTCATCAAACCCCAACCCCAAAATCCTTCTTTTCTATGTTGATTTGCATACTATCAACAAGAGGATTACAAATCTGGAACCTACTTTTTGGGAACTTTCTAGAAAAGTCATTTTTAGATCATCACACTATAACCTAGCTGTAGGAAATTTTCCCAAGTTGATCTAGTCCTTTAGTCTTCATTTTTGGGGAGATTTATTGGTTTTGTTACTTTCATCCTTTTATTCTAAGATTTGTGGACGGATATTTAGATACAATTTAGATCTACAAGTTTTGGAGCTAAAATACATTATCCTCTATGTGTTTTAAGGTGAGTCATTTACATTTTATTTCTTTTCATATCTTTACCTAATATCTATATCTTAATTGTGCTAATTGTCTTCACATAGAATCTAGATTTACATTATCTAAGTAATTAGTTCAATTTCACATTCACATTATCCTATTAAGGGCCAAAGAGAACATTTCCTTATATTGCATTCCTATTTATAAGTCAAATTTAGTATTAACACCATTCTTCCTTTGCATTCTAGCTAATATAATTTGGATCATAAGTAGAATCATATTTGGAAATTCCCCTTTTTCCCTCACACACATATCTGAATAGCTTAGTAACCCAGAATTGGGAGATGTACAACCCTATTTAAAGTGTCTCTCATTCCCCCTAAGCAATTATAAATATGCCACATAGTGGGGTCCTTATTGAAAATTTTCAGATTTTGAGGCTCAATGTTGACAATCCCCTTTATCACTACAAAAAAATACATAGGGTAACTTACTCTAAGAAAAATACATATAACTCTTGATATAGTTAGGTAAAATTATCATCATCAAAAAATAACAAAGAAATAAAAATGTGCATTCATTTAGTTGGTTATTATCAATAAGCCATCCTCTCCACAAACTAGGCCATGCAAGCTATAGTTTCCTACAACATTTTCAATAGAGTATACAAGGATTTGTAATCACCTAAAAATGATCATCTATACTATTAGCCCCCTTCTTAGCATTTTGGCTAAATTAATTAATTATTTTCCCATGCAAGATTTCTAGAAATAACTTTATTTGATTTAACCTATAGTATGACTATAATATCCTAAGTCCTTATTTGATTAAAAGAACATATCCCCTTTTAATTAAATAAAAGACCACATTCTTCTAACCCACTCATTGTACACACATAAAGTCTTTCCTTTATTTACAAATTAAAAGAAAAGCTTGTTTTCTCACATGAAGAGTCAACTCCTTTCATTGGTTGACTTTCTCTTGCACATGGATCATTCAAAATTTCAACCCCACCCCTTGATCATCCACTTCTTGATCTTGATCTCAACTATTTGTATCTCTTTAAAAGAGAGAGCTTTCTTCCTCTATAAGGATCCCATTTTTGAGCTAGTGTTATCTGCAAGATTCTTGACAAGTTTCCTTAGAGCTTTGTGGAGAAATTCTTGCTCATCTTTCTTAGTTTAGTTGCATTATTTCTCATCTTTCTTAGTTTAGAAGAAATTAGTTCTCCACAAAGCTCTAAGGAAACCTGACAAGAAACCTACAACATAACATTAGCTCAAAAATAGAATCCTTGGAGAGGAAGAAAGCTCTTTCTTTTAAAGAGATACAGATGGTTAAGATCGAGATCAAGAAGTAGATGATCAAAGGTGGGGATTTAATTTTGGCATGATCCATGTGCAAGAGCTAGTCAACCAATGAAAAGGAGTTGACTTATCATGTGAGACAAAAGGGTTTTCTTTTAATTTATAAATAAGGAAAAGAATTTATATGTGCACATTGAGCGGGTTAGAAGAATGGGGTCTTTTATTTAATTAAAAGTGGACATGTTCTTTTAATCAAATAGGGACTTAGGATATTATAGTCAAACTATAGGTTAATTCAAATAAATAAATTTTTAGCAATTTGGCCCAAGAAAATAATCAATTAATTCAACCAAAATACAAATAAGGAGATAATAGTCTAGATGACCATTTTTAGGTAATTATATTTCCCTATTTTGACTAATGTGTGATCGATCTAGGAACACATTGCCTTAAAGAATAAAGAAGTCAACTAGGCAACAATAGATAAAGAGATCTGATTCTAAAGAATGAAATGCAGGATGAGATATCAAGTCTTGAATGTGCATCCTGGTAGTGACAGTACTGAACAATAGGAGAGAGACAATATCAAAACTCAAGAAGAGTACTAACATCAAGTAAAGAAAATAGATTGAGAGAAAATGAAAGAATCGAGCATATGTTCCTGAGAAATAGATAACTATAGCATGCAAGCAATGATGGAGTATTTATGCCCGCTCAAAATCAAACCTAAAATTAGGTAAAGGGAATGTAGAAATGAGCCAGATATGAGAAAAATGAGAGATAGAAAATTCCATGATGAAAAATATGTGTTTAGAACCAAAGAGTGACCATAAGGAACTGATAGAATGCCCATGTTTGACTTGAGTTGACCAAGAAGTATAATGTATGCAAATTAGGTCAAATCAAGTAGAAATATGATTTAGAAGTGAAAGATGTGGACTAAAGTGGGTATGAAGTGTATAAATGATAAAAACATGGAGAAATGAAGGTGCCTCAACAAAGATTCAAAGATTTAGACCTTAAAAGCTCAGCTAACTGCATAGAAAAAGGTAGAATTTTAAAATGCAATTTTGACCATCAAGATGAACTCTGATTTCATTTTCCATCCTAAAAATGGATCCAAGATGTCAAAATTATCCATGCTACAAGTTTTTTAGGATTCTGAGGAGTTTGAAAAATGGGTCAAAATGAAACTGGAGGACTCTATAAGGGGTCCAAGGGTTAGTTTCAATTCATTTTTCTTTTGTGATTTTGGAGAGCTCTTGAGTGATTTTGAGAGTGATCGTGGCTCTAGAAGGAATTTTGACATAAAGGCACCATTTCAAGCTCAACTTGTTGCACAACTGGCCACCAAACTATGAGACCCTGATTAATCTTCAAGAATTTTATACTTTTAGAGTCATTTTGAGGCATTTTAGCATGTTTTTAATGCATTTTTGAGTTTTTTTGCAAATTATCATGAAATACTTAAAAATAATTATAGGACTATATTTAGAAGTATACTTCTTCTACACAAATTTTATCATACTATTTGAAAAGTTCCATCGTATTGGGCATACCCAACTATGGCCTGGAATGGTGCGAGGTATTGCATAATGTGAAAGTATCACCTGATAGTTGTGAGAAGTATCGCATGATACTTAGTTAGCATAAATTATCTCCTAGTTATTTTTTGAGCAGTTTTGAATGTGTAGGAGTAGATTTTGAGTGTGAGCTTATTATTTTCTATCATTTTGATCTATTTATGATGTCACTTGGTCTATTACAACTGATACTAACATTTCCATGCTTGCCTGACTTGGTAATGCAGATTGTCTTTACCACACCATTGATCAAAGCCCCCAAGGTGGTAAGGTTGCAAGTCCTCAGTGATCTAGAGGATGACAAGAAGGTTGCTATAGATAGAATGGGATTTAGGTGGTCGCTATGCATGGCCCGTATATGGGGAACCACATATTATTTATTGCACTTGCTAAGTGGTGGAATAGTGAGCATAATACCTTTCATTTTCCCACTAGTGAGGCCACCATCACATTGGAGGATGTATATCACATCCTTTGTGTGCCATGCCATGGAGACTATGTGTGTATAATCATTGTGTTTTGATATTCATTTTTTTCAAGTTTTTTCTATCCATATGAGGTGTGTTGATGTGAGTTTGATTATGTCACCACAAGTTTACTATGATCATACCTCGACATAGAGAAGGTTGGTAGTAAAATGGTTGTTCAAGGATGTTACCATCCTAGGCTACCACTTGAGTTGGGAGAGGTGTTGGAAATAACAATGGAAAGTAAACTCTAGGGGGGAGGGGGTGAATCAATACTTCAAAACTTTATCCATAAAACATTCACTACACATCCATCTCACAATTTAGCATGTAAAGTTAAATAGCTAGCTACACATGTTCATCCATAGAAATGAAATAAATAACACAACACAATAAATTTGTTACCCAAAAACTCTCCAATGTGAAGGTAAAATTGGGTTGGGGATGACACCCACAAATCTTCACTACTGTAGTTGTAAAGTGTAGCCAATTAAGGTTACAATAAGTTTGACCATAAACTATGATCTACCTAGTGAGGGGCATGCCTTGTTAAAGGCTCACAAAGATTGTTAGGTCTCACCTTGTTAAAGGATTTCAACACCCTACTAAAAGTGTGCCTTTTTAGAGGACTTAAACTTACAATAAAGAAAGCACACAATTAAGAGATTTACTCAAGTCTATTAAGACTACTATGTTAGGAGATTTTCTCTACATCACCTATTTGAATGATTTAGCACCATGATCCTTCAGTTAGCACTCTATTGCTAAATGTCATATCTTCTCTTTCTTGATGTGTACTTTATCCTTCTAATCATATGTGTCTCCTCTGTCCTCTTTCTTCTTTCCTTTATTCTCTCTAACTGATTCTGCAATTCATAACATTATTACAACCTCCATAGCTCCTATGAATGTCTTCTTTTCACCTAGCAGCTATCTCTCTTACGTCTCCTTCACTTTATTCATGTATAGAAACTATTTAGGGTTTTTCTCCTTAAGTAAGCACAAGTGAGCAAGGGTTAGGTAGGAATCAATGACTGAGGTTGATCCACATTACCACTTAGAACATTCTTCAATTTGATTGATTGCATGTATAGGGATTAATAATATGCATCCATCCTTATCTTCTAGAATTGCAAAATAATCATTAAGTCAACCCAAAAATGGTTTACATAGAAGTTTGTTCCATTATAAACAAATATGTCCAAAAATATTCACTTGGCACTTGAAGTCTCTGATGCTCAATATCCACTATATCTTCAATGTTGTAACTTGGCTTTTGAATGACTCGACATCCACTATTTACTTGCCACCTAGATCACTCAGCATGTATAGATTGCTTGGATCATGAGTGACTCAGCACTAACTATCTATTCAACACATATTGGTGCTTGATACTAATTAGGTATATTACTTCACATGTATTATCCATAAACTTATGCTCAACATGCTTTGATCACTCGGCTTGAACTAAAATTCTGAGAAATAATGACTAAATGTTTTGTCACTACCTTCTCAAAACCAATCTGAGATTAATAATCTCCCCCTTTGATATGAGTGGAAAAAATATGTTTTCATGCATATACAATCCTTATTATGAGCATAACTCAAACAATGTATATCTGTGACTCGAATCGTATACAAAATTTTAAAACTTCAAAATTTGAAAAATGGATGACTGACTATCATACCTTATTTCTCCATTACCCCCCTGAGTAAATGTTTCCTTTTTGTATCTAAATATGATACTACTGCTGAGTATATTTTTTGTACCCTGTTTTTGCATAATTAATCCCCCTTACTCAAAATTTCATAATCCATTTATAAACAAAAACTTTATAATACCTCTTTTTTTGACACTTATGTCTTGGGTGGTATAATAATAGTGTGTTTATCCAAAAATGATTAATGTATCTCCATTATGATTTTCAACACTATATCCTAATTACTGCATGCTACCTATAAAGAATGATATTGAATATCTGGATTGGCAGCAAGGTTAACTAAGCCATCATGAGTGGAAAGAAGACAATCTTTCTTCATCAATGTCTCTGTATAGGATAGTTCCTTTTGCAATACTTCCATGTGTGGGGTCAAAATGGATTGGATGTTGATCAAGGTAGCTCAAATATTAGCATCTTGTGCTTTCATCTTGGCAAACCTACATTGTGTGGATATCAGTCTCTAAAAATATGACTAACTTTGACTAGGAGATAGTTTTAAGGTATTACTTGTAGTCTTTAGATCTCCCTCTAGTTGGTCAGCATCCATTTGATAACTTTGTGTAGAGAGAGAAAATTTTGTACAACACCTTCTTCACACTATACATCTTGGTTTCTAAATCAACCTATCATAGTGCAATGGAACTAGATATATTTTCAAGTAGCTTATTGTGAATTTTTCTTTTAGACCATTCTAATAGTTTAGTATTGGAATCTATGTCTTCATCACTAACCTTATCAACAATATTTACCAATTGCTCAATAATTGATTTGTCTTCGTTAGTAGGTGGAAGACTGAAAGCATCAAGAAAGATATCTTTGATGTCATGAAGCACTTGCTTCTACTTATGCTCCCTTCTTAGCAACTCTTATTGTTTCTTTCTCTATAGAGCTTCATGTAGAATGCTCATCTACTCAAAGGTGATTGTGTTAAGATCAAACTTTGGTAGTTAAATCACCTAGCTTACATCTCCATAAGATATTTCATTTGAGCTCCTTGATGTTTCCACACTTGGCCTTGACATCTGCAAGGGTGTGACATGAGGGATTGGCCTCTGAAGAACTTGACTACTGGTAGGAGTAATAGAAACTGGCAAGGTAACTAGAGTCTGTATGGAAATTTGTTCCTCTGGGGCAGTAGTCACCTTCAAACTTATCATTTTTTCTCACTTCCTACTATGCTTCACCTTAATTTTTTGGAGTAGGTGCATGACTTGATTCCTAACCTAGTTTAAATTTAGTTCCATCTTTCTCAAATGTGACTAAGGCTTTCTTAGTTGAAATGGGTGGCAACTTGTGTTCTATTAATAAAACTTAGTTGTTTAGTGCTTGCACTTTGGTCTTCTATCTTTTTTACCTCTGTAGTTTGAGGGGGCACATTAGATCTATCAATTTGTTTCTCCCTTATTGATGCCACTTCTACCTTTTCAATTTCATCTATTCTCACCAATATAGGATTTGTGCATAATTTGTTGCTATGGTAGAATCCCTCAATATCTTTTTCAAATCATCATCACTCAAAGGATTATGTTATGAGTAGAACTATCAGGAACATCATTTATTTCTATTGAGTCCTATTGACTCACTTGTTCTAGAAGTGGGGGACAATTTCTTGGCACTTGTAAATCTTGTCCATTCTATTTGTCTTGTTGCTCTTCTATAATTATGGCTTCTATTGTTGCTTCCTTCATACCTCCCACACTACCATCCTTGAATAATACCTCTTTTGTAGTTTATATTGTCTCTTGTTCATCTTTATTAGGGTCTTACATTCCTTGCTAACCTTTCTCTTTTATAGTAGGAGTGGATAACCCATAATTAGATTTCCAAATAGTTTTGCTTTTGGTTACCACATCCTTAATTTTCTTATTCAAGATATGGAAAGCTTTATATTTAGGGGAAAGTTTAGACTTGTTCTTTTCCATAGCCTTAGTAAATTTCCTTTTGGTTTCTTAGCTACCTTAACTTGCTTGGTGGTTGCCCTTGTGCTAGATCTGGTAGCAAGTATTGCTAGCTTCTATTGTGAAACTTTCACAAGCTTCTTGGTTTACTCCACTTCAAGCTCCTTTGCCTTTCTCTTCTTCTTCTTAGCTAGTTTAGGTTCTTCCTTGGAACCTTCTTAATTAACTTCCTTATCTTCTACTTGGCATTAATTAAGTGCCAATGGGGCTTGGACTTGTTTGACCTCTTCATCATCTTCATCTTCCTCTTCTTCTCCCCCTTCGCAAAATCTCTCTTTCTAATATTTCACAAGTTTGTTCTTCTTCCTATGAACATTAGTTGTTTTCAAGTCAATTGTAATCCTAGACTTGGCTTCCTCGTAGTTCCCAAATGAGGTGGAACTTTTATCAATTTCTTCTACCAGTAGAGTTGTGATACCTATGAAATGCCTCATCTACATTAATCACATATGACAAGGGCTTAAGCCATCTAACTCTAGGAATAGTTTCCTACACATATGTATAATCTACATCAACTAAGAAGAAAACATCATTGTAATGTTTCTCCACTAGTGACACAGGAATCCTTAGTCATTCCTTTATGGATTTCTTAAAATCCTCAAAATAGATAGTCATAAATGATTCAAAATTATATCCAAGTTTCTCTATCAACTTTGTAATCTAAACTATAATAGACCTATTGGTCTTCCAAGCAACTTTTCCAAAATTTGGAAGTGTGTTTTTCACATAAAAGAATATGTAGACTAGTAAAGAACCAAATTTGCAAGATGCACTCTTCATTTCCCTTATTGCCTCCAAGTTTTCATATATTTTCTGAAGTTGCAACTCAAGAAGGTCATAGATGTGGTCTCTCTTCATTATCTTGTATCCCAGATCTATGGCCATATAAGATACATTATTTAGTTTGCTAGACTAAAAGAACTTGTGTGCACTCACTCTCACTAAAAAGGCAATTAGGGGGTCCGAGATATAATCTACAGACACCCCTCTCTTGTTCCATATTGCACCTATATTTTTCTCAATTATCTCCTTTGAATCACTATGCATGCTCTTAGGTTTGTCTAGGGTAAGATACCATGTTACTCGGTTGATGATCCTTTTGGTGCTCTTAATTGGTCCATTTCCTAACCATATGAAGTCATCATGTATTCTATTGAGCACAATCTTTATTCTTTTAGTCTTGAATACATTAGGGAAATCTAGGGCACAAGTCAACCTTTTCTTTTCTACAATTTTGTTTTCTTTCCTTAAGACTTCATCCTCACAAAGTTTGTTGTACAAATCCCTTATCTCCATGTCTCCTATACTTCTTACTTTACAAGTATAACAACATCTGACGTCCTAAATCATGAGAAATTTTGGTCGTATCATCAAAAATGCACTAGATGAATCTCCTTTATATGTTATTTTAGGTATTGCTCAAAAAGGTAGTTGTCTTACATCATTACTAATTAGTTTCACATTGAAAACCTCCTTTCCCTCTTTCCTAACACTCAAAAAAATGATAGCTACCATATTTATTACTTAGGGTTTACAAAAATTCAAAAAGTGAAACTCAACACCAATAAAATACCTTTCCAACATGATGAATGAGTCGAGTTATAATTGAATTTAGTTTGCAAATGCAAAAATCTCTTGTTTTTATTCACCTTTGTGCTCTTTGTGCTCTCTTTGATCACTGGTAAATGCAAATGAGTTGAGAAATGACTATATAACCCTTAGAATTCTATAATAAATGCTTAATGCTTACACAATTGTAATCATGGCTACCATAGGGTTTCCAACTCACTCGGCTTCCACATGATTTATACTATGCTTGACTTATATTGAAATCTTGTCTAGTACTAACATAACTCCTTCACTCGACACTAACTTTGAAAATTTCCATGCTAAGTAACATCATGAAAACTAATAAAACTATATATTTCTTCTAGATCCTAACCAATACATTACATCTTAATCCATTCATGTATTATCTTTTATGAACTTTCATTCTTGGAACTAATGTATAATATAACTTTGAAATATTAGTCCCATGCATATCTCTTGATTGCCTAGTTGGAGGTGATGTGATCACCTGATCCATTGGAAAAAGTGACCTCATCTGAACTTGATGTGTTGCAATCTTCCTTCTTCTTCCATGTCTTGTTCATTTGCACTTTGACCTTCTCAAGTTTGATCTTTTCTTTGCCTTTATTGTTTCCATTGCTCGGCGATGGCGACCTAGTTGGACAACTTTTGCTAATATGACTAGTCTTCAAATGAATAAAGCATGTATTCTCACTCAACCATCTATTACAGTTTCCTCTAAAATGTGTTCTAATGCAATTTTGAAGAACATGTCCATATTATTGACAATAGTGACAACTATACCTTGTGTTGTAATCCTAATTGTAGGATTTTCCATTTTGTTGTACCTTTGTCTACTTGTTTGATGTCCATTTGGCATTAGATCTATATTCATATGATTTATGTCCATATTTCTAACAATTGTGGTAGTATCCTTCAAATATCTATGTGCTTAAGGTCTTGGTCTTGCATTCATGTGCCTAATGTCCTTGTTTATTGCACTTATTATAGTAACCCTTGAATTTCCACTTAAGGTTATAAATTGCATTATTTCTCCTACAAAATTTGTTGTATGAACTAGCTTTCCACAATTATGAAAAGTGGGTTTCTAGTCCTTATCTTTTTTGTTTCTTTTTTCACCACTTTTAGATGATTCTCCTTCCTCAATACTATTGTATCCCAATCCATTAGTATCATTATTAGATCTTGGAGATCTCACCAGTTTCTCAAAGTATTTGATGGCTTCACTAGGTTTGTTTAAACTTTTAGCAAATTCTTTTTCTTCTCTTGATTCATTTCTTTGTTGTTCATTATGTAACTTTAGGGTTGTGATCTCAATGTCCTTTCCATTCAATTCATGGTTTGCAACCATCAATTTATTCATGGTATCCAATTGAATGTTAGCAAGCTTTTGCACATCTGATGTCTTCTCTTCTAGTCTATTGGTCAGTATTCTTTTTTCATCTTCAATCATGAATTTGTCTTCCTTGGCTTTATTTTTCTATTCAGTCAACTCACATAACAATACTGATTGGAATTCTTGTTCTATCTTAAGATTTTTGACCTCTTTAATTAGGGCACCATTCTTTTCCATCAAATCTATAACTACTACATCAAACTCACTTGAGTTTCTATTCTCAAACAATCCAATAGTGTCTTCCTCCTAGTAATGAGTATCATTTTTATCAATAGCTATCTCTTTTCTTCTCTTTAATGAATGCTATATTTCATCTCTTGCTTCCATGAGTGGGTGTAGGGAAAGCTGAATTTCAATCTTCTAGTTATCAATAGTCTTTCCCAAATTGTACACTTCCATTTTCAAGATCTTTCCTCAAAATTGTAAAGCTTTCTTTTCCATAGAACAAGGCTTTGATACCAATTGTTGAAAAATACAATGGGAAAGTAAACCCTATGAGGGGCGGGGGGGTTGAATCAGTACTTCAAAACTTTAGCCATAAAACATTCCCCACACATCCATCTCATAATTTAGCATGCAAACTAAAATACCTAACTACACATGTTCATCCATAGAAATGAAATAAATAACACATAACACAATAAATTTGTTACCTAGAAACCCTCCAATGAGAAGGTAAAATTGTGGTGGAGATGACACCCACAAATCTTCACTACTGTAGTTGTAAAGTGTAGTCAATTAAGGTTATAATAAGCTTGGCCATAAAACATGATCTACCCTATGAGGGGTATGCTTTTTTAAAGGCTTACAAAGACTATTATGTCTCACCCGGTTAAAGGATTCTAACACCCTGCTAAAAGTGTGTTTTGTTAGAGGACTTAAACTTACAATAAAGAAAGCACTTAATTAAGAGATTTACACAAGTTTGTTAAGACTACTCTGTTAGGAGATTTTCTCTACATTTCTTGTTATAATGATTTAGTATTGTAAGAATTTGGCTTAGGCTAGAATACACCCAAGAACTAAAGAACTCAACACAAACACACAATAGACCAAAATAGAAAGAGTATGATCAGAATGAAGATATTCATTCAATAACTGGATTCAAGAGTACACTAGGAATGCCTGAATATAAAGGCCTCAAGAGAGCTTCTAGAATGCATAGAAGTCAGCACCATGATATGTCATACAATCAGGCACATGTCCACCAAATATGGATTATCCTCCATTAAGAATGAGATTAAGTGCGATGGTGTGAGGATAAGCCTACAATGGTGTAGCATGCAAATCAATGGAGTAGACAACATGTGCTAAATGAGGAGTGCAAAAAACTATGTTGTCATCATGACAACTCAGTGAATCATGCATACTCCTGTGTTGTAGACACCATGTGCATAATTAGAGTTGCGGAACTCAATGAGAGTTCACAAACTCCTAAGTGTCTCACTAAAATAATAATAAAATAATGAAAAATAATTAAATAATGCATTAACCTAAGTAAAACTTAAGTAAGTGTAATATGTAAATACTTATTTACACCAACACCACCCCTTAAGTGCAACTTAGGAGAATGCCCTTAAGCTTACACAATCTAGGATGAAATGCAATATGGGTCCCGCCTACTAGGCCACTATGGATGAATGTAAGTGAACCAAGAGGGTATTTTATAGATGGTGAAATAGCTTGGATAGGTGGTAAGATGGAAGAATGGAGGGTGGAGGATAGGTGGATAGATTGGAAGATGGAGTTGGATGTCCCACCGGGCGTGCCAAAATGTATATGAGCAATGTTAGTATGCTAATAGAAACCAAATTTAAATAAAGCTTCTACAAACTAAAAAAAATTCATAAACTTTAAGATAGACTAAGATGAGATCTCAATTGAGAATATGAGCCATTAATGGGCTCTCTCAATGAGAAGCTCTCTTGTTGAGTAGCTTTGTCTAAATAGATAGGATGTATGCTCAAGCTTTATGCTTCAAAAAGGGCTTCAAATGGAGTTGGAATTTGGGTGTGAGTGTATGGTTTTGATGTAAAATGGCTTCTTAAAATGGCATTATGACTTTACTTCATGGATTGTGTTATTTTGCAAAGGGGAAGGATCCAATTTATAGGCAAGAGGCTTGAGGGATTGAGGGCTAAGATGCAAGGATGGGAAAAAGCTCATGGAGGGCTCAGATTGCATGAGAGGAGAGCACATGGATTGTGCTTCCTTATAGCCAATCAGGGAGTGACACATGTCACAGGGTGAGAGGATGGAGGAAAGGGGAAGGATGAGTCAACAAAGGAGGCTGAAGGGATAAAATCTTCATAATGGCTTGTAAGAGTAATAAAAGGGCTTGGAAGAGTCATTTATGGCCTAGTGGGCTTCATAAAGTTTTATGGTTGGGATATTTTGCGGGAGATGAGAGGAATTTTGACTTGGGCTTGATTAGGAAGGTTTTAAGCTTGCTTAGGATTGTGCAAATGATTAGAGGATGGATTAGGATGGTTTAGGATTAGCTTAGGGATAGGCAAGTGGATGGCATTTAATGAGGGTGGGTGAAGGAGGAGATATTTGTTAACTTTGGCTTGGGTTAGTAAGTCTTAACCCATGTTTAGAGAATGTGACAAGGTTAGGAGGGGATTAGGATTAGGTTTAAAGACATCTTCTAGAAGAGTCTAGACTTTGGATGAGGATAAAGACTTTCTAGAATAGTCTAGAACTTCCTAGGATGAGGATGAAGACTTTCTAGAAGAGTCTAGAACTTCTTAGGATGAGGATAAATTAGATTTTTAGGAAATAAATAAAGTTTTATTTATTTCAAGGGTTTGGGTTGAGGAGATATTTATTAAAACTTTTTTAATAAACATGAGGATTAATATTTAATCTTAATTAAATATTCTGAGTTGGGATTAGGGGTAGGAAATGATGGGATTAGCCTTTAATCAAAATTAAAGGAGGATTAGAAGATTTTGGAAGAGGTTAGTGGTCTCAAGGAAATTGGCCAAGTTTTGGGCAAAAAATAAATTTTTTATTAATTTTGGGTTATTTGGTCAATTTATTAATTAAATAATTAATAAATAAGGAAATAATGTTTAAATAAGATTTAAACATTTTTGGGAGGGATTTCTTAATTAAATATTTTTAATTAAGATAAAGGGATTTAATGGCATAAAAATAAATTAATTAATTAATGATGATGTCATCAGGAATTTTTTAGAAAATAAAAATACTTTATTTTCTAAAGGTTTTTAGGTGTCTACAGTAGCGACCCTGGCTGAATGCAAAAGGACCTGCTAATACCATGTGAACCATCTGTAGAACACTTGTTGCTCTTGAAGACTTCCCTCTTTGTGATTTCCCCTTTGGATGCATATCCATTGAATCTGTTGAACATTCACCCTTAGAAAAGTTGATTTGAGGTAGACCTTTCACCATGTGGTATGTGCAAAGTTGCTAAAGATAGTGATAGTCAAGATGACCATACCGCTCATGCCATAGTTGCATGTTTGAATTTGATTGAGTTAACAAGGCCTTTGAAGAAGACTTGGGCACAAAATGAGAGAAAGAGTATAACCTCTTGTGATCATTCACTTTCCCCACTATAACCAAGGAATTATCTTTAAGACTGTGCACTTTTACTGATTCTGGAAGGAACTCAACTCTTTGTCCATCTCCAAAGTGAGTGACTTGGTAGATTGAAAGGAGATTTGAACTTAGGTTTGGAACATAGAGAACCTCTTGAAACTCTCCATTTTCCATCTCCACATTTCTTTTTCCTTCAACTTCCATTTTTCTATCATTCCCCATGAAGATGTGTGGTACCTTTGAGTGATTCAATGAAGAAAAATCCTCCTTTGAAGAACCCATGTGATATGAGGCACCTAAGTCAAATATCCATTCTTTTAAAGAGTTTGCATTTGCCATGAGTGCTTTCCCTTTGCCCTTTGAATCTGAAGAAGATCCCTTCTCCTTATAAGCATTAGGCAATGGAACATTATGTTTCTTCATGATGTTGGTTAATTCATAAATCTGTTTAAGATAACACTCATGCTCTTCATGACCCGATTTCTTGCAATAAGCACACTTCTTCTTCTCCTTATTATTGTTGTCCCCTTTCTTGTTGGAATTCAAGGACTTGCCTTGTTGATTGGATTGTGGTGTTGTCTTTTCTGCATCCTCAAATTTACTCTTCCATTTCTTCTTACCCTTTCCTTTATTTGAAGATTGTCCAACTAAATTTTGAGAACCCTCATTGGCCACCAATGCTTTGGACTGAGGTGATTTGAGAATCCCCATTGATTTCAACTTCTTTTCTTCATCATCCAACAGTTTTGCATATTCATCAAAAGTGACTTTCTTGTAGGCAGACCCTAAGGTAGTCTTTGAGGTGTTGAAAGAAGATACAAAGGTGGAATATTTCGATGGCAACTTGTTATGGATGAGATAGATTAGTCTGTCATCTTTTATAGAACTTCCACAATCAATAAGCTTTGTCCTTAATTCATTCACCTTGATGATGAAGTCTTGTATTGAGTCATACAACTTAGGATCTAAGGAAACAAGTTCATCTTCAATTATGAAGACATCCTCTTCAGACACTTTATCATAAAGGCTTTCGAGGGTATCCCAAGCTTCGTTGGATGTAGTACATTTTTTAATTTGATACATGATTTTATCATCTACCCCCAAACATATATCACCTAGAGCTTTCCTATCCATGGCTACCCAATTTGAGATTTCACTTGCAAATACATTATCACCTGCTGGTTTAGGAAGAGTACCATCTACATATTGTGAAACTCCATTATGCATTAAGTGATACAACATTTTGATTAACCACGAAGCATAGTTATGAGGAGTTAATTTAGCAAACTTAAAGTTTCCCATAATGCAAAAAATGAAAGAAAAGTGCAAAAAAGAGAGAACACAACACCAAGAACACCCCCCCTTTTCACTAAATCAAGAAATTCAAACAAAATAAATGCTTTGGGCACTTTATCAATAGTGTGATTACAATGAGCCACTTTCCAATTTTGGCCTTTGTGGACTTCTGATTTTGCTTGTTACAACCTCTTAATGGGGTACAAATCTAAAACTTTACAAAGTGCTACAATTTTAAAGCATTACAAAGTAAAGAAAGGTACTATTTCTGAAAGTGACAATTTTGTCCACACAACACTATAATCTGATGCTAGATCTGGAAAGTAGACAAAAAATAACACACTTTCAAAAAAAATAGAATGTGTTTTCGACTTCAGATGTGCCCATACGGAGCTTTTGAAGTTGCAAAATGCAGGATTATCCAGTACAATCACCAAAAAACGTAATTTTTGAACAATCCATGCACCAAAACTAGAAAATAGTTGCACCACTAAAAAATTTAGAAAATTCGACCCAATTTCAAAAAAAATTGCACCTGATTTGGAGTCTGGATGTGCGAGATATGACCTCCTGAAGTCGGACTGCAAAAACCAAAATCAATTTGGTGAGGGGTTGCATCAGCGAATGAAAGGGTTAAATTTGGTGGTCATACAACTGTCATAGCAGTTCAAATTTTTCTTTTCTTGACGTCCAGATGGGTATAAATTTTAACCTTTGAAAATGATGATGTCAGCAATAATTTCATCCTAAGATGACGTGGCAGATGATGTTGGATTTTGTACTATATTGATAGTATGAAAATGTATGGAAATTCAATTTGGTAGGTGCATGGCAACTGACATGGGTGCAAATAAGCATGCTGATTGGACTCTAACTATTTTCTCGGGTGTACACGTGTTACTGCGCAAAGATACAGTCACTGATGACTGTGATTACAGGTGGTCGAATCAACTAATGCCACATGGCTTAAATCCTTGCAGGCGTTGAGCTATCAACGTGGCTTGTGCAAATTGAGCCACGTGGTAAGAGAATCCTGTGCACGAGTTGTCATTGGGAGTTTTTTCACTTGCCAGAATTTCGATGCTAGAATTGGAAGCAGCAGTGCTTCAGGTCACCGGAGTCTGTTCTTTAATCCCACATTTGTGGGTTTAGAAGGGTTTGTAGACTTTAAATAGAAGTTTTCGTAGGGATGGAAAGGAAAGGAAGCTTGCTGAGAGTATGGGCTTGGGCCACCAGCCGATGACACTTCACTATCGGTGATTTGTGGCCGCTGGCTTTCGTAGGGTTCTAACAAGTACGACCCGCAGGACGAGAGTTATCCCAAATTTAAAATTACAATGAAGTGCGCTAATTAAACAAATAGGCGCTACGAAGATAGATAAATTCATACCAAAATATAGAGGGCCGAGCCGAGGTGTCATTGCTCAGTTCGGTAAAAATAATTTCTCTGCCGGAACTGATAAAAAAATCCAAAAATATCAGTTTGAAAAATAAATGCAAAGATTAAATTAATGCAGATCTGAAAAAAAATTAATCAAATCAATTAAAATGATCATACCCAATTGCAAATTGGTGCTTTTGGGTGCCAGTTTACAAAAAAAAATTGCCTCACAATCAACTTTAGCCAAAGATAGGCAAATTTATAGTCGATCTTCATGGAATTGACGCTCTAGATGCAACGGTGAGGTCAGATTTGACTCTAGACGCTCCCAATTTCTGCAGATCCTCCAAATTTGTGTCGAGGTGTTGAAGCATGAATGGTCTCAAACAGCTACGTGATGAGAATCCTCCTCAACTCTAATACCAAGTAAGAATTTGGCTTAGGCTAGAATTCACCCAAGAACTAAAGAACTCAACACAAGCACACAGTAGACCAAAATAGACAGAGTATGATCAGAATGATGATATTCATTTGATAATTGGATTCCAGAGTACACTAGGAGTGCCTGAATATAAAGGCCTCAAGAGAGCTTCTAGAATGCATAGAAGTCAGTACCATGATATGGCATACAACCAGGCACATGTCCACCAGATATGGATTATCCTCCATTAAGCACGGGATTAAATGCAATGGTGTGAGGATAAGCCTACAATGGTGTAGCACGTAAATCAATGGAGTAGACATCATGTGCTAAATGAGGAGTACAAAAAATTGTGTTGTCATCATGACAACTCAGTGAATGATGCATACTCCTGTGTTGTAGACACCATGTGCATAATTAGAGTTGCATAACTCAATGAAAGTTCACAAACTCCTAAGTGTCTCACTAAAATAATAATTAAATAATGCATTAACCTGAGTAAAACTTAAGTAAGTCTAATAAGTAAATAATTATTTACACCAACAAGTACCATGATCCTTCAATTGGCACTCTATTACTAGATGTTAGATCTTCTCTTTGCTGATGAGTACTTGATCCTTTTGACCAAATATATCTCCTCTATCCTCTCTCTATTTTCATCTATTCTCTCTAACTGATTTTGAAATTCATAACATTATCAAAACCTCTATAGCCACTATAAATTCCATCTCTAAACTTAGCATTCATCTCTCTTACATCTCCTTCCCATTCTTAACACATAAAAGCTATTTAGGGTTTGCCTCCTTAAGTAAATACAAGTGGGATAGCATTGGATAGGAATCAATAGCTAAGGTTGATCCATATTTTCACTTAGAACATCCCTTAATTTGGTTGGTTGCATGTACAACGTAGGGATTTGTAATATACATCCATCCTTATCTTCTAGAATAGTAAAATAATCATTAAGTCAACCCAAAAATGATCTACATAGAAGTTTGTGCCATTACAAAAAACTATGTCCAAAACTATTTGCTTGGTACTTGAAGTCTTTGATGCTTGGCATCCACTATATCTTCAATGTTGTAACTTGGGGTCTGAATGGCTCAGCATCCACTGTTTAGTCAAAACCTAAATCACTCAGCATGTATAGACTTCTCAACTCATGAGTTACTTAGCACTAATTATCTACTCAGCACTAACTACTTATATTACTCGGCATGCATTGTCTTCTAACTTATGCTTGGCATGCTTTGATCACTCATCTTGCACTAAAATTATGTGAAATAATGACTAAGTGTTTTGTCACTACCTTCTCAAAACCAATCTAAGATTAACAAGAGGCTCATAGGTGAGTATGGAGACCAATATCTATTACCCTATCTTATTTGATCATTGGTTTGAGGCACTTGTCACTAATAGGGGCAAGAAGGGCTCTCCTCTAGCTTGGGGAAGATTAGTTACAAACTTGGTGAGCCGACTAAGATGGATGGTGTGGGTGCCATCTATCCTTGTAGTTATGTACCATGAGATGAATGAGAAAGTGTATCAAGATGGTTAGACTTGGTATGTGGTACAATGCTAGCACATATATGGGCTTGGGAGCATATCACAGTTATACAACCATGAGTGCAACCAATGGTTTATATAAGTGCACAAACTAAGTGAACAAAATGTAGGATGAGGAGGAGTAGGAGGAGAATCTACTAGGGACATAAGAGGGTGGAGTGATAGGAGCCATGATAGGAGAAGCATGTCAGGGGTGGAGGAGAGGACCCTAGAGATGCTCATATACAATCACTAGAGGTGGAGGTGCAAGGGTTGAGGAAGACGATAGTGGTTAGAGACTAATAATTGGTAGATGCATGAGTAGAGGTTGAGAGAAAATAGTAGGTGATGAGAGAGGATCTAGCAGAGGCTCAGTGGGAGGTGGAGCAATAAGGAGCACAGAAAGCCTATTACCATGGTGTATACATTGTTGTAGTTCATGTGGAGTAGTGGGTACCTATGTACTCAGAGAGAGCTAGAAAATCATATCAACCACCATTAAGGGCACCAACGACTCCTCCTTAGAGGCAACCTACTTATGAGGGGGGGAGCCAGTCTTAGGTCTAGCCTAATGTACTTGTGACATATGTATTTTTGAGACATTTATCCAGATTTTAGATCCGATATTTTATATGTATTTAACACATTTTGGTATATATGAGATATTGGATTTATTTAATGTGTATTGTGTACTTGTATCATTTTATGCTCATGTGATGGTTGTTTAAATATGGATATTTTAGCACTTATGTTCAAGTTTGATGTGATGTTTTAGATTCTTCTCATGTTTATGTATGCTCAATTTTATGTTTAAATGCTCATGGATCTCTCTCATAGATAGTTTAGCTCTCATGTATCTGATATAGACTCGTGTTTTGAAAATGTGGCACTTAGATAGTTTAGATTTCATGATTAGATTAACCCCTTGTGATGTTGGGTCTAGAAGAAAGAAGAAGTAAACATGTTGATAAGAAGCAAAAGACATGGTTGATAGAAAAGCCAAAAAATATGAAATCAGTTAGCTGACATGTCTGCGAAAATATGAAGAGAGAGATCACTCCATATGAAAAATGCAAGACTAAGCTAGAATGAGCCTATAATGCAAACTAGTATACAAAAATGGTTTACTTGCAAGTGATACAAAACATTTAGACTCTAATTTCATCATTGAGCATTATTAGGGACATCAAAAGAACATACAATTCTTAAAAGTATAACTATGAGGATATGAATATGATCTATATTGGATAGGTATGTGGGAATCCAACCTAAGCATCAAAGACATCTAAGTCAAGATGTCTAATGCAGTTATATTCCCTAAGTTTAGTGTAGCAAGATTACACCTATATCTAGGAATAAGTGCCAAGATAACCCTTGAGTGTGGTCTTGTAAAAATAAACAAGGATGATACATTTTTAGGTCCAAAGCATCAAGTAGGAAAAGCATGAATGCTCTCAACACCTTAGACTAAAAAATTATACCCCCAAGCAGAAAAAAAAGTAAAACATGCCCTTTGCCCCCAGTCTTCTAGTCCATGACATCCTTGAAAGACTATTAGGGAGGGAACACTCAACAAAGAAATCACCATAGACAATATACAAAGAAGATAAAGTTTATCATAGCTCAACAAGTTTGATGTTTAAGTGTGTGTGTAAGTCATATGGCCATTACTTCAAGACTCACATCTAAGAGTAAGAAATATCTTAGCATCCTAGATTGTAGGTAAAGTATCTAAAAAGTTTTGAGAACCACTCGATGTCAAGGGGAGTGTGTTGAGAAACATTGTTTTGAATAAGTTGCCAAAGAAATCCTAACACACAAGAAAATTTTGATAAGCTAAGAATGTGTTCCCCAAGATGAGGGCATAGAGATAATACCAAGTTAGCAAGATGTAGTTTTGAAGTGATACTAATAGACATAGGTGTGAGGGTCTTGAGTAGCACTTGTTTCCATGGTTTTGCCACTTGGCAAAAAATTAATTAATTTTTTCAAGATTTTTGTATTTTTTTAATCTTTTTTATTTGGTGTTACATCAAAGTGCCTATTACTAGATGTTCACTACGATAATCATTTTTTAAGGATATTTTATGCTTTTTAGGATTTTTTTAGGACCATAAGATATATATAAAAATTTGATACCAAAGATCCTTAGGCATAGAAATTTTTCAAATGTAGAATGTTGATACGCTCAAAAATTTGTTCCCATTAAGGAGTAGAGAGTTCATATGCATTAGATCCAAATGCTAATGTGACTATGTAAGGACCCCACCAATTAGGCTCAAATTTCCCCTTTTAATCCCTATTTTGTTGATTCTTGGGGTTGTCTCAAAGAACAAGTTCACCCACCTAAAACTCTCGAGGATGGACCTTTTGTTGTAGGTAGTAGACATCCTTTTCTAGTAAGCTCTCATGTGATCAAAGGTAGCCTTATGATGCCCACCGAGGGTTTCTAATTTTTGTATCCCCATATCTCTATGGTTTTCATCAATTATAACCTGTGTAGGGAGACTCATAAAGAAGGGATATCAACTTCTAAGGGTAGGACCTCATACCCATAGACTAATGAAAAGTATATAGCACTTGCAGGGGTGCGTATAGTGGTTTTATAAGCCCATAGTGCCAAATTGATCTCTAAGTGTCAATCTCTACCCAACTTATGAACAATTATATGTAAGATTTTGAACAATGTCTTATTAGAGGTCTTGCTTGGTCATTCCCTTGGGGATAGTATATGAAGGACCAGTGTTGTTTGATCTTCAATTTCTTACAAAGTTGTTTAAGGTCCTTATTTTTGAAATGTCCTTCATTCTCAGTAGCAATGGAGGATGGTAAGTCATAGAAATAAATAACTTGATTCGAAATAAACAAGGAAACATGCTTCCTATGGTAGTAGATAAAGGTACAACTTTAACCCATTTTGTGAAGTATATTGTTGATGTAATGATAAACTTGTGGCCACTAGATGAACTTAGATGAATCTTGCCCACCAAATTAAAGGCCTACTACTAAAAACGCTAATATGTGTATCACCTATTTTGGTAGTACAAATTGAATACTAAGGTTATCAAAGAATTTACAATACTAAACAAGTTAACACTTATGATAAGACCAAGGAAGACATCATGGAGGAAAGCAAACCAAAAATGGTAAGCTCTTCAAGTGTTTCCCATGATGATGTTGATGTGTCCAGTGATGAGGGATGTGTGCTCATGATGTGTTCAAGCTTTAAGGAATGGGATGTTTATCAAGCATGGGCGTGAATTGAAGATTCAACAAGGTGAAGGTGGATTTTTCCATGGCAATGGTGTAAAATGACTATACTACAGTGGTTAGTGAGGCATTATAAGTTTGCATGGGTAGATGATGTGGAATTTGATATGGAAGGGTTTTATTTATAGGCCAGGGATAGTGAGATGGAGGATCAGAATGCAAATATGGAAGAATGGTGAGGGAGGACTAAGATACTTTGAAAGGGGAGTACAAGGATTGTGCTTGTTTGTAGCCAATCAAGGAGTGACACTTATCACAAGGAGGATGAGTGTGAGGGGATGGGAAAAATGGTTACTCAAAGAGAGTAATGAGGGGGGAAGAGTGTGTAAGAGGGATGTAAGAGACATTAATGGTATGTAAAAGCCATTAATGCTCTTGGATAGGAATGGAAAAGGACAAGGGAGACGATTGACTTTGGCTTGGGTTAGCAAGTCTTAACCCTTGCTTAAAGTTGTGCACAACTTTAGGAGGGGGATTAGGCTTGGCCTAGGAAGGGGGTTAGGGGCAAGTGGCTTAGTTTTGATGGGATGGGTTAGTTAGGAGGCTAAGTGAGGTTAGTATGGGTGGATGGGTTGGATTGGGGGTAAAGATAGGGTTTAGGAATATTTTAAGGGTTAGGATGATTTATTAAATGATTTATTTAATAAAGAGGGGGATGTGGGATTGAATTAAATAGATTTGAGGATTTATTTAATTTAATAGAGGGATAGGGTTTTCATTAGTAAATTGCTTTTGGGTTATCATTTGATTTTATCAATTGGACTATAGTTAATTGAATAAATTAATTAACTATGGGATGTTGATGAATTAATTAAATAATAAATATTTAATCAATAATGTCCTAGAAGATGACTAGATAAGATTACCTAATGGTGTAATCAGATTTAGGTGTCTACATTATGTAATAGTGTATAAGCTCACATCTAGGAGCATGAACTGGGTTACCATGTAGTTGAGATTTCTTGCAAGATTTAGCATATGTAAAACTATTTGCTTGTATAGTTGTCTAATAATAGCCTACCCTAAGAAATTTTTGAGAAAGTGCAAGATCATTAGAGTATGCCCCACAAATCCTATCATGAACTTTAGCCAACACCTTTTAAAACTCTTCTAGTTCTAGAAACCTAAGGAGTATTCCGAATAGACCCTTTCTATACATATCACTAGAGACAAGGGTATAGTGAGAGGCATTTCAGAGAAGTTGACATTTTTGGTTGCATATAAGATTTTAGAGAATTATTTGATCACACTAGTAGGAGAAAATGGGGGAGTAATGGCAAGAGTTATGACTGACAACTATGTAGATTACATGATTGTTAGGGGATTCATATGCAAGATGGAATAATTCTTCCACCAGGACTTGAAAGCATGATTCATGCTCTTTTTGTTGTAAGATAGATGCTAGAGTGGCCATAGCATCTACAGCCTTATATTTTCTCTAGGAATTTTTTGAAATGTCACAAATGTGAAGTAGTTCCTTAAGGTGTCAACCAATTTCTTGTAGGGTACAAGCTTATCATCCTTGGTTGGGTAGTCATTATTTACTTAGTTAATGACAAGTTGAGAGTCTCCATAGATGTGCAGCTATGTAATTCTCCATCCTAAAGCCATATTAATCTCATTAGTTAAGGCCTCATACTCTGCAATATTATTGGTACATGGGAACAAGATTTTGTAGGACTTTGGGATAGTGTAGCCATGAGGCATGACAAACAAAATTATTGCACTTGCTCCATTCTATGTGTGAGATCCATCAAAAAAAAATTCACGTTCTCTTAGTCATGTACATGATAGATGCATTTGGAAATTCAATCTACATAGGAGCATTTTCTTGTAATGGGAAATTAGCAAGTTGATCCACTATGGTTTGTCCCTTAATGGCTTTTTGTTCAATATATTGAATGTAAAATTTGGAGAGAAACATCATCCATTTATAAAGTTTTTTGATAAGTGCTTCTTTACTCAATAGATATTTGAGGGGATCAAATTTTTCAATGAGGTAAACTGTGTGAGCCAGCATGTAGTGTCTACGCTTTTGGGAGGCAAATACTACTGCAAGGAAAGCCTTTTCAATATTGTTGTAGTTCATTACCTAAGCCAAAAAAGTGTGACAAATGTAGTAAATAGCACATTATTTCCATTTTCATCACTTTGTTTTGGCAATGCTCCTAGAGAAGAGTTTGTAGCTAAGATGTATAGAATCAAAGGTTTTCCTAGTATAGGTGGAATCAATATTGGAGGTTTATCCAAGTACGCTTTGATTTGATCTAAGAATTTTTGACATTATTCATTCCAAATACATGTGGAACCTTTATGCAATTTCTTATTGAAGGATTGATCTCTATCAACCAAATAAAATATAAACCTCTGTATAGATTAAAGATATCCCTAAAGACTTCTTATTTGGCTAATATTCTTAGGATGAGGCATTTTCATAATTTCATGCACCTTTTCTAGATCAACTTAAATTCCTTTTGTAGATATGATATAGCCTATAAATTTTCCTAATGTGACACCAAAGGCACACTTTTTGGGATTTAACCAAAGATGAAATTGTTCCATGTGGTCTAGTATCAAGCTTAAGTCATCAAGGTGTGTGTCTCTTTTCTTATATTTTTCTAAGGTTTCATCAACATAGTATTCCACATTCTTATGCATCATATCATGTAAAATGGTAGGCATGGCTCTTTGATAGGTGGATCCTACATTTTTCAACCCAAAGGGCATGACATTCTAAAAAAAGGTACCCCATGCACATGTAAAGGTTGTTTTCTCTTGATCCCCAAGAGAAATTTTGATTTGATTGTATCTAGAGAAGTCATCCATTAAATAATACATTTCATAACTCATCATCATATACACTATCATATCTATGTTAGGAAATGGAAAATCATCCTTAAGGCATACTTTGTTTAAGTCTCTAAAATTGGTGCATACGTTAATGGACTTGTCATGCTTGGATATAGGGATGATGTTGGAAATCCACTCTACATAATCAATGGATCAAATGAAGTTTACACTCAAAAACTTTTCTAGTTCTTCTTTAACCAAGAGAGCTACATGTAGATACATTTTTCTCAACTTTTTCTTAATAGGATTAACATCAGGAGAAATGGACACATGATGCATAATAAGATCTATGTCTAAACTGGCATATTTGAATATGTCCATGCAAATTTGATTTTATTTTCTTGGAAGAACCTAGTGAATTTATCCTTCTCTTCTACTAAGAGTGATTGAGCAACATGGATGATTTTAGGAGACTCTTTTGTACCCAAATTGACAGGTTACATATGTTCAATAAGAATTGAAGAACTATCTTGGAAATAGTTAGGTAGACTACCAATTACTTCATCCAAAAGTGCCTCAAAGAGGTTTTCACCTTTGGATACATCTTTATTTTTATTTTTTTGGGATTCAAACACCACCACAAAGTCATTTTTCCATCTGAAAACTTATTTTTTTCTTTTCCCTTGATTTAATGACCAAGGTACTTAATATCTATTTATTTAATGGTAACCACATGTTCACTGGTGGAAGATATCATAGGTTCAATAGTGTTGAGGTAGCAAGTGATCTCATAGTAATTTTGAAAAGATGGTAGCTATGGTCTTTGATGTTTGGCAAACTAGTCTATGAGATTAGGGTGGATTAATGAGAGGGACATGAAGACTTCAAGGTTGTTGATGTGGAAGGATTCATCTTTGGTGACATGAGAGGTCTAACCTATATGGAAAGCCCCAAAGGAATCAAAATCAAGAATAGACCTAGAGGGACTGGTGTGATCCATTAGAGAAGTTTGCAAACCAAACTTGTCAAACCCTAAACTAGACCCTTTGAGTACATTTGGTTGAGTAGCATAAGCATGGATGACATCCACTTCTAATTTGCAAGAAGAAACTAAAAGGGAGTCCCATTCATATTTTCTAGATTTGGTGCTTTGGTCTTGGGCTAGTAAATGAGCAATGTTCTCTTGTATCCTTCCTTTGTTAGGATATTTAGGACTAGATTCATGTGTTATAAAGGTGGATGCCTTAGCATCATTATGGATAACCATATGTTCTCCCCAAAAGAGGGTAGTGGGAGGCATGAAATCCTCATCTTGTAGGGTAATAGCAACAAAAGGTGGGTCATCTTCCTCTAATTCACTAAACATGGGAGCTCTTTTATCAAATCTTAGTAGGTCAAACTCTATCCCAAAGCCTAGTCCCGTAGTATTTCTATTTTTTTATTCCTCAGTATGACATAGGGGTTCTATGAGAGTTTTCCTATCACTAGTTAGGGATCCTTGGCCATGATAGCCCATGTTTTTTAGAAATTTTTAGCCCTTTCAATAATGCTTGGGTGAAATAGGAGTAGTGACTGTAACTTCCTCCACATCTTCCTCTTCCCCATAAATCCAATCTCTTATAGCTTGATCTTACTTTTATGCTTCTAAGGGAATAGATAACTAAACAAAGGTGCCAAAAATGGTTGTAATAGAACCTGAGGGTTTCAATTTCTCAAAAGGTTTCCCATAACATCTAGGAGAAACTGACAAAGAAACAATAGATTCCAACGTGTATTCGCCCATACCAATGCTCATAATTTACAATTTCTATTCACATTCTTGGAGAGACAATTTGAGCTCATAAGAAAGTGATTGTGGGGGAGTATCTTTTTACCAGTAGATAGTGTATTTATAGACATTGAATTATCCCCAGAAATAACTCTCCTGGTGTCATTGAAGGAAAATTTTATACATTGATGGTATGTAGATGACACTGCTTGAATGTCATGAATCATGGTCTACCTAGCAATAAATTATATGTTAGTGGGATGTCTCAAACTTATAAGACCACATCTTTTTCAATAGAACCCAAATAGATTGGTAGCATAGTAAGGCCTTTAGAAGGTCATTCAACCTTATCATAGGCTTTGATGGTGATTTTACACCTAGGGTCAATGGAAAATTCAAACATGCCTAGTTGTTGAATAAAATTGAAGGAGATGATGTTTATGTTGGAAATACAATAGAGAAGTAGACTCTAGGGGGGTGAATCAACACTAAAACTTTCAACCTCACAATCATTCACTACACATCCATCTCAAAATCTATGCATATAAACTAAAATACCAAATTAATCATATACATTCATAGCATGAAAGTAAAACATTCAACACATGTATGACACAAGATATTTAGTTACCCAGAAACCCTCCAAGGAGAAGGTAAAACTAGGGTGGGATGACATCTACAAATATTCATGACTATAGTAATAAAGTTTATCCAATGAAGGTTACAATGTTTTGATCATGAAACATGATCTACCCTATGAAAGGTCTACGCTGTTAAAGGCTTACAAGATTGTTATATCTTACCTTGTTAAAAGATTTCAACACCCTATTAGAAGTGTGACTGGTAAGAGGACTTTAACTTACAATGAAGTAAGCACCATGTTAAAGGATTTACAATAGCCTATTAAGACTACTTTGTTAAGAGATTTAATCTATTCACTTGTTACAATGTTTCAACAGTGATCATTCAGTTAGCACTTTGTTGCTTAATGTCAAATAACCTCTTTACTAATGTGTATTTGATCCTTTCTGATTAGATGTATCTCTGTTATCTTCTAATTTCTTTCCTCAATTTTTCTCTAAATGATTCTGTAATGCAACTCAAATCATAACTCTTTAGTCATCATGAATTATCTATTTTTTCATGAAAACTCTCTTCAATTCTCCTTGAGCATTTGTAAAAAGTCTAGGGTTTTCCCTCCTTAAGAATACATAGGTGACTTAGGGTTAGGTATGAATCAATTATTATGATTCACTCATATTGCCACTTAATCCTTCCCTCTTTTTGATTGGATTCATGTAATGCATAGGGATTCACAATTAAGATTCATTCTTAGCATCTAAGATCATAAACAAATCCTTAAGTTGGCCCAAAAATGGTTTACATAGAAGTTTGTGCCATTAAAAACAACTATGCCAAAACTATATAACTCGGCAATTGAAGTCTCTGATGCTTGGCATCAACTACAAATTCAATGATGTAACTTAGCCTTTGAATGACTCGACATCCATTCATCACTCAACATCTAAATAGCTTAGCACATACTATCTGCTTGACACTTACTAGTTACTCAGCTCATACTAAATATTTGTCGCTCGGCATATACTATCTGACAACTTATTCTCGACATGTATTACTTGTTTGGCATGAACTAAGTAAATGACTTAAGTATATATTCACTCGTATTTCAAAACCAATGTGAGATTAACAATCTCCCCCTTTGACATTAGTGGCAAAATACTTGATCATGTATGAATATCCTTAAACCTTTCAAGCATAACTCAAATAATATCCATTTACATACAAAAATTCAAAAAATTCAAAATTTTGCAAAAACTTATGACACATCATTCATACCTAAAATTTTAATAACTCTCCCCCTGAGTTGATTGTGTTGTTCTTTATCTGAACCAAAATCATTTCTCTTGCTAAGTAGATAAGTAGATGTTCATAAGCTGATCTATGTACTCTATTTCTGTCATAGCTAATATTTTCACAAAAATAGTAGCTCCCCCAAAAATATTATCTCTCCCATACTTCTTTTATCTTATTTCTCCTCTATTTTGACACTTGTGTCAAAGGGTTATACACTTAGAGTATATTTGTCCAAAAAAAAATTTTGGACCTCAAGCATAATTTTCAAAGCAACATCCCAATTATCACAAGATACCTCCAATGATTTGATTTGAATGGCTAGCTCAGTAGCAAGGTGGACTAATCCTTAATGAGTAGAAAGATGCAGATATTTCTTCATAAGTGTTTCAGCAAAGGCTAGTTCCTTGTGCAATATCTCCATATATGGAGTTAGAATAGACTAGATGTTGATTAGTTTAACCTTTATGTTCTCTTCATCTACATGTAGCACTACTAATTGACTTTGTGAGTTTAAGAGATTCCTAAAATGTTTCTTACTCTAGACTGGAGATTTTGGCAGAGTTATACCAGATGATTGTATATGACTCTCCAAAATTAGTATGTGGCTCCTTATTTCATGTGTGAAGATTGTTGGATTGCATAATTTGGTGTACAAAGAGAAAATATTCTCTAGTACCTTCTTCACACTATCAATTTTTGTTGCTAACTCAACCTATGATAGTGCAATAACACTTGATATCCTTTCATTAACCTTATTTTGAAACTTTCTTTTAGACCATTCAAGTAATTTTACATTTGAATCTAGGTCTGTGTCATTTACCTTCTCCACTAAGCTGGTTAGCTACTCTATGATAGGATTTTTTGCTTCTAGTGTTGGTAGGCTAAATGCATCAAGAAAAATATCCTTGATATCTAGCAAGGCTTTCTTTTGCCTATGCTCCTGTCTAAGTAGTTCTTGGTTTTTATTCTTTGCAAGAACATCCTAGAGTATGCTCATCTCTTCAATAGTGATGATTGCAAAATCAGACTTGGGCAACTCAATCACTTCATCTAAGTTCACATCAACAAATGATGTAACTTCATCTACCTTGGATGTGCTTGGATTTTTCCTTGATGATTGTAGGGGTATAGCTTCTATACTCGGCCTATGAAGTTCTTGAATTGGAGGAGTAGCTAATGCTAGAAAATTCACCAGTGTTTGTATTGCAAGTTTTGTAGTCAAATCTATCTCTTCAGTCTTATCCTTTACTTTCTCTATATTCTTAGTTGCACCTTGATCTTGTGCTATAGGTGTAGGAGTATCTACCTAACCCGTTGGAGCTTGTGTTCCTTCATTTTCTTCTATTTTATCTTTATGCTCTCCAACTATCTCATTCTTGTCATTTTCTTTTGCTTTACATCAACAACGACTGGAGTACTTTGTACCAATGCACTGACTATAGAAGTTGATAAGAAGACAACTTTATAGATCATGTAAATAACCTACAAGAAAATACCTATTATAAGGAAGATAAAGTAAAGAAGAAAATATTACTCTCAAAACATAAAGAATATATTCATGAGTGAAAATGGGAAGCGTTCTCATGAATGAGAAATGAATTCTCAAGATGTTTATTACAAGAGAGATGATATCTATATAAAGGAGATCATGCAATCTCTAAAGAGGGTAAGGTGATAAAGGAATCCTTGTCATCTACTCCTAAAGAGATAAGGGGTCCATGTAATCCTATCATGGATTCCCTTAGGAGATAAAGGATTTAATAAATGAAAAACATTTATTAAATGCCAACTATGCATAAATGTGAAATCTTAAGAGAAAATAAAAGACAACTTTAATAAAATAATTAAAGTTATGAATTTTACTCTAAAACCCCCCATTAGGATGAGCAACAATGTAGAAAAAAACTTGGGTCCCGGCAACATGGCTTGATGAGGTATCCAATTAAAACTTAATCTCTATAAATTGGAGAAATAAAAGAAACCACATGGGAAAAAATCTACTCCAAAAGAGATGAAAAAACATGTTAGAAAACATGAGAAAGGAAGGAAGGCCTCACTAAGACCCCCCAAGGATAACTTCCTTCACCCCAAGCATGGTGTGCAACTAAAGATAGCACGGTGATGCAAAAGATTTAGTGAAAATGTCAGCAACCTGCTCTTCTATAGGAATGTACTCTAAGATGAGGACACCATCTTGGATCAACTATTAGATGAAGTGCATATGGATCTCAATATTATTAGTACACTAATTCTCTACTGGGTTGTAGAAAATATGAATGGCACTCTAATTATCACACCAAAGAATAGTGGCACTATCAAGAGGAAACCCAAATTTAGTTATCAACTATTGAAGCCACAAAAGCTCTTGACTGGCTAACACTACTTCTTAATACTCATCCTTTGTAGATGATAGTGTAGTAGCAAATTACTTCTTGCAAGACCATGTGATAGGGCCAGATCTAAGATAGAAAATAAATCTAGAAGTAGACTTCCTATCATCAGAATCACTAACACAATCTGAATCAGTAAAGCTAATAATGTGTGGGGATCCTATAATGTAGTGAATGCCAAACTATGTAGTGCCTTCAATGTACCTCAAAATAAATTTGGCTGCCTACTAATGGCTCTCATGAGGATCATGGGAAAACTAAGAAATAAGACCAACTACAAAGGAGAGATCAAGATGAGTATGTGTCATGTACAACAAACTACCAACCAATTATTGATATAAAGTTGGATCTACTAAAGTTGTAGGACAAGTGGTAGACAAGACAACACCTAACTGAAATGGTGTAGGGGTATGCTTGCAATCAAGTATGTTGAAGCATTAGAGCATATCAAGAGCATACTTCTACTGATAGATGGAAATACTATCGAAAGTTTGAGTAACCTGTAGGCCAAAAAAATAGTGCAAAAGATCAAGATCTATCATCTCAAATTGCTCCATCAATGCTCTATGAATACTCTAAATCATGGAGGATTAGTTATTGGTAATGATGAGATCATCAACATAGAGAATAAGTATCACATGATCTAACACTGAATGTACAATGTATGATTAAAATGACATCAGGTAAAGTTTGTAAAAAGTAGGAATGAGTCCATCTTCTCATACTAAGCTTGAGGGGATTGTTTGAGACTATACAATGAAGTTTGAAGCCTACAAACTAATGAAGAGTGATGTACAAATCCATGAGGCTACTCCAAATAGATCTCCTCATGAAGATCACCATGCAGGAATGCACTCTTCACATCCATCTGAAAGACTAGCCATCCCTGTGAAGTTGCTAGTAAAAGGACAAAGCAAATAGAATTCACTTGGCGACGAGGGCAAAAGTCTTAGAGTAATCAATACCCTCAACCTGCGAGAATCCATTTGCAACAAGACATGCCTTTTACTTATCAATAGAACCATTTGTAGCATACTCGGTATGGTATAACCACTTGCACTGAACCAACTTTCTTCCTTTTGGAAAAGTACAAAAATCCCATGTGTGATTCTTCATCAAAGAAGAGTACTTCTCATCCATAGCCAAATCCCACTTTGGGTGTCCTATTTCCTATGAATTTTTTTGAAGGTTTGAAGAAATAGCATGACTCAAAAGACTATAACTAGATGTATGATCTTGAGTATGATGGGTATCTATAGGATCTCTAGCCAAAGGACCAGCTAACTCAACTGTAACATAGGCCCACCTAGGAAAAGGTGGAGCAACTGATGGTGGTGGAGGAGGTGAATGTGGTGGATTAGGATCTACATCATTGTCAGAGCATGGAACAACTTCAAGAGATGAAGAGGAAGGAGTAGGAAAGGAGGAGAAATCCAAGGAAGGTGAATCAAGAAGGGGAAAGCACTCATCAAACTAGACATCTCATTGAAACAAGATCTCTCTAGACTCAAGATCAAACAACCTATACACTTTTACATCCTTGTAGTAGCCAACAAATATGAGTGGTCAACTCTTCTTATCCATAGATTTCCTCTAAGCATCAGGAATAAAAGCCCATGCCTCACTACAAAAAACTCAGAATTTAGAAACATCAGGCTTGGCATGAGACCAAGCCTCTTCAAGAGTCATTTGAAATAATTCCTTGTGGGGCATTTGATTCTAAATATAGTTGGCACAATTAACTACTTCAACCCAAAAGAAAGACTGCATATCCCGTGAATGAATCATACAATTTGCCATCTCTTGTAATGTTCTATTCCTTCTCTTGGATATACCATTGTGCTGAGGGGTATGAGGAACTAAAAATTGATGTAGTAAACCATGCATGGTGAAAAAGTCTTTAAATGTCTAATTCACATACTCCCCCCCATTATATGTGCATATCTATTTGAGAAAAAAACTAGATTACTTCTCCATAAATGTCTTAAATATTCAAAAAGAATCAAAGAAATCAGATTTGTACTTAAGAAAGTACACCCAAGTACATTTGGAGAAATCATCAATAAAGGTGAGTACATAGCGAGCCCCTAAAAAAGGAGTAGGAAATGACATAAGATCACTATGGACCAACTCCAAGGGTTCCTCAGCACGTTTGGCTATCCCTGTAGGAAAGGGATCTCAATGATGCTTGTCAAGAACACATCCATGACCATCTATGCACAAGATCTTTGGTATCCTAGTAACAAGTTCTTGTGTACTCATCTTTTGTAAATATTTTTAGTTGACATGGCCCAAACGCTCATGCCAAAGCTTGCTCACCTAGTCTTTATGAGCAATATGAGAAGAACCCAAATTGTCTAAACTCTCAAATTTATTAAACTGATATAAGTGAAACTAAGGATCAACACTTCCAGTAGTAATAACTGAATCAGGATCATGAAGGTCTCAAAAAACCACATCATGCAATAAAAACTCAACTATCTTACCAGAGCTAGAATGGAAAATCTGATAAACTAAAATGAGGTTCATAAAAATATTAGGAATAAGAAGTACATCATGAAGAGAACCACCATCCAACGAAACTAAACCTAAATTGAGAGTTGGGATATGTGCTAAGTCACCAACTATAATATGTGAAGTATCACTATTGGAAAGGGTGATGACCAATTCATGTGAATGTTTTATATGGTGTGAAGCACTTGAATCAATGATCCAAGAAGATCCTAAAGATAAGGCTAGTGCATGAAGAGGATGACCTTTCCCTATAGAAGGAGGCTGAGGTGGGGAGATATTATGTTGTTGCATGGCTTCGTCTAAAGCCTCTAACTATTTCCAATACTTGGAAACTAGATGTCCTTCCTTGCCACAAAAACTACAAGGATCACCTGTAAACTTCTTAGTCTTGGAGGAAGACTCAATCAACTTAGAAAATTTACTTTGTTTAGGATTAATTGGTTCTTTTGAAGTAGACTTCAAAGGTGTATTGGAGGAATGCTTACTTCTAGAAAAAATCTTTCTTAGACTTCAATTTCTACTCTGAACTCTCCTTAGATGACTAAGCAACTAATGCCTTATTTGTTGATCCTATTAGAGATTCCAACTATGTAATCTTGGCTTGCTCTCTAGTCAGTCGATCACAACAAACCTCAAATGTAGGCATAGTGAATCTAGGACCCGAAGCATCCATAGTGGAGTGAAAATTAGATGAGAAAATCTATAAGTTTCCTTGAAGCTTTGAAAGAATAAGCTAAATGCACTCTTGATCAGTCTTGATCTTTCCACAACCTTGTAAAATAGATCTAATAGATTTGAATTTCTTCAAGAATCCTTTATAGAGAGAAATGAATCAGGAACCAAAGAAGTCAACTTTGCCTCAATTTGTAGTGCTCTAAACTCATTTATGGTGCCAAAAAGTCCCTCAAACTTTATCCATTTAGCCCAAGAAGTGAGAAAACCATCTAGATGAAAGAGTAGACTATCACTAATATGAAAAGATAACAAACCCATAGCCTAATCCTATTGTTTCTATGTTGCATGACCTCAAAAGCACTTGTCAAGTGAGGTTGAACCTCATCCAAACATGAGCATAACCCTTGTGACCTTAGAATTCTTGTCATACAAGCTTTCAAGAGATGATAATTATGTGGAGTAATGGACTCTAAAGATGAAAAACCCATATTAGGCTATGGATTAGGTCTCATCATTAAAGGAACTAACATTTCTTTCTCCCTATATGGCACAGCTTGGTGTTCACAACTTATCTCATTTGGTATCCATGACATAACTACTCTGAGTTGTACATCTCCTACATAGAGGAGTGAATTCCACTCTGCATCATCAAGAACTGACAAGTTATGCAAGTATAATTCACATAGTAGATTCTTTAGAGTCATTGGAATAGATTGAAAGGCATAGTAAAATTCATGGGAGTTGATATGGATGGATTAAGGCCTTTTACAATCCTTGTTAATTTTTGAAATTAACAAGTTGCTCTTGAAGGAATATTGCATACACTGGTGAGGGTGATCTACATTCCATTAGCTGTGGAATTAACCCAGTAATCTAATCAATTCTTTATTTCAATACTTCATCTCATTTGATTTTCGCTCTAATGAGAATTTTTCTCATTAATGACTCATTTCAATTTTTATTTTTCTAAATTCCACTGTCTTTTTCCATAACAACTATTGATACAAACGTATTCCTACTGCAAGAGCTGTAGATAAATTTGGTGGGGGTAAAGGTTCCTGATTGAATATGTCCACCCATCCAGAGGGAAAATGAGGAATTTTAACTATTTCTTTAGCTGTAGAGGACTTACCCTTCCGCACAACAAGTGTTCTAATCAAATTGCTTTCTTCACTAACATCAGCTACCACCTTTCCTAAC
Organism: Cupressus sempervirens; assembly: GCA_028749045.1. Lineage (NCBI taxonomy): Eukaryota > Viridiplantae > Streptophyta > Pinopsida > Cupressales > Cupressaceae > Cupressus > Cupressus sempervirens. The sequence continues at coordinate 118,579,115 of CM053788.1, forward strand.
TTCCTATTGGGGTAGTTCAATGATTTCAGTCCCAAAGTCAGGCATCTCCTTTGAGTTCATACTAACATCTAGTTTTGCAGAATTATCTACACATTCCTTTTTGTCTTCAGATTCCTTGGAGTCTTGATTATTATCTATCAGTATGTAGTTAACCCTAGACCTAACCTCTATTTCTAGACTCTCTCTCTCATTATTGTGTCATTGGTTGCAGGTTGATTATTCAATTCCTCAAAAGAGGAATTGTTCAAAGGTTCATTTTCTACAAATTTAGAAGAATCAATGTTAATAATATGAATAGATGCTTCAATATCTTTCTTAAAAACTCTTTTACTTCTCATAGGGGGTGTAGATGAGCTTGAAAGACTGTTCTTTTTCTTTTTCTTCTTAATGACCACCTCCTCTGCCACTACTTTAGGAGGTTTTTCAGCATTCTCTTCCCTAGGGTTATCAAAATTCTCTTCAGTAGGAAATTCAATATTCTCTTCCCTAGGGGAATGCAAGGTTTCTTCCATATTATCAACATTTTCACCAGGTTGAGGCTCTAATGTTTCTTCTTCAAGTTCCATTATTTTGCCCCTCCCCTTCCTAGATGTAGACCCTAACCTTATGGATGGTGAGGATTGCAGAATATTAGGAGCTTCTGCACTTTTTTTCCTTCCTCTGAGAAGTAGAGGCTCTAGAGTTGAACATTCTTTTTCTAGGTGACCTAGAAATAGGATAGGCTTCTCGATCATTATTAACTCTTTGAACATTTTTACAAACCCCAGAAGATTTTTTTTCTTTCCTACCAACACCATGACCTCTAGGGCTAACTATTCTAGGTTCAACCTCATTCATTTGCAAAAATTCTTCCCATCTCCCAACCTTTTATCTATTCAATTCCCTTTCCGCCATTAATTTTATTAAGTAATGGTGTGAAATAGACTAGTTGGTTCCTGACTAGACTAAAAAATACTATTTTTTCACAATGTTAAATAAGAAATTGTGAAGATTTACTAGCCAGTTATCATGGTGAAGATGACTAAGAATTTAGAAGTGCAAAGCATGTAGGTATTTGTAGCATCCCTCATAGGTGAAGTACTACATAACAAATGTGACTGGCTAAATGAACTCTAGGGGAAAAGATAATCACAAGGTTCCTTGATTCTTGTCAATATCCAACTAAGGATCACCATGCAAAGTGAACTGTGCTCTTGCTAATTGCAGGTCAAAATCTTTCACCCATTGTTCACCTTGTTGAGGAAAACCTATCACCTCCACAACTGCATCTTCTATGAATTAAATTTTTAAACCTTTAACTTCTACAACCCCATCTTTCAAGGTGGACACTAATTGTAGAGAAACTTCATTGCTAAACCCCTTATGAATTAAACAATAATCCAACCACCCTCTCCTTCTAAACATTTCATAGGTGGGCATGTCATTTGACAAAACTATCTGGTCCACTGGTTCATGCCTTTGGAGTTCACCTCCCATTGCTTCTCTCAGACAAATTTTCAACTTGCAGAACATAATTCTTGTAGAATTTGGAACAAAATACTACAGAAGAAAGACAATGTAAAAACTATAACTTGATTCATAAAATTAAATATATTTTTGCACGAAATCTAATGATATGAGTTTTACATAGCATCTCATAAAAGCTTGCACATGCCAAGGCTGCCAACCTAAACATGTCATAGCACATCATTAAAAATAAAGATCATCTTTTAATCTATTTAATTCATTTTGATTGTGATGATGCAATCACAAAAGGATAGATCAACATGTCATGTCACAAACATATTTCAAGACACGAACTTAAATTTTACATGCCAATTTTAAATTTTGAAAATAGAATAGTTTACCCCCCCCCCCCCCCCCCCCAACTAAGTAATGACATGGGTCCCATCAAGCTAGGTTAAGAAAGAGTGAAAAATTAAATCCTATAAATTAAAGAATTAAAATAATATATGTACAAGTATATGTGGCACTAACCTGGAGGCACTATAGGAAGAGTTGTCCAAAAAAATTGCACCTGCATATATGAAGTGATGGAATAGGGTGGATGGGTGGAAAAGAGAGAAGGTGAGATAAAAAAATTATTATGGAGAAAGTATTCCATGAAATGTGAAATATCTATTATGGTGGTCTTGAATGGAATCAATAATTAGCATAATCATGGGTGGAAGACCAAGATTCTTTAGCTAAAGGAACTAATTCTCCAACTATGCTATGGAACTGCTTGAGGAACTCATCATGGCTTATAGGTTTTTGGTAAAGTTTTATATGATGCCCATTGATGAGTAACTTGAATTGAATAGGATCTATTGTTGAAGTTGTACAGTTGCATTGTCAAATATAGATATAATCTCATAAGGCCCAAGCCATCTGGTATGAAATTTCCCTAGTGTATGTTGGTATCATGAATCATATAACAGTGTCCAATCTCTAATAGAAATTTTTTTATCATGGATGAACTTATCATGCCACTTTTTTTTTTTGTTGTATCAACTGTATATTGTGTAGAGTAGACTTCCTATATTCATCTAATCAATTTAGCTACAATAATCAGTCTTGTTGTGTGTCTTCAAATGTTGCTCCATGAGTTATAAAGTTTTCCATATAGATTTCAACACAATCAACAGTAATGTCAGAGAAAATACCCAGCACTACTCTCTAGAAAGTAGCAGGGCCATTACATAATCCAAATGGCAATATTGAATAAGCAAAGATTCCACAAGGATAGGTAAATGTTGTTTTGTCCTGATTTTCTGGTAATATTTGTATCTGATTATACCCACTAAAGCCATCTAGAAATGAGAAGCACTATTTATCCACGAGATTATCAAGCACTTGGTCAATGAAAGGTAGTGGAAAGTGATCCTTCTTAGTGGCTTCATTGAGTTATCTATAGTCAACATAGACTCTCCACTTTCTTCCTTTCTTTGGAACAATTACACGAGGAGAAAGCCATTGACTATCATATATAGGATAAATAAAACCTGCACTAAGAAGCTTTTGTAACTCAGTCTTGACTATGTCTCTCAAAGAAGGGATTATTCTTCTTTGACCTTGCCTTACTAGCTTGTATTCTGGGCTTATATATATATATTCTATGAATACAGATTTTAGGACCTAGGCCTACCATGTCAGTGTAATCCCATGGAAAGGCTTATTGGCTATCTTGTAAAAGCTTGAGAAGACTGGACATCTAAGACTCAGTGAGGTTTTTATTAATATTTAGATCCTTTCCTCAAGAAATTTCAACTCTCTCAACTTTTTCTAACATCAACACTTCTACTATGGATGGAGACTTTATCTCACAAGGTAGCAAAGTGTGAAGATAATCAAGTGCTGCAAGAAACTAAGATGTGGTTTACTTGGGCAGTATTATTTGAAGGGACCAATATGGATCATCACAAGATGACTCCTTAGAGCCATACTGGTTGATAAGGATTACTACAAAAATGTCATCTTCTTCTTGGGATACCATGAACAGATTTCTCTCAATGACCATGAGTTTTTGCACAGAGCTTACTTCAAGAGTAGCATCTCCTAAGTTGGGCCAGATAACTTCATCAAGTTCACTTTGGGGTTTTTTTGGAGAATACAAAGTTAACTTCTTGGTATTTATTCCATTTGATATGGTCATCTTTCTTGAATGGCACGTAATGCAAGCATCAGTTTGACTAACCAAGGCCTTCCTAAGATTAATGGGTAACCTCCAAGAGTATCTTTGGGTGACAAGACTAAAAAATCTGAAGGGTACTCTAAAGAATCTAGAGTAACAACAATATCTTCAACCATACCATTAGGCTTGAGTGTGGAATTATTAGCTAACTACAATATTATTAGTGTGTCCCACAAACCAATGATACTAAGATTCAATAGAACTTCTCTAGTCATAGCATTAGTTGATGCTCCCAAGTCAATTAAAACATTCTGAATTTAAGTACCATTAATTAAGATAGTTACAACTAGACTTCTTGGGTCTGAATACTTAGGCATGACAACTTTACTTAGCATGAGATCAGAGAGACGGCCTAAGACATGGATAGTATCAAGGTCTTTCTTTTCCTTCTAGGTTGTTTGATATAGGTTTCTTTATTTTCTTTGGTATGGACTAGAATTTCTTTAAGCCATCCAACAAGGGAGTCTACACTATCATTTTTTTGAGTTGATCAATCAAATCAATGGCTACAAGATTTTTTTTGGAGGAATAACCTAATAAAATCTCTACAGATAAGGAGGATTCTTAGGCATTGGTGCAGTTTGAGCAATAGGTGGAACATTAATAGGTTGGCTCATGGGTATATCCTCATTATCAGCAACTTTGGTTATTATTGGCTCTTTAGGTACAGGTAGTGTAGTTCCTTATCTAAGATGGGTGTCATTTATATGCAAGGAATAAGTCTACTTCTTATTATTAGGATTTGGAGTTGGCTAAGCTATAAGTTGAGTTGGCTTTTGAGGAGTACTATTTGCTACAGGAGGCAGTGACATAATAGCTTGCTGATGAGGTGGAGGCATTAGTGGTGGTTGTTAATTAGGTTGATTAGATCCCCCACTAAGTTTATGGCTGCCA
>CM053788.1:118588681-118756181 GCA_028749045.1 Cupressus sempervirens
AATATATATAGGAATATCAAATTATATATTATATTGTACAGTGAACCCAACCAGACTGATTTTGGGATTGTTTTTCTATATTGGCAAAACCAACTTTTGTAAACTAGCAAATCACCACAGAGCAGCTGGATGTTTTGTGACAAAAACCTAAAAAATATAGTTCCATTTATATAGAATGAAGGTTTATTAAAATTTAAAGAGGGAAATATGTACTGGATATAACAGTCCAAGAGATTTGACTAGTTGGAGATGAATACAATAAAGAACTGGGGGATAGTATATTAGATAGTATAATAACATTACAACATAGTGCACATGAATAAGAAAGGAAATTAGGAAACTAATGGAATTATCATCATTCTAGCTTCATCATCACCTTTACCATATATTTTCCTTAACAATATTCCCAAATGAAAACACTAAAAAAATTCCAATTTCTTGTGGCTTGTATCAGATCAGAATGTCAGGATCGCAGTGAGAAAATGTCGTTATCTAGATATAGGAAGAAAATTAGGATAAGATTGTAAGAGCATGATGGCACACTGGTCTGCCTCTATGTTTGATCCTTTTGATTCTTAGATGGTTCATGGTGTTGTTGGCATTTTTGCAATGATCACTACTACATTTAACCTTATTTTTCTACTGCAACTATGTTTCTTTTTCTCTGCTTCATTTTACTAAACATTCCCTATCAACAAAATATTGATTATGTTTCAATATTAAAATGTATAAGGGTATGTGTGTAATGTCCCTTTTTTTTTATGTCCTTTGAAATGCTCTTAGTTTCCCATTTAAGGTTTTGTGAATGTCTCCAAGTATTGTTCTATACTTAAAATATATATAGAAGTTGTATTTATTTCCAATTTCTATATATATATATATAAAAGATATCCTTGTGTATAAGAATATATTTAAAATTGGGACCCTTTCTTAATTAAGTATGAATTTGTTCTTCTTCTTATAAATAGGTTTGGGTTCCCTTCCTATAGCTTTATCCCCTATTGTATATTGGTAGTTTAGCTTATAATACAACTGATGATTTCCTCTCATGTATGGTTTTCTTTATTACTTAAACTAATTTTGTGTCAACTGATACTCCATTTGGTTTGTTCCACCAAAGGCAATGTTACATATGGTGTTCCATGATTGCAATCTTGCAATGTTTATTGATTGTCTCTTCTAAATATGATTCAGTCTTTACACATGTATTGACCTTGCTCCATACACCTGGTACACTTTGTTTTTAGCCTCCTTCAAGCTTACATTAATGTGACTTGGCCACCTTCACTGTGCTCCCTTGGAATTTGTTTCATGTCCCTTTATTTCCCTGGCGTGGAACACAATCTTCCTACTAGTTTCCCTTAGATATGCTACTGTGGAGATGTCGTCACTTTCTATTAGAGACGATGAGGAATTTGATGTGTTTCGATCCTGTAATGTTTGTAAGGTTTTGTTAAATGCATCTCTACCTGCGCAAAGGCAATAACTCTTGTCCAATGAACCTGACACCTTCTTCCCTCCATGCTTTTCTTTAATGTCATTCCATGCTTGTATTTTGTGAATGGAATTCGATGCTATCACAACCGATACTATGTCCTTCTATTCCTCCAATGTGGCTCCTTACTACTCGCGACTTGGTGGATATCCTGATTCGATGATGATTCACGTCTTTGTAATTGCCAATGATTTTTTCCATGCTGTATATAATTGATCCTCCTCCATCTATGTTTTTTCTTTAATACGTGTTGTTGAGAGTGATCAATAGTCATGACTTGTAGACACTAATCAATTAGTTACGGTTCTGCTTGATATATATGTTATTTCATATAATAAATATATATTTATATGTTGCTATGATATTTGAATATATTTAGAGTATTACTTTTATATTTATATACTCATACTTTATTATCACTATTGTATCATATGTATTAATGGATACAATATTATATTAAATTTAGTAATCAATTCATTAAATAGTATTTAAATGTGATAATAGTTAGATATATTATTATCATATTGATTTATATTGTAATTATAACATTTATTTACTCTAATATATTGATATTATTATTATGAATAATAATTTCATTATATTCATATGAATAATATAAATAATTAAGTAAAATAAATAGGTCATATTTATAGTTTATCAATATTATTTCTTTAGGAATAGTATATGAAGTATTATTATATTTTATCTAATGATTATAGGATTTTCTTTAGGAGGGGCCATGACAATGTGAAGACTTTTCCTGTTATCCATAGAAACTGATTGAGAAGCACATGAAGCTTTGACAACTCATGCACCCTTTTGATGCAGAGGATAGGGTGATGGACCCAAGTAAAAACCCAAAATGAGCAAGATTGTAGGAGTGTTCCTAGTGACCCTTCTAGGTCCTGATAGGGAAGTTCCACAACCAGTCAACTCTAGGATGTTTTAGGGTCTCAATAGGGTTTTTATAGTCTATCTAACATGTTCCCATCAACACCTTTCAGTTTCCATACCCTGCAAGACAAAATGCATAACTCACCTAAATGTTGTCAATGCGAAATTGTAACTTCTATAACAGCAGCAAGAGAAAATGGTGGATATCTTTTGGTTTTCACAAATGACATAGTTTCAAACACCCTTTATCTTCATTCAAAACATATGTAAATCTTGGATGGACTTCCTTTGGCAAGTATCAAAGATTGTTCACAATGACCCTGTTTCAACAATGAAGCAATAGTGCATTTACAAAGCAACTTATAGAAGTACTCAATGTATGGACTTCAAAACTTTCATATGTTTCTAAAATGTCTTTAATTAGAAAAATCCACACTCAATTCCACTCTATGGGTTTCCTAACCCCAAAAGCCCCAATTCATCTATTCAAAACCCTTGTTTATAGGGTATCACCAATCTCCCACATGCCAAGGTTTCTTGGACTAATTCAAACTATAGACATCTATTTTTTATCACCATAAACATGAATCAACTCTCAAACCCTACCCTCCTTAAGAAAAATCCCTCTCCATATGATTGTCCCCTTCAAATAACCCTTATTTTCACCCTTTTTGTGTATGGTGGCCACCAAATACTTAAGTTAATGGTTCATTACAGAGTTAGAAGCATTCATACAAGTTAGAAACCTACCATTCCATGAAGAATCAAACAATATTTCATGGAATGGCCTTGATTGTTTGAAAAATCCTCAAAATTGTTAACAAACTGCCTGCTACACCCATAAATCTATGAATTTGAACAAACAACTTACAAATTTGGATTCAAATATTGGTTTAAGATGTCAAGAAATGTCTGAGAATATAACACAATGTATTCCAATTCAAAAGATGTGCAAGAAACTCGAAAATCCTTCAACCTGCTATTAAAACCAAGCACTTTTATTCAGTTTTTTCTGAGACAGTCCGTACAATCATATATTTATAGTTTCAGGAGATAGTTAACAACACCTTTAACCGACTCCAACTCCTTTCACTTCCTATTCCTTTATAAAATTTAAACTATGGAGTTTCCCTCCAAAATGCCCATCTAGCCGTTACATTCAAGATTTGAATTTTCTAAAGCAATAAACTATGTTTTTAAGGGCCTTATTGAATGTTTTAACTTATTTAAGGACTTGATATTATTATGACATCATACTAGACCCTATCACATGAATCCTCTACCTTAGACAACCTCTAGATCCTATTCCATGCCCAATTACAACTTTTTAATATGAAAGTCTTTCAAGACATTGTATAATATTATGACTCTTTATGCTTTCAAAGGCCATGATTGGCTACAAAATGGACCAATTGATACCATGAGATTCTCCATGTCCTTTGTGATGACCTAGACCCTCAAGGTACCTATGATGAGCATGTGATGCCCCTGCATCACCTTGCCTCCTCAACTAGTTTTATTTTTAGGTAATAGGTAAAAAAATTTCTCTCATTCATTTTCTTATATGTTTCAGCTTAACCTACTTAATGTTCTTAGGATTATTTTGTGTTAAATCCTATTGATACACAATCATTTAAATTGGAATGCTTAGGACACTAGCTACAATTCTAAAGAGGAATTATTGGAACTTGCTTTCCTACCTTGAAATTATTCCACCTTTAGCTCTCAACATTGATGCAGAGACCTGGGTGGACTTTCAGTTATTCACAATAAGAGGGACTTTCCTAGTGTTCTCATAACACAATCAAGCTTCTTCATAGGATCACTCTCCTTGATCCAATCAACTCCAAACCTTATCAGATTGTACATATCATTCTATTGTGCCACCATAGGCTCTACATCTTAGAAATCATCCCATGTCCCTCAAATGGATTCACCAAGCAATCTTGTTCAACAACCATCAAATGCCCACAATGCCTCAACAGGCTCCAATCTTGACTTCACTTCAACTAGGTGTTTTTGTCACCTTCACACATCTCAAACAACTTCAAATAACTTGTTTCCAAGGTTACCAAATGCTCATCTTATTATCTGATACCAAAAACCCACTACAAGCCCTTCACTAGGCCTATTTCCCAATTAGCCCTGCCTAAATGGCTTTTCACACTTTTCTCTCACTTTTCCCAAAACTCTCAAAAAACTAAGACCATATCTAGATATTTTTTTGGATTATACACAACATACTTCAAATCCTCATGCTACTCCCTTGGACCAAATGCCCAAACCAACACTTTTGCCCCACAATTAACCCTCTTTTAGCTCTTTTGTTACAAAGAAACCACTAACATATCTCATCTCACAAACCATCTGACCTCAAAAAAAAATTTCTTGTCATCCAAAACAAAGGATTTTCAAATTCATAGGAGATTCCATCAAGTTTTACACACCCAACCAACAAGTTGTCCTTCCTAGGTGCCTAAACAAAGGGTTTTACCAAACTCACCTTTCCAAACATTTCCTAATCCTTCCAATGGATCCAACACCTTCATATAGCCTTAACATGACCTTCCTTGTCATAAAATATAATCCTCCTTTAGATGGAAACTCTAGACCTATGACTGTCCCAACACCTAGTAACACCTCCAAACCTATGATTCCCACAAAATATTTATCAACACTTACCTTGTTGCTTGTAAAAAAATGTTGCATTTCTAAACTCAGATCTACAAGCATTTAAACCCTACAAATATAATATTCCTTTATAAACTCTAAGTTAAACACTAAATCCATTTGAGTTTAGATATCTTGATCTCTAATTTCTTTTCCAAAATCATCCTCCAAGGTGGAACTCGCCAATCTGCTCTTCATATGCACTTATGGAATTGTTTTGGATGTTCCAAAGAATTTCAACATCCAACCTTTATAGACGTTTGAGTCCTAAATTCATGTCCCTTGATGTTAGGCCCAAATGGTCTAAGGATTAAGTTTTTTTAAATTTTACAACCACCATTAGGCCAAAATTGCATAAGCTAATTGATTTCTAATTAAGTGAAATCTAATTTCTTCTTTTGACCCTTAGGCCAACCCACTTAGGCCTATATTTCAAAAAATTTCAATTGAAATTTTTTCATGGCTAAAATTGTAATGATCTTAGGCTCACAAGTTTTTGAGATTTGCCCATCTTTTGAGCTCACATGTTCTTGATTGAAGATTGCATTAATATGTTTCAATCTTTTATTCATCTTCATTAGTTGATGCATTAATCACATTAGTCATTGCTATCAGGATTAGTCATGGCATGTTGTTGTTAGCACCTAAGTAACTTTCACCTTGTGACACCTCTTTAAGGCATTTTTCAAATAACTAAGATACATTTTCTATAAATCCACATTTTGCAAACATCTAGGCCTTCAAGAAATTATAGGATCATTTTAGTTACATTTGAAAACATTAATCAACAATTTCCATATGTACAAATGTAAACATTAACTACAACATGTCCAATTTATTTACAGGTATATTTTCCTATGAAGAAAGACCATGCCTGACAATATGAACCCAAAACAAAATAATGAGACAATGGCTACATTGTGGGCTCAGTTTCGAAGAAAACTTAATAAATGTTATTGTCCTTGCAAAAAGTGTAAGGGCTTAAAGAATCGAAGAATTCTAATCACAATAGCCCAGAGTCATTGTAGGCAATATGGTCATGTTGAAGGGGGCCACGATTTTCTTCCATTGCTAAATGTGGATTTCCTACTAGAGGAACATGGAGGTGTGAATATCCAAGCTAAGGATAACACTCCCATGGAAGAAGATGATAATGTGCTAGAGGACACGATTGAAGAAGATTGTATTAGGGTAGGTGATGAAGAGGCTCACAATGATGGTACTAGCGAATCTGATAATGATGATGAAGATGGTCTTGATATACCTTTACTTGAGAAGGCACACGAGCCCTTATACAAAGGCTCCCAAACAACTCTACTCTTGGCTATAGTGTTGTTGGTGAACTTAAATGTTATGAATGGTATATCCAATGTAGAAATGTCATGTATGCTAAGGTATGTCATTTTTGTCATCTTTAGTGTTAGCATACAATTACTATTCGTTATATTAACAATGCATATTTGTTGTTGTAGGTTGATTAGTGAGTTTTTGTTACCACCATCAAATATTTTTCCTTGTTTATACTGAGAATTATCTAACATTATGGATCAGATTGGAATGAAGAGTAAGACAATACATGCATGTCGCAATGATCATATTCTATATCATAAACAACATGAATTTGCAACAGAATGCCCTGATTGTCATGTTGGTAGATATTAGTGATATCAAATAACAAAAAAAGTGCCTCACAAGGTTCTTTGGTACATTCCCATTATTCCACGTCTTCAACAGTTATTCAAGTGTGCTATCTTGGCACAATTTATGGATTACCATGCACACAATAGAAGTCAAGACGACATTATGTGAATGTCTGCCAATGGTTTTGCATTTAAAGAGATAGAAGAAACATGGTCACACTTTAAAGAACCTTGTAATATGAAGCTTTCATTGTTGACGGACGGTGTTAATCCATATGGAGATATGAGATCTGTTTACTCAGTGTGGCCTATTTTTGTTATTAACAATAACATTCCTCCTTGGATGTCCATAAAGAGGGAGCACATAATGTTGTCAATGATTGTGCCAGGTATTTTTTTTATTTTATAGTTATCTAAATTAATTTATAAATAGTGCATGAAAATGGTTATAATAATTACGTAATGTTTATGTTCATTCAATTGTTAGGTAAATACCAATTTAAAGATATGAATGTGTATATTGAGCCCCTAATTGATGAGTTGTTGAAGTTATGGAATGGCATCACTATGTATGACATCTCTAAACTGATAGGACATCAACAATTTCAATTCCATGGAATGCTTGTATGGACAATACATGATGCCCCTAGGCTAACTCATTTTTGCGGTATGTTATATTGTTAAGATCGCATATTTTTGATTTGTTATAGTGCTTACACATTACTATTGAATGCTTAAGTTGTGCATGATAATTGTACATGATCCAATTATACATGATCTTTTAGGTCTTCAGACAAAACGAATATTTGCATGTCTAGTTTGTGGTCCAAAGATGAAATGTCATCATTCGAGAGGTTTAGGAAAGAAGGTGTTTGATGAGTTTAGACACTTTCTCCACAATAATCACAGGTATCAAATTGTTGAAAAACATCTTTTCAATGGGAAAGAAGAGACATCATCAAGGCCATGAAGAATGACACCTCATTTATGGAAGTTGGAATACGATCAACTAAATCATCAAGGTAATGTCCAATTTGTCATCTGAAGTTTAAAATTTGTATTTTAATATTGTCTTATATTTACTAATGTTGTAATTGATGCTCATGAAGGTCATCAAGGCATCAATGACCAATTTCCTAGAGGAATGAAAATTTATCCTACTCAATTTAGTAGGTTACCATACTACAAGGATCTCCCAATCACGCATTTGTTTGATGCTATATATTGGAAAGAATGTAACAGAGACACTATGGAAAATTTTGGATGGAAGGCATGATAGAGAACAAATTGCCAAAATTTGTACTAACATTCATGAATCCAACCATGCACTAAAAATTTTCATTGAATCAAATAGCAATGGAGACTACATAAATACAAGTGCCCTTCCTTGGTTATTAATAGAGCAACAAAGTGATGCATTAAAAGAAGTCATAAAAAAAGAAAAATTTCCAATAGGATTTGCTGCAAATATAAGCACTTTTCTATCAAAGAAAGGTGATTTTGGGCCAGGCTTGAAAACACATGATTGGCATACCTTCCTCAAGGTAAGTCATGTTCTCTATTTATAGTATATTTGTAAGATTGAATGTAGTACCAATTGCATTATTTAATAATATATTGAAATGATCATTTTTTAATGATTGCGGTTCGTCCTACCTCTATCCCTTCCACAATAGTTGACAATAGTATTAAACAAGTTATATATGATTTTGGAAAATACATGAGGTTAGAAGTGTTTTTTTAAAGATTTGTAGCTTTTTATCTGAAATCTATTGTATAATTTTATTTGAAATCTCCTTTATGTGTTTTTGTGTCTTGAATCTCTTTTAGGTGGTTATCATCTAAAAAAATTGATAAAAAAAGATATAAAATATTGGAAGAGAAAAATTCCACAGTTTATGTGTGAAATGCAAAAGTGTTTACCTCCAATGTTTTTCAATGCTCAAGAGCACTACCTCATACATCAAGTTGAGGAGATTGAATTGTGTGGACCTATACAAGCTAGATCAATGTGGATGGTTAAGAGGCACTTGAAATTTATGAAGGGCTTGGTTCGACAAAGAGCATGTCCTAAGGGTTCTATGATAGAGGGATATATGATATGCCAGACCATGGTGTATATTAGTGAATATCTTCCAAAGTTTGCAATAGATATCCATGTAGATCGCATTTGGGATCCCAATTGTAATGACAAATTCAAAGGGGAGCACTTGACGGGGAAAGGTAGATTGAGGAGGGTGAGAGGTAATTATATTTTTTTTTTTGTAACTTAATAATTCTTATCCATCATCAATATATATAAGTTGTTTCTAATTGGTGTAATTGTTTTCTTTATAGTTGGTCATGAGTGGGATGCAATCTTGATTGGATGACAGTATGCATTGAACAGTCTCAAGAAAATGGTCGCTCATTAACATGGGATGGTGTTGCATTGTTGGTTAAAGAAGCTCATCATAATGGAGATCCCAATGTTATGCCAATGGTACTCGATCTAATATATGGCTTAAGAGATACAAAGGTACACATAAGATTACTAATCATGAGACATAAGTTTAATATCAACTCATAGATCAATGAGAAGATTCTTGACATGTTTAAATAATTGTAAGTCAAACATCACAAAGCTATGTACTACCATGGCTATAAATTCGGCACAAAAAATTTAGATGAAATGAAGCAAACCTGTGATTCTGGGATAAGTGTTGTCTTCATAGTCACCAATATTTCATCTAGAACTAATATACATCCTCAACAATCTGAAAATTGATACTATGGCATTTTGGATGATATACTTGAGTGAAACTTTAATTCATTCAAAATAGTTCTATTTTTTGTCAAATGGTTCAGGTTACAACTGAATCAAAATGATCCCAATAGGACTGTTATTGAACATGATATTGGATTTACTATGATTAACACAAGGTCATTTGAGCTAGTCGGAGATGAGTCCTATGTTCTTCCAAGCCAATGCAAGAAAGTGTTTTACTTTGGTGTTCCACACAAACTAGGTTGGTCATTTTTTGTTAGACATGACCCAAGAGGAAGGTTGGTAAAGTATAATGTCATCAAAGAAGAAGATATTGAAGAAGCACAAGAGGAAGTAAATGACTATCAAGAATGACAGTTACCTAGTTATGAAGAAGAAGAAGATGGTGATGATTTTGGTCATGCCAATGATAATGGTGATAAATGATGATGACATTGATGATGATCATGATCATGGTGATGAATATGGTGAGGATCATGGCGATGATGGTCATGATGATGATAGTGATTAAGATGATGATGGTGGTGATGAAGATGGTGGTGGTGATGATGATGATCAAAGTGACAAGTACGATGATGGTGATGATGATGATGATGATGATGATGATGATGATGATGACATGGATGAAGATCATCATGATCAATGAAATGTCCAAGTAGGATCAATGTCAACTATGATGGGGTCTTGTATGACCAAATTTTTCTTTCCAAACCATATGTGCACATATGAACATTAAGTAGAACATGTCAAATATTTTTTTAGATATAAACATTAGTTACACTAAATTTTTAACTTACGACAAATGATTTACATATACAATCTACTTTATTATTAATATTTTTTTTGGTAAGTCTATTACTTTAATTTCACTGCTGATTTCTAAGACTTACTAATTTTTTTCACAGGGTGATATGGATGCACCATCTCAAACACCTTCAATAGAGGTAAGCATTAATTATTGTAAATTATAATGTTAATATAGAAACAAATGTTGTATTATTATGTTCTTTTCTTTATGGTTTTGGAGTTATTTTGATGAAATTATTCTGATATTTGATGTCACAAATGATAGGAAAAAGATAGAATGATTGCTGATCAAATGCGATCTAAAATATAGGCATCATATCTACATGACATTGCCCTTAGTACTGACCCTATATTCATCACCTAGAAAATTAAGCAAAGATACACTGATGAACTTGTTAACATTATCATCGAGGGTCACAGAAGTGAGGAGAAAGAGGCACTAAAAATAGAATTGGACCATAGAATCCAATCTTTAAAGGTAAGCAGTAATTCGACTAAAGAAGTAATAGAAGTTCAATAGATATTAATATTTTATAGTATCTTATGGATCATGATCTCTAATTTTATGTATTCTTGTATAGATATATGTGCCAGTTGCGACATCACATGGTGAACATGGTGAGGGTTGTTACACACAATCTTCGTGTAAGTAACACTTTGTTTGTTTTGATTAACATTATAAAACTTACCTTTTTTTTGTGAATATTTCTCGCCAGTATCCCATTTGATCTTTATCCATTGCAAATGTCTTTGCTAACAATATTCTATTCTTTAGCTCATGATGAAGTGCAAACTCCTCCTTCAGTTGGCGGTCTAGTATTGCCTGGTGCATTGTCGGCAACAAGGACCATGCAAACATCCTCGTCTATGCCCACTAGAACTGGTAAAACCTTGTTTTGCTATATTTTGTAATGTGCTATTTGTAATGTATTTCTACAAGTTGATGAACAACAAAATAGCATATCAGTGCTTAAATGATGTCTACAGAAGCCTGCATACACACAAACACATGCATACATACACCACTACATACATACATACATACATATATATATATATATATAATATATATATATATATATATACCCACACATAGAGAGACATGGAGATAGGTAGGGAGGTAGACCAACAGAGAACAATACTATAATTGTCATTTAATTGTCATGATGTTTCAGTTGATAGACCAATAGAGAGCAGTACTACTAAAGCTAATCCATTTCCTGGAGCAGTTTGTGTGATTAGTATTGGTTCATATGAAGGGACGTTATTGCTGAATACGAAAATTATGTTTCTATTAAAAGAACGAAAGCTTCCAGGTCCTTTAAAATTGTTATTATTTAAAGTGTAAATATAGTTTACTTTTACATACTCATTTTGGACTGATAAATCCTTTATGTTTTTGTAGGTAATAATGCTTTCTTTGAACATCTTTTTTATATGACATTGAAACTATTTGGACCCACCATACATAAAAGGTACGTAGTTTCATATCATTGCTACATAATTTTTCTTTTCTTCCATTTATTGTAATATATTAAAGTTATTGATCTAACAATCTATTTGTTTTTAAAAAGGTGGAATGTACAAGCTGTGGAATTAAAAAATTAGCTGATTGCATCTTTTGAGGAGAAATTTGGGAAAAAAATTTTGACGCTAGCCTACTTCTGAAAAGAGTAGCAAAGGATATAAAGATTGTGAGGGATCAATATAGAAGGGCTCTTAAGGATAACCCAAAGTACGACCATCCTCCTATGGTTCCACCGATGGAGTGGAATGAAATAATAGAAGATGCAAAGGAGAAAAGGCTATGTGAAGATAGAGATAATGAAGCAGCATAGGGAAAAAAGAGGTATGTCATTATAGTATTGAGTACATTGTAATCATGCACTAATTATTGATATTTGTAAATATATAATCTAAGATGTTTGAAATTGTTCATAGATTGCAGGACACATCCGTGGCTACAAAAGCTAGAGTAGAAAAGGTTGGCCAACACAAACTTGGCTCTGGTGGCTATATGAATCTCCAGTCTCAACTTGTAAGTAGAGCAATGAAATTTCATTTTTTTCTTAATATATTGTAGCAAATAGTTTTTTTTAATAAAACCATACATGGAAAACTAACGTTATCAAGCAAAAAATATAGGGCACAGAATTCAATCTGGAGGTCACAAATGAAGATAGAAAAATTGCCTTGAAGGAAGGCTATAAAGTTGTGGTTGCACGCCTACGCGAAGAATCGATAAGATTTGCCCAAGAATCCAGTGCACAAAATGATATCTCATAGGTAAATTGGTCAGAGGAAAAGTAAATGAAATTGAATAGTTGAGAAGATTCTTTTTTGGTATTAGTTTTAAACGTAAATTGACTACATAACAATGTGCATAACATTTTACTGCAGCCTTCATATCCTACCACAGAACCTACTCATGACGAAGGCCATGATGTGCATTATAGTGGTGGAGGTATTAATTTCCTATTGGAAATTAATTATGCAATTATGAATACAATTTAATATCTTCAATTGCAATTTGATGTGTATCCTTTTTTTGAATATTTCAGAGCATGTTGAACATCATGTTGAAGGAGTGGACCATGTTCCAAGTGTTCAACATGTTGACGCGATGGTAGATCAAAATGTTAATGTATATGATGTGGCATTGTCAAGTAAGAAAAATGCATGTTATGTTGTATTTTTACTTAATTACAAACTTGTAATAGTTAGAAAAAGAAAAAGAGTATGCCAATTTATCCCATTCACTTGTTCTTGCAACAGAGCCCCATTTAGTGTAGCAGCCTCCTGCTCCTCCAAAGAGAAGGAGCCATCATAATTTAACATTACACATGCTAGAAGAGGAGGAGAATGATTTAGATATGGATGCTCCTATAAGCGCTTTTCTTAAGAGAGCTCAGAAAAACAAAAAAAAAGAAATGATGTTTTAAAAATCTTTTTTGATAAACCTTGTTGGATAATGAAAGAACTTTGTTTTAAGTAATTATGTATGAATGATGCGTATTAATACAAATTTTTATTTTATGTTAATGAATATTTTTATGCGTTAATGAATTCTTGATTAGTATTGTGTATTAATGAATGTTATGTGATTGTATTGATTGAATGTTATAGTTCATAAATGGATGAATGAATGAATGAAGTATGTATAGATGATAATGGGTACTTTAGATTGATGTTAGGGGGAAGGGGGTGAGGCCAGATGAGCTTCCACCTTTACATGGTTGGCCTTGTTAAGTAGAGAATATTATAGTATTCTTGAAACCAAGTGAAGCTTAAACTAAGGACCCTTTTTCATTATGTTCAAGAGGGTCAGACAAGCTAAGGACCCTTTTCATTTTAGTCTAAAAAGTAAGTGTATTCTATTACAACAAGATGTATCATTATTTTCCTATCATATTGATGTGCTCACCAGAATCCAAGGAACTTTAGGAAGTTTATAGGTTAACAAATTCCATGTCTCTGGCCCATCAAGAATCCAAGGAACTTTAAGAAGGCTAGAGGCTAATTGACTCCTCTCCTCTATCCATTCTCTATAATAGCCATTACCAAAATGGAAAAATATAAAGAACAGATCCCAAATTTAAGCATTAGAAAATCGGACCCTTCTCTAGCCCTAGAATCTCACTTATATAATGTGAGATGCAACAAGCTATAGGCTAAGAGAAACTGACAGGTGTCCTTTTCAAGAAATAATTACATAGACCTATCACAAAATGACAAAAATATGGATAACAGAAGATGCCTAGATCAAACATTCCTTTTAGTGGGTCCACTTCTATTACATTCTCTATTATTGTTGATTTGGTAACTATTTTGATCCCTCTTTGTATGCAACTGCCAATCTAACCAACATTGAAGTTTGTTTTGATTATTTCAATTTAGTCTCCACCATTGGGCTTTCATCATCTTTATCCTGCATGGTGGGAATAACTTCTACTTTTCCCTCTTCTTTGGTTGTATCAGTTTCCTATGGGCCCAGGTCTGCAACTGAAAGTGACTAATCATTCTTGTCTTCTTCTCCCTATTGGCCTTCTGTAGTGATGGTGTCAATGATTTGGATCTCATCACCTTGCACCTCATCACTGTCAATTTCTATTTCCTGAAACTATTCACCAGGAGCTATTTCTGCCATCCACTTGTCAAACAGTGTGTCATCTGGCCAATTGAATTGCAAAATATCACTCTGCCTCTTGAGCACATACTTAGCCTCATTATCAATGGTAACAAAATTTTGTTTCAAAGAATCAAAGAATATTTGGGCTTTCACTATTTCTTCAGTTGTTGTGGCCCACCATGCATGCCCTCTTTCATTGATAACTTGATTCATTCTTAAACAAAATAAACCATTAAGCTCCTTAGCCCATTCATCTTTGCTTTTCAAATTATTTTTCTTATCTAGGACACAAGGAAACAAACTAAACTTTTGGCTCTTGTACTTATCTAAGCAGCCAACTATTATTCTTTGCAAATGAATTCTTTTATTGTCAAAGTCAGTAAGATCAGAAACAATATCAAAAAATTTCTCGATTTGATCACAAGAAAATTTTATAACAGAATAACACAAAAATGTCACCTCTTTCCTCCTTCTTACTCACTTATTTACAATAGGCTTCAAAGCCTCATCACTTGCTTTCATTTCATCCCAAATACTAATCACCCTAGCCAATTGATCATAAACTAGTAGCCATTACATTTTATCCCCCAAATATGTAAGAGCCTTTCTTAATCTTTCTTCATATTTCACATTCAATTCCACATGCAAGGCCCACAGTTTATTCTTTTCTTCTTCAAAGTCCTTAGCAGTATAATATTTTGGCCTTTGGGGTGTATCTGGTACCTCTATGAAGGGAGTGGATTTAAAAGGTTCAACTGGACGAAGCTTGATCCTATGCCTAAGAGCCAAATTAAAGAAACCCTCTACATCACAAAAATAAGGGTGAGATACAGCCATCTTATACTTGTCCAAAAAATTGTAAAGAGAAACCCATCCTTCCTTGCTTATCACAAACTGGTGGACTACTGTGCAAGTGGGAAAAATTGATCCCATCCCTCTTTTGTGCAAAAAAGCTTCTTCTACTCCTCCCAACTGCCACAAGAATTCAGCTACTCCTACCTTTAGGGTCACCTGGCAAGGTAGTACATGGGGTGTCCCTTTGAATCCATAAATTCTGATAATAGTTGAAACTAAATATGGGATGACATCTCCCCAATTATGTGAAACCTTCAAATTATGGGGTTTATCCATAGGCCTAACAAGGTGCATTAGTGCCTTAGGGATCCTGGGATTGTCACTCAATATGAGGCACCTCAGTTTGGAGGCGAAGTACCTGCCAAATCTAACAAAACTAGCATTTTCTACTTCCCCAGTCATATCTGCACTCCATAACTAAATTGGCAATGCTTCTCCTTCTTGTTCTCTATTTAAAACCATTTCTTTACCAAAGTATGTAACCCCCTTAAACAGAAACATGTGCATCAGTAGAGAGTAATGGCCCCAAGCCTTTTCCACCTTGCCCTTAGCAATCCCAACCAATCCACGGTGAATCTCATCTACCAAGTAAGAAGCAAAATCAAAAATTATTTCCACGTCGAAAGAGGAAAATTGATTAATCATATACATGAAACTCACAGGGATAAAATCTTCTTCACCCTCTCCAAAAACTCTACACAGGGTTCTGCATATCTCTATTGTCCTGGCATTGAAGCATGTTTTCTTGAAAGGTTCTTTAGAGGATGATGTTATTGCTGATAGGGTTCCAATTCTGCCAATGTGGGCCTTCAATGCACCTTGGCTAACTATATCCTTCTTAGACATATACTCTTTTTCTAAATCCATTAAATTAATGGGCACATGATACCTAGTGAGAGGTCCCAAATGAAAAAATTCCCTAATATTTTCTAGACTGATGGTGATTAGAATTTCACCATCTACTCTTCTCACTACCCTAGTGGCTTGATCATAATTCTTTTCCACGGCCTCAAGGAGATCATAATCCATAAAAACACTAGGAACTACTAGCTTTCTTAGGTCAAAATTCCATATATTGACATGTGGAGCAAACAGTTTTCTCTCTGCAAACCATTTCTTAAACAAATTTAAACCAGTTTGCGAGGTATTAGCATCCCAGACCCAATTACCCTTATCAAAAAATCCATCTACTATCCTCAACTTAGGGTTTAATGAGGTCAACTTCTTAACTTTTATTGTTTCAACAGTAGACTCAGGATGTAACTCAAGCAGATCATCATGTACATTTCTATCCAAATAATTTTCCTAACCTGAAAATCCCTTCTTCGAAGGCATCTTGGATTATGCTTTGCAGTACTGAAAAAACTTACAGAGATGATAGTGTAACTACTTACTTGAATTCAGCTCTCGTTCTCTTTGTATTTCTACAATTTCTACATGAACCAGTTGTTTCACAATCTTGCCAATTTCAACACAATCTTCTTAGTAATTACTTATGCTCAGAAAGGCTCGAAATCTTTGTTCGCGTATGGTGGAAATGAGAAAATCTTCTATATTATACTTTGTTTTTCCTCACACGTGAAGCTTTCATGTCTAATTAATACACAGAGTGGCACTATCTTCTACATTTAAATCTGTGCCATTGATCTTTGAAAATCCTATGATCAAGGGATGCAGAAAAAGACAACTTGGCATTCTACTTGACAAGTTGGCTAGTCAATCCAATGAAAATTGACCACATACATAGCTCTTTCCTTGATGGAATTTCCATCTAGACCCACTGGTGATTGAGGACACATGTCGACAAGTCACTACTTTGCTATACATAAAGAACGAGCACATTGCCATAGCGAATCAACAATAGCCATTAATTCGATCTTGATCTTGTGGATGACATATTACTGCATTGCTTTGAATAACAATGGTGGCCCCTTATTTTCTACCTCACTATACATATCCTCTAAGCTATTCTTCATGGCGAGATAGCGACGACCATTGATCTGAGACCAAATCAAAGATAGAGAAACTACATAAAGTACCCTGAAGAGTGGTGGGTCCCATACTTGCTATGTCGCATAGAGTAAACAACTTGCAACTTTCTATAGTGAGATAGTGAGGACTGTTGATTCTAGTTTGATCTGACGATCAGAATCCCTTATATGCTTTATGAATGGGATGTGAGTTCGGGGCACTAGTGACATAGGAAAATCTGCACTACTGGCAACAAGCCAAACCTTTCTTAAATCTTAGTCACCTTTCCATGTTGCTTGAGGTCCCACCATGTGTTCATTTCACAGAATCTCACTATGTCGCGAATGGCAAGATGCCAAAAAAATTTGATAGTGAGGTAGTGAGCTCTGGTGATTCCAACAAAACTTGACACCAAAAGAATAAAAACCAATCAAATTACCATCACCTTTATTAATTGCTTTTGACAATAGCAATTATTACTCATCATGCCACTTGGTTAAAGTATGGTTATCAAGAAACTTGAAGGTCACTGTGCTCTTTGATTTCATGACTACTCGCTACTTCGCTAATGGTGGAATGCTTATTTTTTCTGATAGCAAGGTAGTGAGGTATCGAAAAACTTTTGTTCCAGTGCCATTTTCTAGCTATCTTTTACTAGGTCCCTTTTCCTACTTGACGGTACTAACACGGTGCATGTGACTAAATTTTTGACTGCAACACAAATCCCTAACTATCGTCCCTTTATTTTATAGTCTCATTCTTTTAGAATTTTCGGTGCTCGCTACTTCGCTATGCATAAAAAGTGCACATCTTTTTATAGCAAGATAGTGATAATTGTGGATCTTTCCAAATTGGACAATGGGGAACATGAGAGAAAAGGCTACCCAAGGGGTGCAGAATAAAAGGAATACAAAATATTCGCCCAAGTTCCCTTTTCAAAATATTTTGCACCCAAAATTTTTTAAAAGACTAAGACGTAGGGTTTTAACAAAAAAATTCAAAGGCTAACAAATGGATGATTAAATCAGAAACCCTAGTCACCTCTAATGGATTCCAACCTATTTTTTATACTTGGACAAAGGAAATTTTTTCATGCAAAAAATCATACCAACACAAGTATAATGTTATTTTGTGTCTAGGCACACAACATGCCCTTTTCCTTAAAGAGACTCATCCTCAAAGCTAGTAAAAGTCAAAATGTTGAGTAACACTTTTAATATACAACTTCACAAATGTATAAAATGGGGCTTCTTTCTTAAAATACTGGTTCATATGAATGTTTTGCCACAATTTTTGAAGTCTTGGAAAATACTTCATAATTGAGTACTAGATCATCTATTGCAATCGCTTTTACTTCACCTTCCAAAATCAAATTGTTATCTTTAGCATCAGTTTTGCCTCTTCGATAGCAATCCTTCCAGGTTTTAATATTACTATACATTATACATTTGTTACTGGGATTTGCTTCTAATTTACTGTGTTCCAACCTCTTGTAGACTTGCCTAAGAAGACACCATGGATCCTTTGTACTACCCCACCAAGGAACACTCAGAACATAGGGTCAAACATGCATGAAAAACTATTTTATTTTCTTTTAAATGGGAGAATTTTTTTGTCTTTAATTAGGATTGTTGTTTGGAGATTGCAGTGTGGAAGAGTGTGCTTGTTACTTGGAGACAATCAAAACATACAAGAACAAGCCAACTGACAGTATTCTGGAGGGTACTGACAATGACTATCTATCATGAGTATTTTTCGTACCTCTGTTGAATAAAAGTTGTGCACTATTCATGTAGATTCAAAACTTAGAAATATTCATTTCTTTTAGCTAGAAATAATAAAGATAAAATGATTGAAAGAAGAAATAGATTTTGAAGAACCTCTTTAAATGAATATAAGACATTTGTGTTAAATTGTTTTGTGTTTTGAATAATTTTTATTGTATTTCTGAATGATCAATGGAAAAGCTTTCTTATATCTGCATCCTTGAGTGAGGAGTGCAATTGTATGTGACATGTCTCATGTCCCTTCATTTCCTTTGCTAATCGCACCTTTCTGTTACAAGTCTTCTAACAATAAGATCAATTAGTATAACATTTTTTATTAATGAAGATTGTATCCCTTCATGATCATTTCTAGATGCACCTTTTCCTTGTTAGATTTGCATCCTTTCATTCAATAATTAATCAGCCTTTAGTTATTGATAATAATATTCTCCTTATTGGATGCCAATAGCAATAATCTCACTAGTCAGTGTGCATGAGCTAGTATAATAATATGGCTCATTGGTTCAATAAATCTCAAAGTTTGTCATTTTTTCACTTAATCATCATCATAACATATTGTTGTTCCTCCATATCAATATTGGTTATGAGTGTTGTATGCTTATTATTGCTCAGTCATATGTTGATTGATGTCCTCTCGATTATTTATGTTTATTGATACAGCTTTTCCTAATTTGTGTATCATCCTATTACATAGTAATCATGGACCATCATTGGATATACATATGATCATTGATCAATTATCACTTGGTTTTTGGTCTTCATAGTAGCTATCATACTTATCAGCACTTAGGAACTGGAATACCCATTATGGATTCCTCATTTGCTATTCTGTATCACTCCATATTGATTTAGTAATCGGTTCATTAACCAAATCACTTCTTCTCATGATGTTGATGTGTATTGACTGCTTTTCAACTTCTTCCATGTATGATGCAAATTGATATCTTAGCTACTAGTAAAAATGGTTCTAAATGATTATTTATCCATAGTTATGATTCTCTAATATGATGATTTATCCATAGTTGTGATTTATCCTGATGGTATCTATAGACCATTGAATTGAACTATGTATTTGTTGTAGCCTTCCTCCAGGAGGAGGATTTAATTGAGCTATTCATCTAGGATTCCACATTTTGCATGCATGTCTAATAGGGCAGTTGCAACTTAAACAAATATATTCTCTCAATGTATCTATTTTGTGCATATCTAGCAACCATGGCTTTTGATGACCACATTATGTTTAGGCATACTATCAAACAGTTCACATGACTTATCTATGCTTTCACTTTGCAAGCATGTCTCCCAAGGAAAATGCTACTACTTCATCTACACCATCTAACAAAATCCTTAATGCTTTGATGGATGCCTATAGCTTATCCCAAAGCTCTCATTCAACAGTTATGAGATGATCAATCAAGAGGAAATAGTTGAGAGCTTAGAGTGACACAATTTTTAGATGATCATATGAAATGAAATGGGCATGCGAGTAAAAAGAAACTAGAAAGACATTGTGTATAGATGAAGGCATGAAATGTGTTGGTTTGATTTTTTACATATTAATTTTTCTTAGAATCATGATGAAAAAAATCAGATGTGAGTTCTTTTGTTAGGTCCTAGGGTTTTAGGTTTTGGTCTTATATTTTGATATCTTTTAAAATTTGTGTAAAACCCTAGGTCTTTCCTTTTAAATCTTATTTTGGCACGAAAGTCTTAATAGCAGCAGAATATTCTTTCCCGCCTACGTTGAGGTCATTGTTGAGTCCTTTTGAAAAATCTTATCCCACTGTTGGATCTTGTTAGAATCAACAGATGTCACGTACTCACTATAAAAAGTTCTAAGATTGTTTCCTATAGCAATGTAGCGACCATTAGAGAACTATGTCCTGGTGCTAAAAGTGAAGTTCGACGTTGATAAAACTGTATTAATATGAAGGCATTGTCACGTGATATCTCCCAAGATTGTTAGTGTCAAAAAGGATGCACGAGGAGGAATTCGCAAATGGTGTCACCGAAATTGAAGTTTCTCCTGTGAGTTGCTAAGTTGGTGTCAAAAAATCTATGCAGCCTGTCGATAGCAACATAGCAAGTGCTTAAATTTTAAAGGAAGCGACAATTTTTTTTAAAACTAATGTGATCGCAAAAATTCCCATGCAAGTTCATAGATATGCGTGACCACCTTCTTTGACACCAGTATTAATTGACAAATTTTCAATCAATGGGTTTTTGTTCTCCGTCACCAGAGTTTTGACTCCACCAAAAGTCACTATCTCGCTAGTCGAGAAGTTGGTGTTTTCACTAGTAGCAAGGTAGCGACTAGTTAGAGGGTTGTGATGTAATGGAAATTTTAAAAGAGATGGGCCCCAAACAAGTGATTCATCATAAATGAATTGTGTAGATTAAATGACACGGTGGCATCCTACTTATCATTTATAGGCTGAAAGTTTTGACTTTTTCGGAGCTCGCTATGTCACTACTGGGAAGTTTGTGTTTTTCACTGATAGCGAGGTAGTGACATGCCTGAAAATGAAAAACATGGTAGAGTCAAGGAAAAATGATGTCATTAGAAATTAAATAATATATATATGTGTGCCAGCATGTTAAGCCAGCTCAGTGACAGCAGTATCTTGGACCCACTCCCCACGCATAGAACATGTAAATGATTCTAAATTGTATGATCAAGCATTAATCGACGATACTCACTAACTCGCTATGGAAAGATGTGTGAAAGTTATGTATAGCGAAGTAGCGAGTTGTTGACATCTGTCCTCAGTCATCCATGGGCCTAGTTTGAAATGCCAACATTAGAGGAAAGGTAAAAATGGAGTAATTTTATTGGGTTGACCACTAGCGTGTTAAGAGCAAATGTGAGTCAACCCAATTTTCATTCTGTGATTGTAGGAGTTTTCAAAGATCGATGGGACAAATTTAAAAGGAAGTATGGTGCCACTCTGTTTCTCTATTTTGTGCATTTATGATGAATGAAAGCTTCTTGTTTGAGAAAAACATAGTATAATACAGGAGATTTCATCACTTCCAGTCTCACTCAAACAAAGATTTCACATTTTTTGAGCACAAGAGCCTATTAATTGTATTGTGTTAAGCCTGGTAAAGACGTAAAGTGATTCCTCATTTGTTCGAGAGCAATTGCAAAGCTTTAGAGAAGAACAAGTCTACCAAGTCAAGTAAGTATTCACATACAACCTTTGTAGCATTCCAGTTCCTATTATTACGATCAAGATGCCTCCTAAGAAAGCATTTTCTAGGAAAATTAATTATATGGATAGAAATGTCCATGATGATTTGCTAGAATTACTCACAAAATCCACCCCCGAGCCTGCACAAGTCAAAAGGTTAATTTCCTTAAACCCTAGGCTTAAGATTGTTGATGGCCTATATGACAAGGGGAAATGGGTTAGGGAGGCAAAAACTATGCAAACTGGTCTTGTCTTGTTTAAAAAGTGGTTTTCAAAGAGGAATTTATTTGCCCCACATGCTAATGTCTAGAATTTTGATTTGGGAAAGCTAGTAATCCCAAGTGTTTTCATGGATTATGATTTGCTTGAAGCCATTGCCAAGAATTATGACCAAGGTATTAGGGTGGTAAGAAGAAATGATGGTGTGCCTCTGATCTTGATTAGTCCTGAAGAAATTAGAGAGGTTTTTCACCTAGAACCATTTTCAAATTACCATGTGCCAATAAATCTGCCAGAACTAGAAAATGAATACAAAGCAAAGAAGGATTTGATTAGGGGAGGTGAACTGAGGGCACACATTGGTACAATAGGAACTCTACCAATAATTACTACAACCTCTAGGGAAACCTTTTAAGAAGAATCTTTTCACTTCCCGGGCTATAGAAATATACAAAACCCTATGCCATGTTTTTGGTGAGGATGAGAAGGATTTCATGCCCATTGGCCTTATGTATATGATGGTTCAAATTGCTTATTTTCATGTAGATGTTATCTTTGATTGTGCCTCCTTTTTGGCTGAGGAAATTCATACTAGTTTAGTTGGAATTGCGAAGGGCAAAGTGGAGAAAACTTTTGGCCACTATTCTCTATTGATGCATATGTTTTTATTCAAGGGGGTGACATATTTTGGTAATGAGATGGAATTGAACAAAGAAGAGAATGGGGAAGCACCGCCAGTCTAGTTGTGGAGTGCGGATATGACCTAGGATGCAAATAATGCCAGTTTTGTCAGATTTGATAGGTATTTTACTTCTAAATTGAGATGCCTCATATTAAGAGACAATCCTAGAATCCCTAAGGTATTAATGGACCTCCTCAGACCTATGGAAAAACCCCATAACTTAAAAGTTTCACATAATTGGGGAGATATCATTCCTTACCCTATTTCTATAGTTTTTAGAATCTATGGTTTTAAAGGGAGTCCTCATGTCTTTCCTTACCAAGTACCTTTCAAGGTAGGAATGGTTGAAGTTTTGTGGCAATTAGGAGTAGAAGAAATATTTCTATTGAAAAGGCAACTAGGGTCAATTTTCCCTACCTATGCAGTGGCCCATCAGTTTGTGATTACCAAAGGGGGCTGGCTCTTTTTGCATAAGATTTTGGATCAATATATGATGGTTATCTCCCATCCCTATTTTTGTGATTCTGGGGGATTTTTTAATCAAACTTTGAGGCATAGAATTAAGCTGGGATAGGTCAAACATGATTCATATTATCCAGAGGACATTATAAGGAATGAATTCTCATTACTGGGGTAGGAAACTAAAAAGGAAAAATGGAGAGTTTATTCTCGAGTCCTAGAATTCATTCATTATTTTGATCAGAAATATAGTCCTTTAGATAATGTTAATATAGAGGCTGACAGAATAATAAGCTCATGAATAACTTCTGAAATAATGGAAGCTATGAATGAGAAGAAACAATTTTTTATTGATTCTTATCTTGATAAGGCCAGAGAGGTCATGAGGAGGTTAGCTTTCACTCCTAATTTAGGAGCTAGTCAAATAATTGTACAAAAGAAGCCTGGGTATACTATCATTCAAAATAAAAGGGCTCCTATAGATAAGGGCAAGAAAATAATGGGATCCACTATTGCAGCCCAAGAGGAGAGACCTGATGAACCTAGTCCCAAGAGGTAGAAGGTAATGAAAGAAGAGAGGCCTCAAGTTGAGGAATATTCACCCACTCAATCCCCTTTGAGGATTGGAGAAGAAAAACTCACTGGCGAGTAGATTGAACAGATGGGATCACGTTGAGGTATCTTTATTACTGAAGTGGAATTAGATGAGGGAAACCCTCCAGAACCTCCCCTACCAAGTTTCGATCTAACAATAGCAGACTATAGAGGCGGGGAGTTCAACCTTATGTTAGAATAGGCAAATCATCAATTTTTGGCTGATGATAGCTTCATGAGATCTAGGGCTTTCCAACAGTTTGCATGGAGGGAAAACATGGATATTTTTGAAGAGAGATGCAAAAGCCTGAAAACAAAGCATCTAGAAATGGATGAAACTTCCATCCAGAAGAAAATAAAAGAGGAAATGATGAAAGAATTTTAGAATATATGCCCTAAGGAGGGGAGACAAATGGTAAATGCTTGTAACATTTTATTGTTACCAAATTGGGATATTGTTGATGCTTTAGTTTTCAGTTCTGTTTCAAATAAATTGAATTTGCAAGACCACAATAAAAAGGATTTCAGGGGCACAGTTGCATTTGTTGAGGATCAAGCTACATGGGTAGTTGGTCATTAACAAGAGGATCTAGAGCCACACCATCAAAGTCAAATGAGTCTAGATTGATGGGAAACATAATTGTAAGGAGAGTTGTTGATACCTCACATGTGTAGGCAGCACACTGGAATGTGGATTCATCCAAATTTCTTTTGGCCACTGCTAGGAAGGAAGAAAAGGCTATGTTCGATTTGTAGAATAAATATGAGACAATTCTTAAGGCCTATAATAAAGAGGTAAAAAGGAGAATTGAGCTTGAAGACAAGCTAATGGGGAAGTCCACCAAGCCAAGAATAAACTACCCCCATCCTCCATTGGAACCTTTTAAATCCACCCCCCTTATCGAAATACCAGACACACCTCAAAGGCCAAAATATTACACGGCTAAGGATTTTAAAGAAGAGAAAAGCAAGCTATGGGCCTTACATATAGAGCTAATTATGCAATATGAGGATAAGCATACAAAGGCTCTAATGTATTTAGTAGATAAAATTGAATGGCCCTTATTTTATGATCAGTTGGCAAGAGTGACAAGTGTATGGGAGGAACTGAAAACCCATGATGAAACCCTCAAGCCTATTGTTAATAAGTGGGGAAAAAGGGAGAAAGAAATCACCCTTTTATGTTATTCAGTTATAAGGTCTTCCCATGACCATATTGAAAAAGTGTATGATGTTGCTAATGACCTGTTAGATTTTGATAATAGGAGAATTACTTTGCAACTAAAAATTGTTTCTTATTTAAGAAAGTATAAGAATCAAAAATTTGATTTATTTCCTTGTGCCTTGGATAGAAAGAATAAATTGAAAAATAAGGATGAATGGAGAAAAGAATTAGATGGCATGTTCTGCATAAGGATAAATAAAGTTGTAAATGAAAAGGGGCATGCTTGGTGGGCCAACATGACAGAGGAATTGGTTAAAGTTCAATTTTTTTTTATTCTTTGATACAAGAGTTTGTTGGTTTTGAAAATGAGGCTAACTATATATTAAAGAAGCAAGATGATATCATGCGATTCAGCTAGCCTGATGATGCACAATTTAACACCTAGATGGTAAATATTGCTCCTGATGAGTAGTTAAAAGAAGGTGGTACAGATGATGATGAAGAACTAAAAGGTGAGGTGCAGATCATTGACACATCAGCACCAGATCTAACAAAAGAAGAAGGTGAAAAAGTAATATTGCCTATTCAAGGTGAAAGCAGTGAAAATCCACAGGAAAAAATTGATTTGGAGGCACCACAGGATAACCCTTCGTTAGCTAGTTTGGTAGCCATGTATTCTGAAGATCCAAAATAGTAGGGGACAAATCAAAAGTTGATGATTTGTAGCAGTAATAAAAATGGGCCTATCCAAAGAGTTTTTGATGCACTTGGCATTCTGTTATGCTCATTTTTGTCTCTTGTTATGATGTTTTGTTTCTTGTTTGGAAGGACACTTGTCAATCACAATTGCCCTTTTCTTGTTGCAACTCATGTCTATATAAATGAGTTTTCAAGGCAATGTGATGGTCTAAAAACTTGTATAATTTTTGTGTTTCTCAAGAAAAGTACAGACAGTCATTCCAATAGTATGTAGTTGTTTTGATTTGGCTTCCACTTGTACTCTCTGGTGATATTGAAATGACAAAATCAACAAGATTTTCTGAGCTTTTCTTTGAATTCTATTGGTTATTGTATTAGTCATTCAAAAGGATAATACAAAGGGGTATTAACACTATATTTGTGTCACCAATTTATGTCTCCATTTTATGAGTTTGTTTACTTTGAAGTCACTTAAATAAGGTTTAATTGGTTGAATACAATCTGGATGGGTTGTATGCTAGTTTTATTTTTGCTTATAATTTAAGGAATTATGGAAATGCTTCAGTAAATTAGTAAGATTTGTGAGCTTATAAAAGGGATATTTCATAAGAAGGGAAATGGGTGATTACAATTGATTTATTCATTTGCAAGTTATTTGAATTAGATCTCCTGCCGAGAGTCAATTTTCTACCTAATGGATAAGGCACTAGTCACATGAATCAGAAATGGGCAAGGGTGAATTCTGTTACTACATATCAAATCATTTTTAAAAAATCAAAATTATTTCATTCCATTTTGTTTAAAGTTACAAATGTTGGTTACCACTCGTTTGCATATAGTTTTCTAAGTCTTAGATAGCCACTAATTCCAAGAATACTTGTAAACTAATAGGAGATTTATAACTAGATCTGCTTATAGGGGATGCATTTAGATTTGAGAAGCCTTTAGAGAAAATTGATAAACTATGTATGTGCTTGAGGGTAAAAGATGAGAATCAGAATGAAACTAAGATAATTCCATACCACAATTTGCATTAGAATCATCCCTAGGTATACTTGCCTTGGTTTAGTAGAGCCTAAAAAGTAGAAAACCATTTTTAGTTTTGTTGAAGTTGGGTCAAAGTGGTTTATTCATGTAATTGCTACTAGGAATTGGCTAATCCTTAGATTGTGTGAGTAATTTCATTGTGATATTGAGCATTTTTTTTCTCAGTAGTTTCAAACACCAACAAAATGGATGGTTTTGGAGTACTTAGCACAGACACTCAACATTTAGTACATCATCATTTGAGATCAAATGGGTGTGTGGGATTATACGCATAATGAATAATAAAGGAGGGAATTGAACCCTCCCTAAGGCTCACACTTGTGGAGGTTCACTTCAACAATGGTCCTTCCTGTGAAATTGTTGTCTAAAACCTTTCTAATGAGATAATGTATTATGAGCTCTTCATCAGTGGGATGGAATGTGAATCTAGGAGGTAGTTGTGCATCACCCATATCATGACTATAACTAAAGTTAAGAGCCTCTATTATTGAATTCTCTTCCTTATTTCCCATAGCAAAGGAAATGAATATGGGTGATAGGGAAGAGAATTCAATAATAGAGGCTCTTAACTTTAGTTATAGTCATGATATGGGTGATGTACAACTGCCTCCTAGATTCACATTCCATCCCACTGATGAAGAGCTCATAACACATTATCTCATTAGAAAGGTTTTAGACAAAATTTTCATAGGAAGGGCCATTGCTAAAGTGG
Organism: Cupressus sempervirens; assembly: GCA_028749045.1. Taxonomy (NCBI): domain Eukaryota; kingdom Viridiplantae; phylum Streptophyta; class Pinopsida; order Cupressales; family Cupressaceae; genus Cupressus; species Cupressus sempervirens. The sequence goes on from CM053788.1 coordinate 118,616,468, forward strand.
ACCTCAACAAGTGTGAGCCTAAGAAAAAAATTTGACCAAGCATTGGTCAAAATTTTGACCAATGCTTGGATGTTCTCAACCAAATATTGGTCAAAATTTTGACCAATACTTGGATTTTTCGACCAAGTATCGGTCGAGAACATCCAAGCATTGGTCAAAATCTTGACCAATGCTTGGCAGAATTTTGGCCAACATGTTTGATAGTTCTCGACCAATGTTTGGTTGAGAACTACCAAGTATTGATCAAAATTTTGACCAATGTTTGGTCGAGAACTACCAAGTGTTGGTCAAAATTTTGACCAATGTTTGGTCGAGAACTACCAAGCATTGGTCAAAATTTTGACCAATGCGTGGCAGAACTTGGGCCAACATGTTTGATAGTTTTCGACCAATGTATTGGTCAAAATTTTGACCAACTAGTAGGTTGGTCAAAATTTCAACGAGAAAAACTTCGACCAATGGGTTGGTCAAATTTGGTCAAAAAAATGGGTCAAAATTTTGACCAATTTTGGTCGAAAAATGGCCTCAAATGTACTAGTGTATGGTTTCTATGTATATGATTCTGTATATGTGTTGTGAACATAAGATGGAATGTGGATACCTCTAAAGACATAATATTTACTTAATTTCATGGACAAGAATGGTGAATATAATAGTTATACATGTTAATGGATGTTTTCTTTCCTAAGCTATGTTTTGGCTAGTTACCTCCTATAGTTGTAGGTTTGCAAGAGTGATAATTTAGACTAACACCTTGTCCTAATATTGATGATGTGGATATATATGTATATGGTTTGATGTGTGTGCATTAATTATCTTCTAGGAGTTGAACGTGGATATTCAAGGACCAGCATACTAGTGCGAGAGTCATCAAAGCCAACCATGATTGTAGAATCTTCGCAAAGCAAGTCAATGCTTCGTGTTGCATGCAATGAGCAGATTTAATGTGAGCTATATTCTAGGATTACTCATGGTCAATAATGTTTTCTGTTATTAAACTTTATGATTTTTAACTAATCCTCATTATGAAGTGATCATAGGTTTAGGAGTTAGTGGCAGTTTCCTTTTAAATAATTGACTTTTGTGACTCTTTTGGAGTTAGTCAAACAAATTGTTTTTTAATATAGAACTCTTGCACACCATTTCAAAAAATGTAATCATTTTTATGGATGAATAGAATGTTCAGTTCAAGTTTGCAACTTTCATCTTGGTTGTAATTTCCATTCACTCATTCAAGGGGGCCCACTTGATGAGTGAATTTCTTTCTTAATGTAGAGTTCATTTCCTATTCATTTATATGTTTTAGAACTCTATTTTTCTTGCAACACAATTAGTTGGAGTAGTTCCTAACTATAATTTGGGGGGGTGTCTTGTGTTCTTGTGTCTCTCTTGTGCTTCTTTTAATTTTTGCATCATGGGTTCACCTAAAGCTCCACTTTTAACTTCACACAATTATCCTACATGGAAAGATATTGTATGGAGTAGACTAATAGAAAAAGGTTTAAATATATATGTTGACGGTACCATTGTAAAACCCACTGATGTTGATGCACAAGTTGATTGGAAAGTTAAAGACAACCAAGATTTAGGAATTATTAGGAGTTGTGTTAATAGAGATCTCTTCTTCCACATTTCCAACTTTAACGATGTCAAGGGTTCTTGGGAAAAACTTTAAGGGTTGTATGGTAAGGTGGACGAGGAAAAGGGATTCCAAATTGAGGATGATCTACTTCTCTTGGATCCTAAGAATTTTGACAATATTCAAGACTATGTCAACAAATCCAATGAATTGAGAGCACTACTTAAGGATTGTGGTAATCCCATGAAGGATGATAGATTGATTCATCAAATGTTGAAGAGACTACCTTTAGAGGATGCATCTTTTGTTTCAAGTTATAACACTCCCAAGTTGACCATGGGAAGTGCCTTCACTATGCCTTCATTTGATGCATTTACAAAAATATTGATATTGGAACAATCCAAGTTGATAAATATGAGAATTATCAAGTCATCAAAGTCTAAAGAATTGGTGGCTAGTAATGAGAACCAAACAAATCAAGGTGGAAAAAGTTTCACCAACAGCAAGAAAAAGTAGTGGAAGCCAAAATCACAATCAGAGACACAAAAATATTCCTCCTTGCAATAAGGAAATTCTTCTTCCAATAAGAAGGGAAAAAACAAGAAGAAGGATAAACTATTTTGTGCATATCGCAAGAAACCAAATCATTATGAGCATCATTGCAAGACTAAGAGAATAGATGAGTTGGAAAACTTACTTAGGAAGAACAAAATCAATGTGCCAAATCCTTCAAAGGATTCAAATCCATCCACTTCAAAATGAAAAGGGCAAGCACTTATGGCTAGTTCAAGTTCTTTAGGGGAATGGATTCTTGACTGGAGTGCCTCACATCATATGGGTTCTTCAAAAGGACATTTTTCTTCATTGGAGCAATCTAAGGTACCTCACATCTTTGTAGGGAATGATACACAAGTGGAAGTTGAAGAGAAAGGATAAATTGAGATGGAAAATGGAGAGTTTAAATACGTTCTCTATGTTTCTCACGTTAGCACTAATCTCCTTTCAATTTACCAAATCACTCACTATAGACGTGGAAATAAAGTTGAGTTTCTTCCTAATTCAGTAATGGTGCAAAATCTTAAGGATGATTCATTGGTTGTAGTGGGTAAAGTTAATCATTACGCAAGGCTTTATTCTTTCTCCCACTTTGTGCCTAAGTCTCCTTCACGTCCCCTCTTGACACATTCACAATCACAAATTAAATTATGGCATGATGGGTATAGCATCATGCCTTCCACTATCTTCATCAGCTTCGCTCAAAAAATATGGTCAAAAGTCTACCTACAATCAACTTTTCTAAGGGTGAATGTTCAAATTACAAACGAAAGTTTTGGAGAACATCAGTTGTTCTTGAGTTGGTTCACATTGTTCTAGTAGGCCCTTTTTCAGTGAAATCAATTAACAAGGGTCGCTATGTCCTCACTTTCATTGATGACTTTTCATGCTACACATGGGTCTACTTTCTTGATCATAAGAATGAAGTTTTTGATAAGTTTCTAGCCTTCAAGAGTCATGTTGAGAAGCAATCAAGTAAAGTCATCAAGGTTCTTCATATGGACAATGAAAGTAGATATGTGAACTCAAGACTTAGAGACTTTTGTGAACTTGAGGGTATTGATCTTTAGAATCTAGTAGCATTTAGTCCACAAAAGATGAGTGTTGCAACAATGAGGATTAGAACTCTTATGTCAATGGCAAGTTGTACGATTCAAGCTAAGTATCGTGATCCATCACATGAGGTAGAAGCTATAAGTAGAACCAATCACATTTTTAATAGGTCTCCTCATTATGTCTTAGATGGAATGACTCCTTTTGAAGCATGTTGTGGAAGAAAACTAGTTGTGAAACTCTTTAGAATTTTTGGTTGCCTGGCATGGGTACATATCTTCAAGGGAATGTAAGGCACCACCACCAAGGCCTTTTACTTTCATTGGATATAAAGAAAGTGTTAAGGCATATAGACTTATGGATCTTGAGACTCATGAGATATTTATAGAGAGGAATGTTCACTTTGATGAAAGTTCACCTAGCTTATCCTCTAATCCTCTCCATACCTCATACATTATGGAAACTGATAGTGACAACAATGATAGTGATTCAACAAGCTCACTTGTAGGGGATCCTTCTGGTAGACAAAGAACAAGGTCACAACATCAGCACATTTCACATGCATACATTGCTACAGTGATAGGTCCATGTAATTCAGTATAGTTGGGAACAAATTCTCTTCCAGTTCTAGAATCAGGGGATGACTACTTTATAGACATTTCAGGTTTGTTTATGGAGTCCTACATAGAATATTTGGGAGACATTATTGATGATATACATCTTCTCTTTGATGAAGAAGATCCTTCTTCAGTTGTTGCGAGGGAACACTATAACCCTCTTGTCCAATCTTTACATGATCATTCTTACAAGGTTGATATTATTGTGGATCCTTATGTATAGCAGTTGCAGGAGGTCTCTTTATCATTCAAGGAGATATTTGGTTCTTTGGGATATGTTTTACATTCATTCTTGCTAGATCCAAACTTCTTCTTTTCAACAGTGTTGAAAGGGGTGACCGTCAATATCGACACAGGGATAGTTGAGCAATTTTTAGAGAGACCATTCATCTTCAAGATTCTTTCTCCACAATGGGAAAGCATATCATATGTACCTAGGACATTGTTTCTTCCTAAAGGGAGGAAAATTATTCAATAGTCATGAATTAGCTTCTACATTCATCTTGGAGCAGCTATCATTGATGGGCATTATATATTGACAGGGGACTACCTTGTCTAATTTCTTCTTGTTCTAGTTCTTCTCTCTTATGGGGGGACATTTTCCTCTTTTGGGATTGTATTATTCTCATACTTCTCTATTGTATATACATGATGTATGTTGTAGTGGGGGGGACTTAATTACTCCACCCATCGATGCATCTTGTTTTTTCATCTCTCTTTTTGGGGGAGGGTTTTTCCCATGAGGTTTTCTCTCTTTCTCTACTTTATGAGAGATTGTGTTGCATATCATTTGCACTTGTATATTCTACATGGGTACCTAACATGGCCTAGTTGTTGGGATATATCTTGCATTATTTTCTTGTCTTTTTTAGCTTAATTACATTTCCCTAAGTTGTACTTAAGGGGGTGTTGGTGTAAATACGTATTTACTATTTACACTTTACTTAAGTTTGCTTAGGATAATGCATTTTCATATTAGTTTTCATGTAGACACCTAGGAGTTTTCATATTTATAAGAGTTGCCATGTAGACAACATAGTAGTTTGCACTCTAATTGAGCACATGTTGTCTACTACATCTCTTTATGAGATACACCTTTGCATTCTTATCCTCTTATTGTTGCACGTACATTCATGCACAATGGAGGATAATCCACTCTTGGTGGACATGTGCTTAGTTGTTATGCTTATCTCTTTGTTGAATCCTAGTCATATCAGTTGCCTTTATATACAAGGCACTTCTATAATATATTTATCCAAATATCTAATATCTAATTATCTAATATCCAATCATCTGACATCCATTTGATCATCATTTGTCTCTCTTGTGCTATCTACTGAGCTTCTTGATCTTGGTATTGAGTTATTGCCTTAGGCAAATTCTTACATGGTATCAAAGCTATGCCAAATTCTTACACTACTAAGCACTAATTAGATAGTCATTTTGTACATAAATAGATTATTTTTATTAGTTTAGAAGCATATGATTGCATAAATATATCTCTTACTCGCAACACAAATTGAGGAAAAGATTTCTTATAGATTCAAGAATGTAATATGTATTCTAGGCCGCCATTATTTTGATGCAATAATATATGTTATTGGTGCTCACATTTGGACTATAGTGATTCTTTCCTAAGTGTGTTATGTTTCATGAATGTATGTTCATGAAGTGTAATTGAGCCAATTGTTTTATTGGTTGTTCTAGTTGTACAATCTTTTAATTTTGTTGTTTTCTATGGGTCTATAAATTTCATTATTGTACTTAGTTTGAGAAGAGATCACCATATTTTTCCTACATAACTCTTTGTTTCACATGAGCACACTTTTTGTGGCCTTGTGATTTGATGAAAAGTGAAACATCTTACAGTTACTGAATTCCCATTGATAATTGCATCAGTGAAACTAAGGAGGTGTTGCTCCTATTTTTATTGGTTACCCACCAATTTTTTTGAAAGCTTAACTCGCAAATATATTGTTTCTATGGATTATGTCTGTTAGGATTTTAGTTTCATGTTATTTGCTTAGAAAAAAAAATTTTAAAAAATTCTTTTGTGTGTTTTATTCTTTTGAAATAGCAAGCCAATTCAAAGTCTTATACAAATTAGTAAACAAACTAGCAAAGGCCTCCTTGTGAAGACTCACATTTATCTTCAACTGATCAGATTCTAGTAGGTCACAAGATTGCCTAGAACATTGGAGTTCATCTCAGACTAAATTTTCAAGAGAGGAGTCCAAAATATTCGTGACATTAAGCATCATGAAAAATGATAGCTAACTAATAACCTTTCATCCAAACTAGAAAAACCCTAATCATAAGGAATCATATGAATAAGACAACTTATCACAAGTTGCCCACAATGCACAAATTGACACAATTTGGAAAAAAACAACCATTAACTTCATGAAATGACCAAGGGAAACCCACACTCATGGAAATGGTCTATTTAGTTCAATAATGGAATGATCCAATGGTTAAAATCCAACAATGCAACTTCTTGCATATGGTTGCTTTGCTAAATCACTAAAAAGGCTAGTAGCCCTTTTTGATAAAAATCAAGCTTAGAAAGAAATATCTCCACACAACCCAAGGAAAAAAATATTGTGTTGGACACCCTTTTTTGACTTACAAAACATAATAAGGCACCAAGGTTTGATGGCACAAAAAAATGGGCTTTTGTTCACCTTCTTGCTTAGACAACTAGGGCAATTAGGTCTCCATTTACAAAGGAAGTACATGTTCTAGGACTCCATCTTGAAAAAAAAATGATGGTAAAATTTAATTGAAACCTTAGAAAAGTTAGAAACTTGATTTCAAGCTTCGATGCCAAGTCTGGTTGAAGATGTGGGAGATGTTGCATCCTTTTCCTAGCATGCACATGGGTCTTGCATGCCTAGGTCATAAAATTTATGATGGGTCCCTGCAAGTACATTCCTAAAACCACTTTCATCTTATATTAAATTTAAAATTATATGATTTCACCCATGGCCATTATATTTCCATGGTGTAATCCTTCTCTATGCTTGAAAATCCTTCAAAATCCTACATTAGCAAGAAATCCAGACCTACTTGTGCAAAAATAGAAATAACTTGAGTTAGGAGATAGATGGAGGATTAAAACCAGAATAATTGAAAATATACTTAATCCACCTATCTAAAAATGTAAGTTTTAACACCAAATGAAATCGTAAAAATTTATACAACGTAGGACAACAGGTAGAATTACAGTAAAATAAGGTATTTTATTGATTGAAAGCTCAAAAGTACATTATCTCTAGCTATCACCTATCTAAAAGGAATTACTCTAGGCCTTCCAATGGTCATACCAAAATTTCAAAAAATTTATGGCCATTGGGTAAGTTTTTGAATTATTTTGCAAAAAGTCGCTAAAGTTGCTTGACAACTTTTTAGCAATTTTTGCAATTTTTGAAAACTTGTAACTAGAACTAATAAAACTTATTCCAAATGACCCAAATAGGTCCTAAACATGATAAGACAATAAATAAAACAAAATCTTAAGGTTCTAGGACCTTTGACCATGTTTTACCATAGTTGACCAAGGGCTTATAACATTGCTAATCTTGGAACTAAGTCTTAAAATTTGGTCTAGATGCCTATTTGATTTATTCCTAATGTACTCTAGGTGTTCTTAGGATATTGGTGATTCACCATTCATTTTGGGTGCTCCTACACCATACTCTCCTTGACTTGAGAACTCAAGTTCCTACTTGAGGGCAATTTCTCCATAGAAGTACCATGTTGTTTGATTTGGTCTTTTGTCATCCAAGTTGCATCAATGTTGGGGATCCCTTTCCATTTGACTAAGTGTTGCATGTACTTCTTGGTTCTGTTCTACTTTAACAACTTGGAATCTAAAATTTCTTCTAACTCCACTAGTTTTCTTTAAGGGAGATCAATTACATAGTCTTCATCATGGATGTCTACTTGCTCACCCTGTCCTATTGTTAAATCTATTATGCCTTTGTATGGGATGAGGTCTGCAACATTGAAGACTGGAAAAATTTTCAAGGTAGGGGGAATTAGAGATCTCATATGCATTTTCACTCATCTTGTTGAGTATGTTGCATGGTCAAACTTTCTTCATTTGAAGTTTGAAATATCTACCCTTAGGTAGCCTCTCTTTTCTCAAATATGCCCAAAACTTGTCTCCAAATTTGAAGTGGATTTCCCTTCTCTTCTTGTTAGCATGTTCCTTGTATTTCAATGTAGATCTTTGCAATTCTTCTTTGACCTCATTCTACACTATTCCAATAATTTTTGCCAATTCCTCTCCTTGAGCACTAATTTTGAAATTAGATGGTAGTCCAATGGTCCCTTGGGATGAAGGCCATACACTATTTGAAAATGTGTCTTTCCTGTTGACCTATTCATGGAGTCATTAAATGCAAATTCTACTTGAGGAAAGAGTAGATCCCAACTTTGAGCATATTGTTTGGTTAGGCATATTAGTAGGTTGCCTAAGGATCTATTCACCACCTCAATATTTCCATTAGTTTTTGGATGGTAGGTAGAGTTGTAGGTTAGGTTAGTACCAATTTTCTTGAAGAGTGTCTCCAAAAGTGGCCTTGAAACTTCACATCCCTATCAAATACAATAGTTTGTAGTAAACCTTGGATCCTAACTACTTCCTTAAAGAAAAGATGTGCAATATGGGAAGCATCATTTGTGCTTTTACATCATATAAATGGACATTTTATTGAATATATCTACTACCACAAAAATACTATCAAAACCTACCTTTGTTCTAGGTAACCCCATGACAAAATCCATTGATATTGATTCCCAAGGTCTTGTGGGGATTGGTAAGGGTTGATATAACCCCTGATTTATTGAAACACCTTTTGCTTGCTGATAGATGGTACAAGCCTCTATGATCATAGTTACCTCATTGTTCATTCTTGGCCAATAATAGCTTCTTTTTACCATGTTTGTTGTGTTGTCAATACCAAAGTGTCCTCTTAGACCACCACAGTGTTTCTCCCTTATGATATTTGTCCTCATTAAGCATTTGGGAATGCATAATTGAGCTCCTTTGAATAGGAGACCATTTTCAAAGGTATTCAAAAAAATAAGCATGGTATCTTCCAACCATCTCTATACATACTTGAAAAAACTCTACAAAGTCAGGATCATCAGCATATAAATGCTTGAAGGAATCAATTCCCACACTCTGAAGTTGTACCTGCTCAACTAGATCAACCCTTCTACTAAGGGAATCAGTAACTTTTTTTGCAACACCTTTCTTATGTTTGATGTTGAAATTATAAGCCTGTAACTACTCTATCCATTTGAGATGTCAAACAAATAGCTATTTTTAATAATTGAACAAACTAAATGCATGTTTATCAATGTATACTACAAACTCCTTGGGGATTAGATAGTTCCTCCATTTTTTGAGGGCTTGTACCATGGCATAAAGCTCCAATTTATAAGTTCAAAACTTTTTCTTAACATCATTTAGTTTCTTAGAAAAGAAAGCTGCTGCTTTACCTTCCTAACTTAGGACTACACCTATGGAAAGATTACTTGCATCAGTTTCCATAGTGAAAATCTTGTTGAAGTCGGGTAGGACCAAGATTGGTTACTGGTATACTCTGTTCTTCAAGTACTAAAATGCATCATTGGCTTCCTTTGTCCAAGAAAATTTAGTCTTCCTTCCTCCTTTGATGGTGTCAAGCATGAGTGTACACACATGACTAAAGTTTTTAATAAAATTCCTATAAAAGGTGGCAAGACCATGGAAGCTTCTTACATCACCTTGGTTCTTTAGTGGAGGCCAGTTGATGATTGTCTCAAGCTTCTCAAGGTCCATCCTGAGCGTACCTTGTGATGTCACAAAACCTAGGAACACAAGTTCCTTCTTTGTAAACATATGCTTTTCCAAGTTGATCACCAACTTGTGTTAATGAAGCCTTCTTAATACTTGTTCCACATTATCAAGATGCTCCTCCTTGCTATGACTGAATATTAGTATGTCATCAAGGTATATAACAACAAACTTACCAATAAAATCAATGAAAATCTCATTCATAAGCCTCATAAAAGTACTAGTGGCATTGCTTAACCCAAAGGGAATCATTAACCATTCAAACAAACCTTTAGTAGTTTTGATTGTTGTCTTCCATTCATCACCTAGTGTTATTCTGATCTGATGGTACCCTGACTTCAAATCTAGCTTAGTGAAATAGCAAGCTCCACCTAATTGACCCAATAGATCCTCAATTCTCGAATGGGGAATCTATACCTTATGATAATCTATTTGATAGCCCTGCTATCAGTACACAACCTCTATTTGTCATCCTTTTTGGGAGCAAGGATAGATGGAATAGTACAAGAACTTAAACTCCTCTATATTGGGCCTTTTTCCAACAAATCATTCACTTGTTTGTAAATATCAACATTTTGAGGAGGAGTCATTTTATAGCGTACCTTGTTAGGTAGGGAAGAGCCTCGTATCAAGTCAATCTAATGATTGATATCTTTGATGGGAGGGAGGCTCGTGGGCAGGTTAGTATCAGTAACATGATTGTACTTTTGTAGTAGGTCTTGTATTTCTTTGGGAATAGGATCTTTGTCTTTGGAAGCTATATTTTCCTTTGGCTTAGAGACCAATATAAAACCTTGTGTATCAGGTTCCTTCAAAGGTTTGATCATTTCTTTCTCCCCTATGGTTACAACAATAGGTTCTACTTTAGGATCAGACATGGGTTTCATGGTGAAAGTTACACCATTCCTTGTTATAGAATATGTGTTCTTTTTACAATGGTGGATAGCATCAACATCATATTGTTAGGGCCTTCTTGGGAGTATAAGAGATGCATCCATTTCTACATTATCATAAAGCACTTTATCCTTGAAATCTGCTAAAGAAAATTCTACCCATGCTTGCTCTGTCACTAAAGTTTGTTGGCCCTTTGTTAACCAAGAAAGATGATATGGAAAGGGGTGGGATTTCTTAGATAATTTTAGTTTCTCTACTATTTTAGAGGAAACAAGATTTTTAGTTGATCCTAAATCAATTAGCAAATTGCATACCTTGCCTTGGCACTTGATCCTTGTCCTGAAGAGATTCTTCCTTTGGGGTCACTCTTGGGTGTGAGGGATCTACAAAAATGCTTTCCTCATCATTAGACTTTCTCCTTCCTCAGGTTCGAGATCTCTGTAGTCAAGTTGCTCTTCTTCCACAATTTGTGCTCTTCTTTCCCCTTGATTTTTATTCCTCTTTTCATGGCATTTTCCTATATGGTGTCCTACTTGGTTGCAATTAAAGCATGTGATAGGTTCATTATCTCTTCCTCTACCTCTAAAATACTTTCCTCATCTATAGTTCCCCTTAGAAATTTTTCATCCCTAATCCTTATTATGATCAAGAGGTTTGCTTCCACTATTTTACCCCTTGTTGCAAGAATTGTTCTTGGGCTTGAAGTTATTATTGTTCTCCTTTCTTTTGTTTTGATCCTGCTTTCTCTTCCATTTTTCTTCCACCTTGAGTGCTAACTAGTAGCACTTGTTCACTAAACTAGGGGTGTGAAGGCTGAGTTCTTCTTGGATGGGTAACTTAAGGCCATTCATGTACCTTTTTGGTTTCTCTTCATCATCCTCTATTGTGTTGGTCTTCATGCATAATTTTAAGAACTCCTTTTTATAGGAACTAGCATCTAGATTCTTTTGTTTTAAACTTTTTTTTCTTCTATGGATTTGTACCCAATATTCTTCAGGCACATATGTCTCCCTAACTAGTGCCACCATTCCATCCCAAGAAGAAATCATACTTCTTCCTTTCTTCACCCTCTCTATCTAGGTGAAGTTCCAGCAAGTTAGGGTTGATCCCTTCAACTTGGACTTTACCATCTTTACCCTTTTCTTCTTTGGGATGTCTTCACACTCAAAGTAACTAGTTAGGGCTTCTATCCAATCCAATGCTACATCAACATTCATTTTTCCACTGAAAGTTGGCAATTCCAACTTCCCCTCCATGGTTCTTTTCTCCATGGATTTGAGAGCATTCAAAAGAGATATCTATTTAGAAAGCACTTCAAAATCTTCCTCAAGGTCTTTAGCCTTAGTATTTTGGTCCTCATTATTAGATTGTGCCCCTTTTTGTTTATCCACTATACCTTCAAGTTCTCTCAACCTCTTTGCAAGAGCAACATTGATTGTTCTTTGTTCTCTCATCAACTTTGCTAATTCAGAATTTATCACCCTTGTAGGGATTTCTTCATCTTCTTCAGTAAGAGCTAGGCCTCTAATACTACTTGATGCAATGGAGCCTTGTGGGATTGATCAATGAATGATCAACTAGTCCAAAAACCCTCTTCACTAAAGTCCTTCAACCAAATACCTTAGTAAGAGGATCAAAATGTGAAAGCACCAATTACAAGTGCTTCTAGGATGGTATTAGGTTATCACAAGCTTCCATCCAAACTATGAAAACTCTAATCACTAAGGAATCCTATGAATAAGACAACTTATCACAAGTTACCCATAATGCACAAATTGACATAATTTGGAAAAACAGCCCTAAACTCCATGAAATGACCAAGGGAGACCCATACTCATGGAAATGGTCTATTTAGGTCAATAATGGAATGATCCAATGGTTAAAATCCAACAATGCAACTTCTGGCATATGGTTGCTTTGTTAAATCACTCAAAAGGCTAGTAGCCCTTTTTGATGAAAATCAAGCTTAGAAGGAAATATCTCCACACAACCTGGGGAAAAATATTATTTTTTTGGACACCCTTTTGGTACTTACAAAACATACTAAGGAACCAAGGTTTGATGACACACAAAAATGGGCTTTTGTTCACTTTCTCGCTTAGGCAACTTTGGCAATTAGGCCTCCATTTACAAAGGAAGTACATGTTATAGGACTCCATCCTATAAACCAATGATGGGAAAATGTGCAAGAAACCCTAAATTAGTTATAAACTTGATTTCAAGCCTTGGTGCCAATTCTGGTTGAAGATGTGGGAGATGTTGCATCCTTTTCCTAACATGCATATGGGTCTTGCATGCCTAGGGCATCAAATTTATGATAGGTCCCTTCAAGAACATTCCTAAAACCACTTGAATATTATAGTACATTGAAAATTCTAGGATTTCACCCTTTTCCATTAGATTTCCATGGTGAAATCCTTCTATATGCTTGAAAATCCTTCAAAACGCTAGGTTAGTAAGAAATCTGGACCTACTTGTGCAAAAGTGACAATAACTTGAGTTAGGAGATAGATGGATCATTAAACCATATGAATTGGAAAGATACTTCATACACCTATCCAAAAATGTAAGTTTGAACACCAGATGACTCTGTACAAATCCATACAATGTGGGATAGCAGGCAGAATTACTATAAAATAGGGTATTTTATTGATTGAAAGTTGAAAAGTACATTATCTCTTCCTATTATCCACTTTAAAGGGCTTATTATAGGCCTTATAATGTTCATAACAAAATTTCAAACCTTTTATGGACGTTGGGTAAGTTTTTGCATTATTTTGCAAAAAGTTGCTAAAGATGCTTGACAACTTTTTAGCATTTTTTGCAATTTTTGCAAACTTGTAACTAGAACTAATAAAACTTAGTCAAAATGACCCAAATAGGTCCTCAGCATGATAAAATGAGAAATAAAACAAATCCTAAGATCCTAGGCCCTTTGACCATGTTTGACCATAGTTGACCAAGGGCTTATAACATTGCCAATCTTGGAACTAGGTCTTACAATTTGGTCTAGATGCCTATTTGATCAATTCCTAACCTACTCTAGGTGTTCTTATGATCTTGGTAATTCATCATTCATTGTGGGTGCTCTTGCACCAAAAATGATTTGGTAAATTATATACATTTTCACAACTTGCAAAATCAAATTTGGTTAAGTAATAACTAACCTAGTCAGGGTTATGTTAAACATTTTGTTATTGTGAACAACCATGTCATGGTAGAAAATGGCTGCACTTTGTGGAGACATGTCCTCTCATGACATGTCTCTTGAAGACAATACTTATACTCATGGTGATAGACCAAGAGAGGCATAAAAATTTATTAATGCTCTCTCATTTGGTGTTTGACGAATAAAAACTTCAATAATAATTAAATACTCATATTTCAATTTATATTCTATACATATTTGTATACAAATTCCTTCAAGAACAAATTTTGATCATAACTTGCAAGCAATAAGAAAGAGATTAGTACATTACAATCTGTAGATTACAATATATCTATCAATCTAATAATAAGTTTAATCATATTTACATGGTACCAAAGCCTTGTTAAAAAATATCCAAATTAAAATTGAGATATCATATTACTCACCTTGAAATTGCAATCACATTTTATTCTTCAAAATGTCAAACATGATCAGATATGAAGATTGTCCTGAAGGTGAAAATAAGTTCACATCATGGAAGTTGAGGATTATGATAATACGAGAAGAGAATAAGTTAGATTCATTTGTAAAAGACAAGAAGATGGAGCCTGGGGATGAACTGAAAAAAAACTCAATGGATTGAGAATAACGAAAAATCCATGGAATTAATAGTAGATGTAGTCAGGGATCACATACTATCTATATTGATAAAATAGGAGACTACATACCTTATGTTCAAATCCCTTGAGAGTGCATACGAAATAAATAGCACTAGTAGAACCCTTGCACTAAAGATGTTAATTAATCACATAAGCATGAACAAAGGATAATCCATCAATGCATAGTTCATGAGAATAACTAGGCTCAAGGATCAACTGTCAACTATTGGATATGAAATTAATAACAAAGAGTTGACTCTAATAGCTTTAGGTAGCCTACCAAATTCATGGGGATCATTTGTTCAAGGAGTAAGTACAAGATCAAAACTTCCAAAATTTGATCAATTAAGATTTGACTACCTACAAGAAGAAGCTTGACAAATGTCAAAAGGAAACAAGAAAAAACCTATAGATGAGGATAATCATGTTTCAAACACAAACTCTCATAATAAGGTAAGAAGAAGCATTTCAAAAGAAAAAGAAATTTTCATGGAAAGGGTTCATCCAAGCAGGGGAAAGATGTTTCTCAAGTTCAATGTTTTAGATGTAATCAATATGGACCCTATGTTTTCAAGTGCTAGATAGAAAAAAGAAACAAGAATCATTTTATAAGGTTGGAAAAAAAAATACAAAAGATGAATCTAAGAATTATTTTTTCTACTCAGCACTATTAAATCACTTTTCAAACAAATTTAACACTTGGTGATTGATAATGGTTCATCAATGCACATCAGATGATTCAGAGAATACCTAGAAACTATGGTGGAAGAAACTAATTAGAAGTAACTATTGGGGATGATTTTGCACATCCATTAAAAGGAGGGGTAACTTGCACCATCAAATTGGAATTAGGTATCTCTATGCAATTGGCTAGTGTACTATTTGTACCTGGAATTAAGAGAAATCTAGTATCCATGTTTTCCCCAAAAGATAATATATATAGGGTCACCTTCATGGATGGGAAGGTTTTGGCATGGCCAAAGAACTCTACATATAAGAAAGATAAAACCATAGATATAAGACAAGGATACCCATACAAACTTTGTACTAAAAAACCAAGCCCTCATCCATGAATTTCTGACTCAAATGAGACCTACCATTGAAGGTTGGGATATATTCACTTTCGTGCCCTAACCTCTATGGAAAAATTTGTAACATGACTACCCAAGTTAAATCAAACTCATAATGGGACATACAAACAGTGTGCCTTAGGGAAAAATACTGAGGGAAGTTTTCAAAATAGTTTGAGCATAACCAAATAGTCCACTCTGACTTATGTTGACCCATGTTTTCTCCCTTCATGGGAGGGTTTGATTTTTGTGGACAACTTCTCAAGAAATACCTAGATGTATTTCCTTAAGTTTAAAGAGTTAGAAAAGATCTTTAAAAGGTTCAAAGAGTTCAAAGCCTAATAGAAAACTCATTTACAAAGAAAATTATAACACTAAGAACAAACAATGAGAAATAATATACCTCATAAATCTTTAAGGAATTTTCTTTTAATGTCATGCTTAAGAGGGAGTTCAATGTACCCTATAATCCTCAACAAAATGGAGCAGTTGATAGAAAGAATAGAACTATTGTAGAGGCTTCCAAATGAATGATGTATGACCAAAACATAGATACCTCATTTTGGGTAGAAGCATCTACAATAGTTTTTTACATCCAAAAGAAATGTCTACATTGACACCTTGAAAACAAAACTCATGAAGAGGATTTTACTAGTATAAAACCTTGCATAAGCCACCTAAGGGTATTTGGTTTTCCTATTTATATCCATGTGCCTAAAGAGAAGAGGTCAAAATTAGAGCCTTGTGGAAGGAAAGGAATTTTCATAAGCTATAGTGAAACCTCAAAAGCCTAAAGGATATACATACCTAGACAAAGACAAATAGAACTAAAAAAAGATGCCATATTTGAGGAAGATATTTCCTTCAAAAGTGCAAAGAGCTCTAATGAATTATAAATTCATGATTCATCTAAAGATATGGAGGAGAACCCTAGTCCCAAGTTTTAAAGGGAGTACCCAGAAGAAACCACAAATGAAAACCAAATTGATCCTAAGAATCAAAGGGGATACTAATAGGAAAATAATAAAATAACAAGAAAATACCACTTTGGGATAGAAAAATGATTGAGGAAGCTAAAAAAATTGTTGCACCCGAAGGAAATTTTACAAGTAGTAAGAGGCATAATAGATTCTCAAGTTATGTTACCTTGATGAGCAAAATTATTAACTTGGGGTGTAACAGAATTTCTAAAAAATGAAGTGTGGAAAGTTTCCCTGACAAAGGAGTATCAATGCATTTTAAAAATGATGTATGGGATATATACCTAGACCTAAAGAAAAATATGCTATCTCTTCCAAATGGCTCTTCAAATCAAGCATGTTGTAGATGGCAGTATAGAGAAAGGAAAAAAATGTTTTATTTCCAGAGGGTTCTCTTAAAAGGAAGGTAATGATTAGGAGAAGACATTTTCACATGTTTCCTAATATACTTATGTTAGAGCGAACATAGCTATTCCAGCAAAAAAAGGCTAGAAGATTCAACAAATGGATGTGAGAACTCCATTCTTGAATGAGAATATCAAAGAAGAAGTCTATTTAAAACAACTTGGAGGCTTTGTGATTCATAATTCAACCTCACATGTATGAAAATTGAAGAAATCCCTATATGGACTTAAATAAATTCCCCAAGCCTCGTACGAAAGCATCAAAAACTATCTTATGGGACTAGAGTTTACAATGAATGATGTAGACCCAAATCTCTATCTTATAATTATTAAAGGTGATATGCTAATACTAATCCTAAATTTTGATAACTTGGCAATCAAAAGAGAAGATCACCTTATTTTCCAATTTAAAAAGGACTTGGCCTCAGAATTTGGCATGAAGAACTTGGGCATTTTACACTACTTTCTTTATTTGGAAGTTTGGTAGATATGTGATGGTATTCTTCTAAATCAAGGAAAATACATTATTAATATTTTGAAGATATTTGGTATTTTAAATTGTAGGTCGATGTCTACACCCATGGAAACCAAATTACATAAGTTAAAAGAGGCAATAGTAGAATCTAGATTAGCAGATTCTACCCTTTGTAGGCAAATAATTAGATCACAGATATACCTAGTTAACACTCGACCAATATTTTCTATGTAATGAATGCTTTCAACTAGTTCATGTTTAAACCATGAGAGATACACATAATTGTTGTAAAATATGTATTGAGGTACCTTCAAGATACTATTGGATATCATCTCAAATATGGAAAATTTCACCTATATCTACATAGATACTTTGATTCAGACTGGGATAGAAGTGCGACTTATCGAAAAAGCACTTCAAGTTGATGTTTCATTTTGGAATCAACTATGATTTCTTGGATAAATATGAAAAAATATTCAGTAGCACAAAATTTTCTAGAAGTTGAATACATTGTAGCTTCTATGGGAGTAAGAAGCATTATGGCTTCGAATGTTGATTGTGGGACTATTTGGTGAGCCCCTGAAACCTACTATTATCCACTGCGATGTATTGAGCTCTCAATGAATCCATTGTTCCATGATCAATCAAAGTAGAGATTCGTTACCACTATGTGAGAGATATGGTAGAAAGGAATGTGATCTTATTAGAGTGTATTAATACAAGTGATAAAACAAAAAAAATCTCACCAAGCCTCTCTCTAGAGTTAAAGTTGAATACTTCAAGAATAAACTTGACATAGTTGAAATGTAAGTTATTGAGACTAAGTCTCAAAATTATTGTTTGTACTAATGTATGTGTGTGTGTGTGTGTGTGTGTGTGTATTTAAAATATGTTTACTATTATTGAAAGGAGACGATCTTTCAGATATTATACACTTGCATCCAATAATGTAAGGTGAAAACTTTACAATGTTCACTATCATGATGAATACCATGTGAGTTGATATTCATACACATCATGGTAGTTGGTGTCTCTTGGAAATTTTGATCAATATCATGAGAATTGATCTTAATTGTAGATCATTATGTTATTTATGAGATAATCATGGTGTATATTAGGTGATGTAATATCGGTGGATATGTCATGACATGTTATGGTAGACATCATGAGACTTGATGTCATTGTAGATACCATAACTTGGATTTAAGAAGAATGGCATACAACTTGATGTTCATTATATCCTTTGATATCACAAGTTAGGTGATACCTCCATTTAATATACTTGATTATAATCCCTAGCTAGAGGGAGTTTTGATACATAGTAGCATCAGTCACATGTAATGATGATAGTTTGCATTAATTATATATGTAGAAGTAATTTGTACCAACAAATTATAATATTATTTATCTTCTTATCATGGGTCAAGTAATGATCATATGTATTCATAGAACATATCAAGTAATGATCAAGTATACTAATGTTGACCAATATTATGGAACAAGCAAATGATATATCAAATTATATGTAGATTGATGACTTGCCAAATTAAATTTGGTTAAGTAATAACTAACCTAATCAGGGTTATGTTAAGAATTGTTTAATTGTGAACAAACATGTTATAAGGAGACATGGTTCCATATTGTGTCCACATTTCCTCTCATGACATGTCTCTCGAAGATAATACTTATACTCATGTTGATAGACCAAGAGAGGAATTGAAATTTATTAATGTTCTCTCATTCGATATTTGGCAATTACAGACTTGAGAATAATTAAATACTCATTTAAATTTATATTCCATAGTTATTGATATACATATTCCTTAAAGAGAAAATTATGATCATGACCTGCAAGTAATAAGGAGAGATTAGTGTAATCACCTGAAATTGGTCATCTAGACTATGAGCCCCCTTTCTAGCAATTTTGCATAAATTATCCATTGCTTATCTTTCATCAAATCTTCAAAATTTTATTTATTTGATTATAACCTATGGTTTGACCACTTTATCCTAAGTCTTTTATTTAATTAAAATAACTTTCTCCCTTTTAATTAAATAAAATCCCTAAGGTCCCACTTATCCTAAGTGCCTACACATAAAGCATTATTCCTATTTTTTAAATAAGAGGAAAGGGCATTTTTGTCTACACATGAATGCACAATTTTCTATGTGAAAGGAATCTTTTATTTTCAAAATCCCACTATTGATCTTGATTAGGTGAGATGCTTGTGCAAATGGATCACTCAAGATGCATTCTCCACTTCTCCACCCTTGGTTATGCCTCCCTTTCCTTTTAATCTCAATCGTCCATTTATCTTAAAAGGGAGGGCTCTCTCCTCATTTTGAAACTCTCCTACTTTTTACTAATGTTATGTTGCAGGATTTCTAGGTGACTATGGAGCTTTGAAGAACTTGGAGCATTCTTGCACTCTTGCATTTTAGCTTAGCTCTAATTCTACTTGCATTATGACATTCTTGGCTTAGATTTCCTTTATTGCTTTAGAATAGCTCACATAGCTTAGGTAGGAAGGCTTTTTAATACCCTCATCTTGCTAGCTTAGCTTGCATCTTGCACATCATTTTAGTGTATCTTTCATTACATTGCATTTTCATTGTTATTCTTGGATGCTAGCTCTTGCTCTCATATTCGAATCTCTCATTCTCTGGTGCATCTTGCAAGGGTTGCATAGCTAGGATCATTTGAGAGCCTCCATACTTCTATTTGTACATTTGCACATCATAGTGTTAGAATAATTTTAGAATAACTGAGAGGTGGGTTCAGTTATTCTCAGGTCCAAATGTTTCAAGTAAACTTTTAACCACTTTTAACAACTCATATTTATTCATTAATCCACTCAGTCTCTATATCAGCTTAATAGTAACAATAACATGCAATTCATTGGTTCAATAGCAATCAACTTGAAAAATACAAATAGTAAAACATCTCAAACAACATTTAAACAAATATAACACCAGGATTTAATGTCAAACCCCAATTTGGAAAAAACCACCAGCAACATACTACCAACTTTTCACTCTTTTGAAGTGAATTCAATTAAGAGTGAACCCTGTTAAAGGTTACAATACGTGCTATTATCCTGTTAAAGGATTTAATCACCCTATTAAGAGTGGTCTAGTTAAAGGGCTTAATAACATCCCATTAGAATATCACCTTGATTAAAGGATTTTAACTGATACAATGGTTAGAATCTAACAGCAAGTTGATCTAATAAAATACAACTCACTTTACACATACAAATCAAAATGTAGCTCATTTGTTGATTAATTCACTGACTGGCCTTTATATTCATCTCCATCTCTGATCTGTTTGGAAATCCTTCAAGTAATCACTCTTCACCTCTACTTTTCTCTATACTTCATAGCCTTCTTCTCAAGTTTTCTAATCAACAACTGTCAACCATATTTTTTACGTTATTCCTTATACCTCCATAAATAGGTGGCTTTGACCTTTTCTCATTTAAACATCATTTTTTATCATAGGGTTAGGTCAGATTCATCAAATTCTTCCATCATTTCATTTCCTCCTTCTCCTTCTAGATACTTCTCAAAACTTCTCTTTGAATCCATTCCTAGGAATGCTCAAACATGGTTTAGCATGCATTAAATGTTCTAGCTCATCAATACTTATCCTTCATGCACTTTGACCAATTTGAAAATTCAATTGTGTCGATTGGAAAATTCCCAATTCCTTTACAAACTATCAAATGCTAACACTCGATCAATACTATGTTCCTTGGCCTCAGTCATCATTAAATTATCTTTCTTGGCTTATGCTATTTTGTCTTGGTATTTTGTTGATGCTCATTCAACACTATATCTTTCTCGATCTTAATTGTCACTTGGTTGAGACTAGCACAGTTCAGCTTGTACTTTAAGTTCATTAATCTTCTTTTTTATTTCTCATTTTAGCCTATGCATTTGATCTTCCATTGATATCTCTATAAGGCTTTGACTCAACTATATTCTCCACCTAGTGTAATGATTAAACAACACATTATATTTTCAAAGTCCAACTGATCAAGTGCCCATTGTAGTTCTACATAACTCAACATTTCCACTAGATCTTCTTGTTACCTCTTCTTCTCAAATCCTCTTCATCAATCATCTTAATAAGGCATTCAACTCAGTTAGATAATGTCTCACCAATAAGGTTTGACATCAATGACAACATAATAAATGTTCCAATTGTAGCTTCCAACAATATCCCTCTTTGGCATTGATGGCAACACCTCTAGTTAACATGAAATCTAAAGCACCTGACTTGCTTCAGTCAACTCCCTCTAGGTTCAGTAACAGATCTTCATTAATATCCTTAGTTTCATTCTTATTCTCATCTCATGTAGCTCTAATATGCAACACCTCTAGACACCAATTATAACAACTCCCTCGATCATATCAGAACATGTTCTTCCTCTTTGATAGATACCTTCTTATGTGGTAATTTCTTGACTTCTCCCTTATGTTGTATGGTAACTACCAATATCATGTTTCTTTATATCTTTGTGGATGGTAAATATACATACTCTCCCTCTTTGACAACAATGCCAAAGATGCTTCATACATCTTCAACATGTAGATATCTCTTTGTTAGTTCTCTCAACTAGATTCTCCCTCTGTCATCTCGCTTGTGAGTGTAACTCTGTTAACTTTGCAGCTAAAACTCCTCACAATCTTCTCACAAGCTTTAGGTAGGTCCTAAAGAGTGACCTTCTACATCAATTCATAATATATTCTTGGTCAAAACATTTGATACAAAGCTCCATCTTAGCTTAGGTAGCTTCAACTAAAGGAATGACTCCCAATTTACCTCTTAGATATTCATGAGCATCCTTAGGTAGTGCTTTTGTGAGTATATCATAAATGTGTTCCTTTCCATTCACATACTCCATATCACTTTTTTGTCTTGTACCAACTCTCTCAAGTAATGATACTTGATAGAAATGTGCTTCATCTTGGTGTGCATCACAGGATTCTTAGATAAGTTTATATCACTTGTGTTATCACAGAAATTGACAATTGGTTTAGTGATCTCTTTTTTCATCCCTTTCAACAATTGCTCGATCCACAATATGTTAGAACAACTAATTATTGTTGCTACATATTTAGCTTATGTTTTAGATTGAGAATTACAGTTATGCTTCTTTTTTTTCCATGAAATCAATCTCTTTCCTAGAAACAAATCTCCACCACTTTTATTCTTTATTTCATCAACTTTTACAGCCCAATCGACATCTATGTAGACTTTCAATTCAAACTTGTCACTTTTCTTGTAATACAAACCATAATCCTCTATTCCTTTCATAGATCTCAGCATTCTTTTTACAACCATCATGTGATTCTCCTTAGGATTCACAAAAAATCTAGCAACAATCCCAACTGCTATTGCAATATCTGGTCTGTTGTAAACAACATATTGTATCGTTCTAATCGTTGACCTATACAAGGTTTGATTCATATTTGAAAGTTTATGTATAGTAGCCATAGGTGTACTAATTGGTCTCAATTCTTCCATCCCAAAGGTTTTTAATATCTCCTTTATGTACTTAGATTGTGTAATGTATATACCCTTCTTCATTTGATATACTTGCAAACCAACAAAGAATTTGATCTCTCCAAAGATAGATATCTCAAACTCTTTCTTAATTTCATTAGAAAATGATTTCCATAATGAATCTTGTCCTCCCAATATGATATCATCCACAAATATTTCAGCTAACCATACCCCTTTTCCAGATTTAGTCTTCAAATATATATTATTGTTATCATTAGTCCTTGCAAAACCAATCTTCACCAAATGTGTGTGTAACCTTTCATACCATGCTCTAGGGACTTGTTTCAATCCATACATTGCTTTGTGTAGTTTACATACCATATTACTCTTGCTTAGGTCAAAAAATCCTTCAGGTTGTTCAATGTAGACTTCTTCCTCCAATATTCTATTAAAAAATGTAGATCTGACATTCATTTGGTACAATTTGAATCCTTTGAAAGAAGCATTTGCAAGAAAAAATCTCACTCCTTCTAACCTTGCAACTAGGTAAAATGTCTCCCCATAGTCAATTCCTTCTTCTTGTGTATATCCCTTGCAAACTAGTCTTTCTTTGTTTCTTGTGACTTAACCTTTCTCATTCAACTTCTTCTGAATACCCACTTTGTACCAACAAAATTCTTATCATTAGGTCTAGGTACCAATGTCCAAGTATTATTCTTCTTTGTTTTCTCAATCTCCTTATTCATTGCTTAAATTTGATCTTCATTCTCCAAATCATCTTTCATGGATTTAGGCTCAAATTTGCATAGTAAACATGTGTTGTTTCGCAACTTGTTTCTTGTCATGACTCCAAATTCTTTGTTTCCAATGCTTTGATCTAGTGTTTGATTTCTTCTCACATATTTTAGTAACATAGCTTCTGATCTTCTTTCCTCTTGCATTGGTTCTTCAGGTTCATCTTCTACAGTCACTTCAAGTATCTTGGCTTCCTCCTCTGGTTCTTCGACATTCACTTGTTGATGCTCGACATGCTCTTCCTGAATCTTGCCATTTGCAACTTGATGCTTGGCTCCAACTACCTGATGCTTGAAAGTCTTCTATTGTAAGTTCATAAATTTATTTTTAGGCTTAGGTAGGGTAATAGAGTCTCCTTCATAGACATATACAAAATTATTGTAGTCTTCAAGTTACTGCTTGCATTCAATTTCATTTTCTCTACATATTCATCAAGTCTAATATTTGCACTTTCCATAAATTTGTTAGTGTTAGAATTCAAATGTTTATAAGCTTTTCTTTTAGTGGAATATCCTAGGAATATGCCTTCATCACTTTTAGCATCAAGTTTTCCATGTCTATTGTCTTTCAATATATAACATTTGCTTCTAGATATTTTGAAATACTTCACATTAGTTGTATATCAAAACCATAACTCACAAGGTGTAAGATTTGTACTTTTATTGACTTGTACTCGGTTCAAAGTATAAATAGTTATACTTATATCTTCTCTCCAGTACTTTTGTGAAACATTCTTCTCCATCATCAATGTCCTTGCACGGCTCATGATTGATCTATTCCTCCTTTCAGCTATACCATTTTGTGGAGGGGTCATCAATGTTGACATCTATCTCTTGATTCCCCTACCATTGTAGAATATATTGAATTCCTTGGATATAAATTCACCTCCTCTATCAGATCTTGGAAACTTCAAGCTTTGATCTATTTCCTTTTCTCCTTTACCTAAATACCACTTTAACAATTATAATGCGTCAAATTTTCCTTTTAGAAACATCACAATCATCATTCTAGAGTAATCATCAACAAATAGAATGAAAAATTTATCACCATAGTAGTTTTGCAATTTGATAGGTCCACAAAAGGTCAATATGAAGCAACTCCAATATATCATTAGATAAATAGATCTTTCTCTTGAAACTAGACTTTGTCATTTTACCCAATTCACATTGCTTACACATTACATTATCAGGTTTCTTTGATCTTGTTAATCCTCTTACTCTTTTCGTCTTCCTAATGCTTACCAAATTATCAAAATTTACATGACATATCCTCTTATGCCATAACCAAATGTCTTCATATTGTGCAAACAAGCATGTATCATCAGATAGGTCGAGGCAGAACAAGTTACCTCTTGATTGTTCTCCACTTCCAATAAGTTCTCTAGACCCATCCTAGATCTTAGCCTTCTTGTGTTGAAAATCAACTATGTAACCTAAACAGCTCAACTATGCAACACTCAATAGATTGTGATTTAGTCCTTCAACCCAATAATAATTATCACATCTGATCTTATTGATCCTTTACCTTTCATAATACATGGTGCATCATACCAACCTTAACATAACTTCCTTTATAGTGTTCTAAGGTTTCTGTTAGAGTAAATAATTAATTATTTATTATTTATTCTATTACTTAAGCTTACTTAGGTAAATGCATTTATTTAATATTTTATATTTAATGCATGTAGTGGTTAGTTGTTGACAACACGGGAGTTTGTTCCCTTCTAGTTGTCACACTTATCTCCTAGCACCTTCCAGCTTGTTCTACAAGCTTCCATGAGCTCTTTATAAGCGGGCTCTCTCTCATTGTATTTCATAAGACATTGTGTATATTGTAAATACATTTTCTTTTTGTGTTTGCATATTTGGCTCTCATGTCCATCTAGGGTTTTTCCCTTGCTCCATGCTCTTCCCCTTCTTGGCTTCTCTTTGACAGGTCTCGCATGCAGGTGATCTTGGGCATCTTCGGAGTTGGCTTTCCTCAACTCCAACATGGTATCAGAGCCTTCTTGCTGCAGCTTGTTGAAGAATTTTGAAGCCGTGATTTGGAGTCACAAACCCTAGATTGTTTGTGCATTTTTTCTTCAAATCAGGGGATCGGCATTTTTTCGGAGCACTTGCAGCCCAAACGAACATCACCATTAGATCCGGAAGGCCGTTTGCAGTCAGGATTCATATAAAGCTTTTCGATTTTGGACACAGGGCAATTTTGGGAATTTTTTGAAGCCTCCAGGGTCTGCCGTACGGATTGTATGGACGCAGGGACGAAAAAAAAAATTTAAAATATATTTTCGGGCGCTCAACCGGGCAGCCACCTAGCGGCCACCGCCGCACCACCCAACGGCCGCTGCCGCGCAGCTCACCGGCCGCTGCCACCGGCAGCGCTACCGCTGAGCCGCTGCGGCTTGGCGCCGCCCGCGGGCCACTCCGGTGCCACCCCTACGGCCACCTCCGCCGGCTCCTCCGCTCCTTTCCCAGTCACCGGCACAGTCATCACCCGTGCCTCGTTAGCGCTGTTCTGAGCGTGACACGTGGCAGGCGTGCCATGTGGCACGTTGCCACATGGCCCCTGCCACATCTTCATCCGTACCTGCCACGTGGCATTTTTTTTGCAGCGACGGCCTCCAAGCCGTCAAATTTAATCGTGTGACTTGCTGACGTCAAGGCGATGTCATCAACCTGCCTTGCACCTCTCCTGATTTGCTTTTGGACCTACTTGTGGTTTTTTGGCCATAACTTTTGCATACGGAGGTATTTTTTCGATCCAAAAGAATCGTTGGAAAGCTGGTTCTGAGAAAAAGATTTTGGTGTAGGTATTTTTAGGTTTTGATGCTTTTTCATTGCCCATTTTTTCTGTTGAAGTCCGAAGTCCTATTTTTGACTCCGGCATGCATATCTTTTGCGTCCCATGTCAATTTTTTGAAAACTTTATATTTTTGGAAAGATGGTTCTGTCACCTTTTCAAAAATGTAGTCCATGTCCTTAGTTTTTGGCCTCTACTCTTTCTATCATAGTTTTGGCATTTTTACTCTATGGTTGATATTTTGAGTGTTTTAGGCCCGAGGATCGTTTTCCTGCCATGGTTTGCTTTGTTTTTGGCTGTACTTTCCTTTGTCATGGCTCTTTTTCAGTTTTGATCATTGTAGCTATCATTTTGAAGCACTTTTTTGTTTCGCACTGGGATAAAGTGTCACTTTTGCATTCCGGGAGTCATGAACGTTGTTTTGAGTTAGTTGTACTTGCACTATTTTCATAAAGCACCATGGGGGGATTATTGTTTGCTATTTTAGGCATTCTCCCTTTGTCAAGTGAGTGTCCCTTCCACGACATTAGCCCCATGCAGAGTCCATTTGACCGTGTCTGTATAGGTGTCTGTACCTCTTTTCCTCTCTCCTTGTTCTTGGTTCATTTGCAGGAGATTTTGGCCCATCTTCTCAGTTGCCTGTCATCACACCCCGTCTGCATTAAGGGGGGGTTATGTTGTTGTTCTAATGCATCCATGGTTCGATGGTTCGATAGTGTGAACTATGTATTTAGTGGTTGATCCTATATACAAGGCGATTGCAGTGGCTGGCTACCTATGCATTTCGGTGAGATGGATCATCTACCATATAGACATGCTCGGTTCGTGCCTTCTTCTTCCATGGAGGTTCTTCAGATTAGTGGTTTGGCAGATTTTGCAGCTTCTTCATGCTTCAGTGATGCTGCTTTACATGATCACTTCTTGTTCCTGTTTTAGGGGACAATTTCCCTAGTTGGAGACTTCTTCAGTTCTTCACTAGGTTCTTACCTCTTTTTGGGGGAGGGTTTCTCCCACGTGGTTTTATCTCTTTCCCCGTTTTCAAAGGTTGTATCTTTTCTTGCATTGTACTTGGGTACCTAAAATGGCCTCGTTGTCGAGACCCATTTTGCATTCATCTTAGTTTTGTGAGCTTAAGGCATTTCCCTAAGTTGCACTTAAGGGGGGGTGTTAGAGTAAATAATTATTTATTTATTAGTTATTCTATTACTTAAGCTTACTTAGGTAAATGCATTTATTTAATATTTTATATTTAATGGATGTAGTGGTTAGTTGTTGACAACACAGGAGTTTGTTCCCTTCTAGTTGTCACACTTATCTCCTAGCACCTTCCAGCTTGTTCTACAAGCTTCCATGAGCTATTTATAAGCGGGCTCTCTCTCATTGTATTTCATAAGACATTGTGTATATTGTAAATACATTTTCTTTTTGTGTTTGCATATTTGGCTCTCATGCCCGTTTAGGGTTTTTCCCTTGCTCCATGCTCTTCCCCTTCTTGGCTTCTCTTTGACAGCTCTCGCATGCAGGTGATCTTGGGCGTCTTCGGAGTTGGCTTTCCTCAACTCCAACAGTTTCAAACTTACTTTTATCACTAGTCATGTGATGTGAGCAACCACTATCAATTATCCATCTATCACCTTTGCTCACATATGAAATAAGTGCAGATTTCTCATCTTCATCAAAATCATCTATCATTGTAACATAAAAAACTTCTTATAATGACTATCAGAATTACTATCAGTCCCTTCTTCAACAATGTAACAAAATTTCTCACCTTTTCCCTTGTAGTCTTTGTAATCTTTGTTGTCTCTTCTATCTCTTCTTCCTCAATACTTTTTGTCTTTCATTTCATCCTTTTCATCCCTGTCAAGACATCTTACAGTAATATAACCAACTTTATTGCATGAAAAAAAAATTATAGAAAGTTTACCTTTGAATTTTACTTTGCCTCTTAGTAGCCTTCTACCCATTAATGCTTCAAGATCCTCAAGATCATCATCAAATTATTCACTATCACTATCCTCATACTTCCCTTTCTTCTTCTTAGATTTATGTAGAACCAATTGTGACTTGAAAGTAGATTCAATAATAGGGGCAGTTAAATTATCAAAATTTGACAATTTGAAAGCAATAAGCCTCCCAATAAAACTATCCAAAGCCATATCATTACCAGGATACATCTTGATTCTTGAATTGCAGAAACTCTAGAAGCATAAATAGGAAGTTGGGTTCTTAGTACCTTGTTGATCACAATTTCATCACTAATTTTTCCTTCAGCTCCTCTGATTGCATTCACCACTTCTTTGATTCAACCACAATATTGTGATATATTCTCACTTTCTTTCATCTTTATATCATCAAACTTGCCTCTCAAGCTTTGTGACTTAGCTCTTAGTACATTCTTGTCTCTACCATGGATCTTTGCCAATTTGTCCCACGTTTTCTTTGCAATAGAGAATTCCTTTATATCATCAAACTCTAAGTAACTTAGGGTAGATGCAATCTCCAACATTACATGATTGTGTTCTTGTTTCTCCTTTATATGTTGGGTTGTCATAGGTGTCAGTAATGCTGAGTCTCCAATCCCAACAATGTGCAGCTTCATCAAACTTTGCCTTGCAGGGAAGTTCTCCTTTATTCAACTTGGGTACCTTCCTTTTGAACATCTTGGTATTTAGCTTTAAGTCCCTTCAAAATTTCCTTATAAGCACCACAAGCTGTGATACCAAATGTTAGAATGATTTTAAAATAACTGAGAGGGGGTGAATCAATTATTCTCAGGTCTAGATGTTCCAAATAGACTTTTAACCACTTTTAACAACTCAGATTTATTCATTAATCCACTCAATCTCTATATCATCTTAATAGTAACAATAAAATGTAGTTCACTGGCTCAATAGCAATAGGCTTGTATAGTGTGAAACATTAAACAATAAAAAATCTCAAACAACATTCACACAAGTATAACATAAGGGAAAAAACATGCTACCAACTTTTCACTCTTCTAAAGTGAGCTCAGTTAAGAGTCAACCCTGTTAAAGGTTACAATACACATTGTTAGGCATGGCCCTATTAAAGGATTTAATCACTATGTTAGGAGTGGCCTAGTTAGAGGGCTTAAGAACATCCCATTAGAAAGTCACCTTGATTAAAGGATTTACAAATGACTATTAGGTCAACCTTGATTAAAGGATTTAACTGATACAATGGTTAGAATGTAACAGTAGGTTGATCTAATAAAATATAACTAACTTTGCAAATACAAATCACAATGTAGCTTATCTATTGATTCACTGATTGGCCTTCATACTCAGCTTTATCTCTGATCTACTTGAAAATCCTTCAAGCAATTACTCTTCACCTCTACTCTACTATATACTTCACAACCTTCTGCTCAAGTTCATCAATCAACAAATCAACAACTGTTAACCCAATTTTTCAAGTAAATTCTTATACCTCCTTAAATAGGTACCTTTATTCTTTTGTTGTTTAAACATCACCATTGATCTTAGGGTTAGGTCAAACTCATCAAATCCTTCCATCATTTTGTTTCCTCCTCCTTCTAGATACTTCTCAAATCTTCTCTTTGAATCCGTGTCTAGGAATGCTCAAACATGATTTATCATGCATTAAATGCTCTAGCTCATCAATACTTATGCTTCACGTGCTTTGACCAATCTAAAAAGTCAACTATGTTGACTGCGATTCCTAATTCCTTTACAAACTATCAAATGCTGATACTAAGTCAATTCTATGTTCCTTGGCCTCAGTCATTACTAAATTATCTTGCCCAGCTTATACTGTTTTTGCTCAATCTTTTACTGATGATTGGGTGACACTATATTCTGCTTGGTCTTAACTGTCACTCAGTCAACATTAGCATAGCTCGACTTGTACTATAAGTTCCTAAATCTTCTGCTATGTTGCTTGGTTTAGCCTATGCATTTGGTAATCCATTGATCATCTCTACTAGACTTCAACTCAACTATCTTCTCCACTTAGTGTTATGATTAAACAACACATAATCTTGTCAAAGTCCAACTGATCAAGTACCCATTGAAGTTCCACGTAACTCAACCTTTCCACCAAGTCTTCTTGTTATCTAAAGTTTGACATCAATGACAACATAATAAGTATTCCAATTGTAGCTTCCAACACATATATAGACAATTATAAGCCACCTCTTGAGATGCTCTCTTTCATTTGTATTCTTAAGAATAAAGGTCTATAGAAGTGTGACTCGTTTTTGTACATACAATTAGTACATTACAACCTACAAATTACAAGACATTTATTAGTTTGATAATAAGTTTAATTGTATTTACATCCATTCTAAACACTTTAAAAAATAAGTTTTGATGTTCAAATAGTTTCAAAAGTTTCTAGGGGACAAAAAAAATCACATTTTGAGATTGTGTCCACTAAAAAAATCATACATTAAAAAATTGCAAATAAATGTAGGACAAACTATGTGGTGTTAACTAACTCCTTATTAAAGCAATTAAACTTAGGAACTAGTTTAGAGAACAACTCTTGTTCTTGTTGCATCTAGAATTTTGATTCTAACCATCTTCAATTTCTCATCTAAGTTCATAATTTGTTGATTTCAAGGAAAAGGTGGCATCTTATCCCCCTTTGGTTGTGCATTTATGTGTCAAGATTTTTTCATACAAGTAGAGTTATCAAGATTAGTAGGGATGTGTGTAACTACCTTTTGTTGAGTTGACCTATATTAAACTCTTGCATTCCCACTCCCAAGAAACCTCATAAAATCGAAAGAGATATACATGATGCCCATAAATTAAAATGAAAAATGAAAAATAGGTTTATTGTAACCAAAATGTTCCAAATCATAAAGTGATTTGAATGTTATGAATCCTACAACAACAAATGAAAAATGTGCTAATAAAAATTTTAAGCCGTGAAAATTTCAAGTAATTTAATTTACGTTATAACTAATATATCTCATTTCATGACCACCCTAGGGCAAATTCACAACAAAGCCTGTAGTCAAATATGTTAAAGGGACATTTCACTTTGGCATTCTATACAATAAAAGCAAAGATCCTCAACTAATTGGTCTTACATATTGAAATTGGACAAATTTTATTTATAAAAGTATACTTTTGAGCATGTCTTTAAGAACAAGTATTCATTACATGGACTAGTAAGAAGCAACAACGAACAACTCTTTTGTCAACATAAGCTAAGCAACAAAGAGCCAAAACATCTATAAGTCTCAAAATAAGACCATCAACCTTGTTTACATAACAACCAAGGGGTACTAAAGGTCACAACAAATCCAATATTTAGTAAGTGCATAAAGTACTTAGAGCTTCATTTTCACTTCATTCAATAGCTTATTGAAGGTGGCAGCACTATGATGTTACAATATATTTTAACTAAATGTTGAAATGTAGACAATCCAACCAAGTTTTTAAGCCCAAACAAGTTTGAAAAATTTAGAATTTGACTAAATGTAATTACAATATGTTTTAACTAAATGTTGAAATATAGACAACATAAGCTAAGCATCAAAGAGGCATTAACATTTGTTAGTCTCAAAATAAGACCATCACTACAATATTTAATAAGTGCATAAAGCACATAGAGCTTCATTTACACTTCATTCAATAGCTTATTGAAGGTGGTAGCACAATGATGTTACAATATGTTATAACTAAATGTTGAAATTTAGACAATCCAACCATTTTTTAAGCCCAAACAAGTTCACAAAATTTAGAACTTAACCTAATGTAATTAGTAAAATTATCATTTAAAAAAGTTAAGTACAATGGTTAATTTAATGTTCATATTAATTTACTTATTTCTGGTAAGCTTCTTTATCAAGTGTTTGTATTTTACTAATTGTTTTAATTAGTAGTTAGGAAGTGTCCTGAACACTTAGTATTTTACTAATTGTATTTTTATTAATTTACTAAAACAAAAATGTCCTCTTTAAGAGGTATGACTTTTGTACGCTGTATAAAATGCTTTGCACATATTTCTATCCCGTGCTCTTCCCCCGGCAATAATATTAGAGCTAGCTTAACTGCGTGTTCAAATGAATGAAACAGGGCCTCAACAACTTAAAAGTCAATGGCAATTAACTTCGGTGTTCCATCAAACTGCACAACAGAGACGAAGATCCAGAAATTCACCAGCATCTCGGATGGGACCAATTACATGATTACAAGATAGAAGAATCATCTTAACATCATCTCTTTTCAAGTACCAATGCAAAAGACGAGGCCAGAGAAAGCAGCACGGGGAGATAATTTAATGTTAAGCTCTTCCTTGTGACACTACATCTCAAATTTGGTAAACCATTTCTATTTCAAAAATTTCTCTCTGAAGTGATTAGCTTTCTTGGGACTATGAATGTTGCTCCAACGGGTGAAGCACTTTGTAGAGACGTATAACAAGCATTTTCTACTCAATCATGGTTAATTTTCTAATTTGTTAACCAGACAACATTTAATGAGATATTAGTAAGGATAAAAGATCTCCAGTTATAAAAATTCAGGCATGACAGAAATACACACGCCCACATTCTGGATGAACTCAATTATCATAATCGTTGTAAAAAAAATCATCAGTCCTTAAGAATTGCAGTTTTAAATAACATTCCAATCCCCAAGAATTGCATTTTACCTATTGACAAAAAAGAAACAGAAAACTAGTGCAGCTACAATCAAGTAGCTTCTGTAATATCCAGAGGTCAAGGACTTAGCTCATCTGCGCAGAACTCTCAGTAGAAGCAACTAGAAGAATTGAACGGCAAACATCAAGTTTGAGCATTAATGGAGGAAAAATTCCTAAGAACGCCTCCAATGCCAATTATTCTATGTCTCGCCGTCGGAATCAATGCTTTCAAATTCCAATAGAATGTTGATTTAGTTAATACATTTCACAAAGCGAGCAAAGGAGTGTACAAATATATTTTATGCAAACAATTACAATCAATTCTTTTAAATTAATCTCTTCCTTTGCTCAGATATCTTCCGTGGATGAGTCACAAGGTTCTTGGGCAGAAGGAGCCGGCGACTGAACTGTTGAAGTGGCGTTGGCCGTTGCAGAAGTTGCAACTTGCAAGTACCATGATTTCCATGCGTTCATGTAGTGAATGAACATCTGGTCAAGTGCTGCAAAAATGAATAAAAAATCTTGAACCAATAAGTATTGCAACTCAAGTCCAACATGAAATGGAATGAGTTCAGGGCTTCCATAACAGAAATTAATGCTTAATATCACACAAAAATATGTTAAATGTTGGAGTCGGTCGAATGTTTAATCATGCAAAATGTAGATAAATAACAAACCCCTTCAGTGTCTTGTGTGACATTTCTCAGTAAACAAAGCAATCTGATTTGAGGCATAAAATACCCAAAATAGAAGACCAAGATCCAAGTCTGAAAATAGCATACCAAATTAAACAAGACCGGGTGCTTAGATTCGGATTAACAAGATCAATTTCAAATCCAACTGCTAGTCATGTTGCTATATGACTCAATGGGGCACGGATACCTTTCATTGAAACGAAAACTGAAACTACCCCGACTGCTATCTTGAATCAATCAATTGGGTGCACTGGGATGATGAGATCTGGAACAGAAAGAGACACTAGAACAACTTCCTTCAATTGGCAATGCTATGCCGAGAATAAATACTTTTACTAATGTTATTTATGCTTGCGATACGCACAGGAAAAATTTATCAATTAAGTGATGTTGAAGTTGTTTACAGAGAGGTTAAAGGAACTAAACATTTACGGCACTTATAGCTTGTATGATCATATTGGTAGCATTGTGTTCACTGCCAAGGCTCCATGGACAACTGATGGTGAAGACCTCGAGGACAAGGACTATAAGGCAAACATTAATTTTAAAGGCTGTATAACTAAGCAAAGTAGAGCATCAAGCTTTAGAAGATTTTTAAAATTCTAAAATAATTGTATATATAACTATTATAATTGTAATTATTTTTATTAAATTATAATTATAAATATCTTAAATATTGTTAAAATTGTAGTTATAATTATCACGTAACTAGTTTTCCCTAGCATGAACCTGCTGGGAAATAACAATTTAAAATATAGAAAATTCGACCGTTAGATCAACGGTGACCCCAAATGCTGTAGCTTTGGAAAAGAAAAGAGTGGCCCACAAATAATTGCCGCCATGGCTATAATTTCTCTGAAGTACCCTCAAAAATTGGACAGGTACACCCTAATAAACTACGTGGGAATTATTCCGTTGTAACCGCTGTCAGAAAATATATGCCATCCACGGATAATACGTGGAGGATGTAGTTACGTCCCGTAGCCCTTTGTTTTTTAAAGTATATAAGATTGATATAAGATCTCGGAGACAATTTTGAAGTCCTCCCGCCCAGTTCAATCTTAAATGCATAAACAATTATTGGAAAAGTAATTTAATTTTAAATCGTATACTGTGCAATCAAAGAAGTCAAATTTTAAGATGCTGTAGGGCACACAATGCATGTACCTTCGTTTTGGTAGTGCAGAGGAAATGGCGCTGTCCGCGCGTGATCTTGAGAGAAACATTCACCGTCTTTGCTTTCATCGGAATGATCATTCCCGCGGTCGGAAGACTGCGAAGAAGATGAAATGGTGGCCAGGCACTGCTGTTGCAAACGGAAAGGGCAAAATGGACCAAACGAGAAACCGGCAGCGCTGTCCTTCGATGACGATCCGGGCTTGTTGAGATTGGAATCCTCCAAACACTGAGAAGATCTGGTCTCTGAGACTGAACAAGCCTTCTTTTCGGTTTGTTCTGCTCTATGTGAATCAGTTGTGCTCCATTCCCTCCATCCTCCATTGGATCCGAGCGTCAGGCTGGTGGGCACTGCACTGCTGGGCACGGGCACGGGCACGGGCACGGGTACAGGCACGGAGGAGCCTTGGCGCTCGCGTGGATAGAGCGCAACAGGATTGTAGATTGCCCCGCCTGCGTTCAGATCTGAGCGGGGCTGCAGAGGCTTCAGAACCGTCCTGTTCTTCGCGGGAACTTCCAAATAGTCTCCGTTTAATGGCCGGCTTTTCTTCGTTTTCGAGGCAGCTGTTGTGCTTGTAGTGCTCGAAAGGACTGTGCCGAACTGCCTCTTTCTGCCTGGCGCTTCTGTAGAGAAATGAAAAAGCCCTCGAGAATGATTTGCAGAGCGTATTTGTGCTTGAAGTTTCTAGTAAAATTTTGTATAATTTTTTAAATCTAGATGATATTCTACACACTATCATCGGAATGGCAAGAAAGAAAAAACAATGATTCTTGAGATAGGAACCGAAGTATTGATTCAAAAGATATATACAGTTTATCCAAAAGCCTCAAGCATATCGTAAACTTACAGTCCTTGAGAAACTTTGTAGTTGTGAGGTTGAAATGTACTAGAATGCAGTCTTTACCTGAGGGATACTTTGCGTTGTCCTTGGCGCCTAGCCATTTGAACGCCGGCTTTCTGTTCTCGGCACTGTGAGTCTGTTTCAGCCATGGCGGGATTTAAGTCATTGATCATTCTTCGACAAAGCTAAAGACTAGACCCGAAAGTGCGTTTATTTACCTTTTCGATGAGATTTAGGGATGAGAGGATGTTCGCAATGTCGTAAAGGCGCCTAACTTTGGCTGTGACAATAACAGGGTACATAAGTTCCAATCGCGTTAAAATTGTTTTTAACCAGGGTTTCGAATCGAATCTTGTCTTAGGTTTAATTTAAGCAAATGGCGGCAAGAATGTACGGCTTACTTTTGAGCTTGGCTGATTCTTTGCATTCACCTAATAGCAGCCTGGCGGCATCTTCCAGTGAAACAATTTGAGCCTGTCGTGCAGAATAAAATAAATTAAAATGTGAGTTTCTCCACAGGAGAATGCAGATAAGCCTATGAGTCGTACCTGCGTAACGAGGAAAAGCTGAACAAATTTCTGCGTGAGAAGGCCTAGAGATTTCTCGCGCCTGCAATCTGCAATAATATTCAGATCAGCGCGATCTTTGTCCTTTATTAGTCAAAGAAAATAAATAAATAATCATGTGTTGGCTGGGAAATTTTATTTTAATATTGTACCTGCTTTTGATTTAGAGGCCTCACCGAAGACAGAAACCGGGCTGCTTTTGTTCAATCCGTGCTTTGTTGTTTGCCGCTTTACGTTATCCAAAGGCGGTCGATTCTCGTTCGATGAGTTATCTTCATCATCGTCATCCGAGTTCACGCAGACCTGTCACGAAGTTCGCCATTTTAAAAGAAATCCAAATGCCTTTTCAAAACAGTCCTCCCAGGAAAAACGCAAATAGAGTTTTGCTTACCCTGACGTTATTCATTTTGATCTCAGACAAATCTGAGAGATTTTTCACTCCCTTTAAAACATCTCCTTCTAGAGCTGCCTCCTGCAACGGAATCGAATATTTAGTCCTCCATTAAAATTCACAACACAAATAATGCAGATTTTAAGCTCAACATACCCGTAGCTTTTCGAGAAACTTAGGAATCCCCTCGTAGCCTTTCCATGTATATCGATTCTTCGCCTTTCTAACCAGAACCTGCGCAATCTTTCCTCATCAGCAAAAAGCAATCAAGGCGAATAACACTCAACGGTACAAAACAAATTAAATTTCAAAACAACTCACCCCAACGCTTTCCAAAACGTTAACTATGTCGTATATCCGGCGCCTTTCAACGCCCAATCGGCACGCTGCTTCGTCGAGGCTAATGGATTCAACTTTCTCCTGCGTGTAATGATTCAAAAAACTGCACACAAGAAACCACTCAAAATAAATCCACCGATCTACAAAAAATGCTCAAAAATCCTCACTCTGAACCAAATCTTTACTTACTTTAAACACAACAAACCCAAAGATTTCTCCTTCCTACTGTAAGTCTGAGGCTTCCCCTCCGGATCACAATACGAAGACATTTCCTCGCTCTTTTCCACTACACCACAATCAACACCATGTGCATCCACTCAAAGCCCTATCTTTTACCGTCAAGATCGCAGATCGCAGCTTCACCTACAAGCGCCCTACAATCTTTCACTCTTTCAGGTCTCAAAATGGCAGCATTTCCAGTCCATGAAAACAAAACCTCGATTTCCTTCAATAGCTGACTGAACTCAAACTTCGGCCAGAAAAGGCAAGAAACATTTCCCCGCCCACCGCCCCGATCAATCCACAGATCTTTCAAAAAAACGGAACAGAAATCTGAGATCTTCAACACGCACGATATCCAGCACAAACACTTCAACACGCCCAAAACAAAAAAGATTATAATAAACAAACGGAAAAGATCCTGCGAACTTGATTCAAATTTTGAGTGGGAAAACAATGGCGGGAGAGCATCCCAAAAAGATAGAGGCGCGGGACAGACACCATTAATTATATGCATAATCTCCTCATAAACATAATCACCATTCCAACTGTGCTTGAGACCTAACGGTGTTCTATAACTAACGGTTTCAAAGATTCCGCGCGCCTCTCGCAGATCTTGTATCAATTTCAAAGCGATACAATATGGGGCCCAATTTCAGCCCTAGTTCCAAACAAACGGTGCATTTTTGTAGATTTCAAAATTCTTGTAAATTTTATTTTTTAATAATTGCCTTGGTGAAAATTGCTTTCTTCGCATTTCTTTTTTAATCATTTTTTCTTTAATCTAGTAAGGGAAGGCTACAGAGTATAGGCCTAGGGGATAAAGCGGTTTAGTACTCTCTTTTTTGGTTAAATTACTTTATAAAGGTGGCAACCTAGATTTGTATTTTGATTGATTTTGGGTTAAATTTATTTATTTATTTTTGTTTCATTAATTGTTTATTTGTTATTTTAATATTAATAGGCGTTTCTTATTTTCTAATAAGATTAAATTATGTTTTTTAATTTTACTATTATAAAAATCTAGATCTACTTTACATTACATTTATTTAAGAATAGTAGAGTGAATTCTTCTATTTTGACATTGATTAATTGACTTTCTTATTAATTTTGTATGGTTAAGATTTAGGTACAAAGATTAAGGCAAAGATTAGTGACTTTTCTTTTTTTTTTCCTACTTGAAGGAATTACTCTCAGATTTTGAGCTTCTGCTCCAAATTACTAAGAAGTTACCTCACACCATTACTCAAGACAAGGTAACAGCTCCAAATTATAATCATTCTTACTAATTTTGGGGGGTTGAGATTTAGGTGCAAAGATTCAAGATTTTTGGCTAAGAAGTTACCTCACACCATTACTTGAGAAAGGCAATAGCTCCAAATTATAATCATTATTACTAATTTTTGGGGGTTGAGATTTAGGTGGAAAGCTTCAAGATTTTTGTCCTGTATGAAATCTTCACTCCAAAATTACCTCAAAATTAGCTCACATCGTCACTCAAAACAAGGCAAGTGTTGGAGATTCTAATTTTTTAAGTAATTTTGAGTAGTAAAATTTATGTGTAAGTATTCAAAATTAATTTACAAAATTATTAAATATTATTGCTTACCTTAATTTTTGGTAATGGGACTAAGATGTGGAATCTAATTTTGTTTGGCTTGGTCTAGCATATAACATTTGATAATAAGTTCTTGTTAAAAAGTTTACGCACTGCAGTTTATAGGGGGGTCGTGCTCACCCGATTCCTGCAGTCTAATAAAAAAAAAAATTCTTGTTTCTTCTACTTTAGCACTATTAAGATTGATAGTAGTAATCTAAAAAATTTATAAAAATATTGATATCTAAATAAATTTTCTTTAGATCCTATGAATTGATTTAGATAAAATAATATTTTTTATAAATATTAATTAAACCTCTTTCTTTTTAAATATTCCTAAAATATATACATATTTTTTTAAAATATATTGTCTAATTGTTACTTTTAAAATGTTAAATTGTACATTGTATTTTTTACAAGCATACATTATGTACATATTACTTTTTGTTAAAACAACAGCAAAATATGTTTAAGTACCATACCAAATTATATATTATCTTGTTAGCATAAAAATATATGCATAAATCTTAGTCAATTTAGTCATAGTTAAATTTTGCGATCATTCTAAAAGCTTATCTTAACATAATTGCATGTAAATCAAAATATATTATCCTACTCTCCCCACTCTCCACTAGTTCCAAATTTTAGATTCTTTCTTAAGACTGGTATTAGTATTAAAGGTTGTGCTGCCTCTAACCTAGTGGTACGTAATTTGCATATGGGTTTAGTACTGCCTCCTAGCAATGTTAAGTCTAAAAACTATGTCACTACTAGAATTATGGTTGAATCCTCTACCTTGAATTCTTTCTTCAGGGTATGTTTGTGTAATAGTTTTTTTTTACCATCAACGTTTTGAATCACACTACATGATCCATTATCAGGATGCAAGAGATGATCATTGAGATGCATACAGATGATGGATCATGTAGTGTGATCTCAAATGTTGATGGTAAACAAACTATTATATAATCATATCTAGAAGAAATAATTCATTGATATGGATTATGGAAATTTGATATTACTAATCCTCTACCTTTCTACTCAATTACTCCTTTGTGGGCCTATTGCATAAGTCTTGAAGAGGGCCTTCTACTGCAACTCAAAGGTGTCTTTCATAGGTGGTATTAGGTCAAGAGATATTTGAGCATGTTTCCTACTTTGAGAGTAAGGGATTGATTGATAGGTCCTAGCTTTTATGGCCTTTAGTATTAGACCGGCATACTTGGGTTTGGCACTAGAACCTTGTATTTATGAGTAAGGTTGAGATTTACCTATACATACGTGGTTTTTTTGTTCCTTTTTACTTCTCTTAAGATTGTGAAGTTGTCTTGACCATGGGTGACTGGAAATAGGATCAACTTATTTTCCCTTCCCCTCGGTTATCCTCCTTTATTCCTATAGATGAATCTATAGTTGCTTCTCTAATTGGGTAGGGATACCTTACCACCCTATCTCGTCCCCCTCTCAAACAAAACAAAAATTGGGTGCAACTTTACCTATGAGACTATTAGCACTATATCCGGTCACTTCTTCAAGCTAGGACGTAATGCTAACAACTTCTTCCACACTTCCTATACTCATATCCTTATGAATATTAATTAATTCTAAAGTTGAGTATAATATTTGGTTATGGAGATAGCCATCCAAGATCTAGAGGCATAATGAAAAGCATAAGAGCAATAAAAGATAAATATGATTAGAATAAACTATATTATCAAAGAGATACAAAATGATATAGTGGATATATGTAGAAGATCCCTTTATTAAGTAGATCAAGGTGACACATGGGAAGGAACAAGATTACGTAGGTGCCTTAGTCGTATGATACAACACATTAAGTATAATGTATCACCCATATAAGTTGTAAAGGTAATAATATGGTATGTCCACTAAAGGTTAAAGTTTCACTTAAAGTGGAAAGTCAATAATTTGAGAAGAATTGATATGTGTGTTTAGGACCTAGGAGAATCATAACTAAATATACTCAAGTACACCAACACCCCCCTTAAGTTCTTGACTTAGGCATCAAATGTGCACAAAAGATAAAATATGTGAAATCATTAGTTTGTGATTTTCTCTTTGGTGGATAACAAAATAAGTGGACAGTTGTTTCTCTGGTGGATGTAGCCCAAATCAAGTCCATCGTGTAAGGAAACTTGCAACAAATAATATAAATATTTCTACATGACCCATAATAGATTTGAAACAAATAGAACTTAAAATCCACATGTAATAGAATAGACAACATACCCACAAAAAATGTGACACAAGATATACCGTGGGGAACCTTGATTGAGGGGGAAAAAAAAACCAGCCTTGAAAAGCACCCATCACCATGTATAATTCAACAAAACACCATTGCAATACAACTATGGAAGCCTTCAAATCCTTGACCACCACCAATAAATCCACATGAACAAGCATGAATCCACACATCCCATGTCATGCTTCTATAACCTCCATAAATGCCTCCTTGGCTAACTTGTCTTGCTCGACTTTTCTCTATTGCTCATCAACAACTACCCTTGTGGTTTCTTTTATAATGGCAAGCTCCCATAAAACCACCAAGTGGTGTTACATAAACCATGTGCTACCTAACCCCCATTGACTTACATTTGATATTAGACATTTAATTATTTTCCCTAATATTAAATAATTACATCGAATATTATTACAATGTCACAACACAACACATCAAGATTGTCCCATAGGAATCTCTGCATGCCATGTGTCCATTTAGGTGCTCATGGGTGCAACATTACATAATAAAATAAAATAATATAATATAAATAATATTATACAACGTGTACAACACACATAATCTAAACACGTCACGTTAAATTTATATGTTATTGCATTATTTCTTCTCTTATTTTTTCATTATTTTAATGTATTGTTTACTGTTCATATAACTAAAACCCTAACAACCGGTATTAGAATGTTGATACATAGTTGCTAGTTAGCTAAGTTCTATAAAACAAGATGTTGATGATGAGTTCAAGGATCTCTTGATCAAATGCTTAGAATGCCTTTGTTATGGTTGTGTACATTAGGAAAAGAGAGCTATAGCAAAATATGTGGATGACCTTGGAAAATAGGTAGATCACCTCTCTTTTTCACAACTACACATTCAAAAAGAAGATACACCCAATAGGCTCAAGAAGTGACTTAAGTGCTAAATAGGGACTATGATCATTCAATAAAAGTGTGTGATTGATGAAAGTGGGAAAGTAAAAATGCAAACATTATGCAATGTAAATGATTAGTTAGGAAAGTGCTTTAAAAACTATTAAAAATAAACTGATACAAGTAGATAATGAGTTAAAATGCACAAAAATGTAAACCAAAAGATAGTTTTGACCTATGGTTGAAATTTGAGTTTAAAATGTATGGGTTGTGTTGAAAATGATGGTATGTACTTGCCCGACATGATGGGAATAGTGACTTGTCCCTAGTGTTTTCATTTGAATTTTTCACAAATTCTCTATTTGTTCTAGATCTTCCCAAAAATGTTTCAATGGCTCTGTAACTTGTTCTTGTGCATAGAAAAATGAGGGAAAAGGTTGAATAAAAAAGTTTTCCATAGTCAAGCCCTTATTTAGGAATCAACCTTAAAATACAATGAAATAAATGAAATCATGTTGTATTGTAGCAAAGGCTATATTTAGAAAATGAAGCATACCATACCTTGTAGAAGAAAATACTTCTATAAATGTGATTAAAATTTAGCTTTTAACAAACATGATAACCTAAAAGGAAATCATGAAAGGATAAACCTTTTGGAATAGATATTGTAATTTTCCACAATGTTTGATTAAGGAGAAGATAGAGGATTCCTAAATGAAAGCAGATGGATGTCGATCTCCTTCCTTTATATAAAAATCCTTTGCTTGGCCTCTAATGTTGAAGAAAAGTCCTTATTTTCTTGAGATCTACAAATGGTTAAATTTGATGGCTCCTAATTGGTTAGTTTTTTTTTCCTTGCATGTGATAGCTAAATTGCTACAATAGAATGCTAATAATGGATGGTGGGTCCCAAGATGAGGAGAATTAGGATATCTATATACATATTTCATCATTTCAAGGGTTACAATTCAAGGAGAGCAACCACAAAGACTATTTTCCTACCAAATCCCCGGCATGGACCTTTAGGCCAAATTTAGGGCCCATTTATCTAGGATATTATGATATCAATGGTGATATGTACCTAGGGGAATGAGCCTAGATTTGATGTAGGAGTCATTAAATGTGATAAAAGAGTAATCAACTCAATATGAGGTTAGAGAAAATCAGAAAGGCTAAATTAAGGAAATAGAATTTGGGTGAGAAAATAAATAATGATATTAGAGGAAAAAGAGAGAAGCACACTTAGAAATAAGGACCAACCTCAATTTTTAAAAAGATCAAAAGGATACAAGATCTACATTTGAATTTAGGTGTCCTTTATGTTGGAAACTACAATTGGAACAATTGTTATGTTGTCATTGA
Source organism: Cupressus sempervirens (assembly GCA_028749045.1). NCBI lineage: Eukaryota > Viridiplantae > Streptophyta > Pinopsida > Cupressales > Cupressaceae > Cupressus > Cupressus sempervirens. The sequence continues at coordinate 118,659,814 of CM053788.1, forward strand.
TGTCAATTATTGTTGAGACAATTGCTACCTACATAGAGTGCCATATCAAGATGATTGATGAAGAGGATTTGAGAAGATTAGATAACAAGATGACCTCGTGGAAAGATTGAGTTATGTGGAACTACAATGGGTACTTGATCAGTTGCGCTTTGACAAAATACTATGTTGTTTAATCATAACACTAAGCGGAGAAGATAATTGAGTTAAAGTCTAGAAGAGTTGATCAATGAAGGATCAAATGTATAATCTTAACTAAGTTACAAAGTAGAAGATTAAGTCAATTATAGTTGAAGTTGAGTTGTGCTAGTGTCGACCGAGTGAATAGTAGAAGCCAAGTAAATATAGTTTCCACTAAACACCAGTAAAGACTAAGTATTGAAGAAAATTTGGACTAAGTGAAGTCAATGTAAGTCGAGAAAGATAATTAGTGATGACCAAGGCCAAGGAATATAGTTTTGGCCGAGTGTTAGCATTTGAAATCTTGCGAAGGAACTGAGATTCCCAACCGATATACTTAAAATTTTTGATCGGTCAAAGCATGTAAAGGATAAGAATTGAGGAGATGGATCATTTAATGCAAGATAAATTGTGTTTGAGTGTTTCTAGGCATGGATTTAAAGAGAATTTCTAGAAAGGAAGAAGATGAATGAGAAGGTGGACAGATTCATTGTATGTGTTGAATACAATTGTTACCCTAAGATCAATGATGGTGTTTAAGTGATAAAAGATCAAAGCTACCTATTTAAGGAGGCATAAGGATTAACCTAAGAGAGCTTAACAGTTGCTAATTTCTTGACTGGCAAACTTAAGTAGAAGGTTGTGAAGAAGGAGCAGAGTAGATGTGAAGAGTGATTGCTTTAAGGATTTCTAAGCAGATCAAAGACAATGATGGAGACATGAATGAAGTTCAGACAGTGAGTTAGAAAACGAGCTACATTGTGATCTATATTTGCAAAGTGAGTTGTATTTATCAAATCAACCTATTGTTACTTTCTAACCATTGTATTAGTTAAAATTCTTTAATCAAGGTTGATGTTTAACAGTCATTTGTAAATCCTTTAATCAAAGTGACATTCTAATGGAATGCTCTTAAGTCCTCTATAAAGGCCACTCCTAACAAGGTGATTAAATCCTTTAAAAGGTCACACCTAATAGTGTGTATTGTAACCTTTAACAAGGTTGGCTCCTAATAGAGCTCATTTCAGAAGAGTGAAAATTGGTGACATGTTAATGGTGGTTTTTATAGTGCCTCTCATGTTTGTAATTTGTTCCTTATTTATTTTGATTCGAGAGATATTTGATACTCTTATTATATGTAATTTGAAATGACCGGAGTGTCAGATGTTATACTTTGATTTCAGTACCATAGATGATTTACTACTATGTTGTTTAGTTTATAATATTTGCATGTTGATGTCATTTTGAGATGACAGTAGGTCTATGATGATATCTTATTATTTGGTATTTGGACATATTTTTTGATTATCTTATGTGATGGATTTTATGCTATGGTTATTTACTTCATTCGTGTCTCTTTATGCTTTATGCGAATGTGAGTGATGTAAATGGGTTATTTAGGTATAACTGAATAAATCGCTAAATTGTTAATTTAATGAATTTATTGTTGTGACTATGTTATTATATGCAATTGTACTTGATCATGTGTTTTAGTGTGTAGGATTTATATCCCTAACAGTGGCATACGGAGTCAGTGATTCAACTATTCATATTTTACCAATGTCGTCCCTATATGGTCGATGTATCCTTATTTAATTGTTTAAATTAAAATTTTCAGTGATTATTAAATCTGAACTCATTTGCATTATGTGATTAGACTAGTAAGCATGTATGTGCATTTAAAGGTTCGCATTGTCACGAAAGTTATTAACTTAATTTTTATGATTTTGGATTTTTGGGCTTTAAATTTTATTGAATTTAATTTCTAGCAAATTTTCCTTAGGTGAATTCCTATTACAAAGGATAAGCTATTTTCATTTGGGTTGATTTGGAGTTAAGCTAGTCCAACTGGTTATTTACCCTAATTGATTATTCACTCGAAAAGTGAATAAGTATTAAAAAGGGGATTTGTTTTCTTACTTCTTACTTTTGCAAAATACAAATTTGGTAGCTTTTTTGAGAATCCTCTTCTAGAGGATCGTGTTTTTGTTCATTGTTCGCAAGGTCAGTCTCATTGGATCCGGCTCGGGTAGACCTTGCTTTGTCATGATTTCTAACAATTTCAACAAGCGATTTATTTTATTGTGTTGTTTTCAGTTTTAGCCCCTTTTGCTATCAAGTAGAGATTTCCCATTTTTTTGTTTATGCTTCATTTCAGCTTTTGTTTATGGTAACAGTTTGTTAGGAGGTTGAGAACTAGTGTTTCCCTCCATTTTTTGTTTGTTGGTTATGCCCGGTTGGTCGAGTATGAACATTTTCCCTATTTTTGGGATAAGGGTTTGGGGTTTTGCACTATTATGCTGGCCATTTTTGCATAGGATGTCCGAACCCAAATTTTATTAGATTTTCAAGGCTTTTATGCCCAAAGAAAAAATGGGTTATAATTTTGAAGTTTTCTATTTTTTGGGTTTTTACCTTGTTTTGTGTGCCGCCCTATTTTCTCAAGTTTTTTTGGCATGATGTTGGTCATGGACCTAGATCATCCATTCAGATGTCAGTTAGACCATTGCTATACTTTTATGTTACATTGGGATGCATATCGCATCTTCCTCCCAAATCTATTTTCGGTTGAGTGTATCTTTGCATTGTGTTCTCATCCAGTCCTCGTGTTATGATCTTTGTGATGGTGGTGTACCACACATGAGTACATGTACATACATTTTTTGATTGACTTGCAAGTCTCGATCTTTCATGGTATTTCTAGAAGTTATGATCATTTGGGGTTGGGTTGGAAATATGCATACCTATAGGCACTCATTGTTGGATGAGCATGGGTAGGGTAGGGTAGCACATGGAGGGGCTTCTATCTCGCAACCTGGTAACTATTTCCTATTGGTTGGTAGAGGAAGTTTTATATAAGTGATAACTAAATTAAAATGGTCGAAAATAATAAATATAAGATGATTAAAAAGTTGGGCTTGTGTGCCTTTCATTAGGAAGAGCTGACACCTGGAGTGCGCATTTCCTGTTGGGGAGTTTAGCTGCCAATGTTGGCTTGGGCTTTTGGATGCCAAGCGACTCTCCATGATGTTAGCCCATACTTAGTAGCCCATTGAGTGTCTAACCAAGACTTGTAGTTTATACATTGTTTATGTTCTTGGTTTCAATCATCATACTGTTTGGCATGAGTGTTAGCTATGGATGTTTGCTTTATGTGTGTGTGTTTGTGGTTGGATCATTATCTCTATTAGCACGGTGGGAGTGGTTCTATGAGTTCCACATGGTTGGGAGGCATATCTACCTTCACCACTGTTGGGGATTGGTATACAGAGGCGGTCTCTTCTCCTAGTGCCACCATTGCAGGATATTTTCACATGGTACTTTGGGTTCCAGAGTATGCTTTCTTGTGATTTATGCTTTCATTAGAATGCTTGTATATCATGTTTAGATGATGTTATTTTATTAATGCATTTTCTTATTATGATGATTAGCATATGATAGATGATGTTATCTATTTCGTAGGATTATCTTATACTTTACTTCTAACATGTTAGATTTCCTTATTCTTATGTTATAGCACGTTTTAGTAGTGACATCCTCATAAGCTAGCACCAACAATCTGGTTGGTCATTTGGGATGTTACGTGTGGGGGGTGGCTAGGACCCACGATGGTCTTATGATGTTATTGCGGTTGGGAGGAACTGCATACTTAGTTTGGTTGTTTTGTTCATTGTGATGTTGTTTCAATTTATTGTGATGTTGTTTAAGTACAGTGTGATGTTTCCTTCTGTACTTTCCCTTCACTACTTGTTAGTGGTTAGATGTAGATTCCACCTTATAGCTTTGGTGTCCAAGTGCCTACACCTCAACCGTGGATCTGGTACTCCCTGGTGTGGAGGTTTGAAGTTCTTATTTTATCCCATAATTCATCCTTGCACTTTTTCTTGTATTCCTAGGCGACCATGTGTCAACATTGGGTGATAATATAAAGTGTCGCATGCCCAAAAGAGGTATATCGTGTAATCCTTGATTGTATTGCACATCTCTTAGAGAAATATCGTGTGATACTCTTAAGTATTGCACCCCTTTTGAAGAAGTGTCGTACTATACTTGTAAAGTATCACACACCCTTTTGAGAAGTGTCATCAAAACCCTAAAAGTGTTGCCCCCTTCTTGAGAAAGGCCGTATGATACTGGAAAGTATTGCACAGGGCTAATTTAAAGTATCACCTAAGTTTTGCAAAAACCTGTCCGGGTGGATAGTGGGCACTTTTCGGTTTGACCTGAACTTTTCAGGAAGTGTTTTGGCTGGTGAACCCACAATAATGGGTTCCACTTTAGTGGGACGAACAAAAATGAAAAAAATTGCAAAATGAGAAATTGAGTTTACCATATGTTTGCGCGAACTTATTTTTTAATTATGTTCGCGCGAACATATTTTGTATGTTCGTGTGAACATATGTGATATATATGTTTGCGCAAACATGATTTGCATGTTCGTGCGAGCATGCATTCATGCAAACATGGTAAATGTGTTCGTGCGAACGCCATGTTCACACGAACATGCAAAATCACAAAAATTTTAACCTTTTTTTCTTTTTCTTTTTTTTTTGCTCTTTTGACTGCCATAATTGTAGAAGAATGATCTCCTACTGTAAAATAAAAATGTCAAAATGTGTTGCTCAGAGCAAGCTTTCCAACGACTATAATTTTATTACATAATTTAATCATTAAGACTTTCAAATATGAGTTTAACTCATTATAGGTTCATTACCGATTGAACATCAACCGACTTTGACACCTCGGGAAAATTAGTAAATTAGGTCAAAAAAATTTTGAAAAATATGGAGGCACTGACTTATTGAGATACGTTTCTATTCAAAAAAAAAAAAAATGGTTTATGATAAATTGACTTCAAATTATTTGTGTCAAACGGAATGTATGTTTGAATTACGGTTCATGTCACTTCAAACTTCATAAACTATACAATATTCAACAAAAATAAATCAAACCAAATGCAGACACTGGATATTGATGTTACAAATCTAACACCGAAAGAATTACTTCATTATCATTTCTAGAAAAAAAGTTATGTGTGTCAAACAGACTGTCACTTTTTAAAATATTGAATTTTATTATGTACCACTTTTTGGAGGAGATAAAAAAAATTGACATAAATAAATTATTTTTTTAGATTAAAAAATATGGTTACAAAGTAGGAACAAAGTACTCAAAATCACTAGTTTATGTCATCTTGAAATTATTTATAGTTTTGGAGATATAGTCACTTGAACGTGATGTTTGTTGCAAAAATATTGATTTCAATGTCAAAATTGGTCAAAAAGTGGAACCCATTATTGTGGGATCACGTACCCTATTAGGTTCTCTTCAATCCCTTGGCATTACATTTTGAATTTAGAATGTTTTGATTCAAATTCAGTTGTGCATCTTCTGTAGTCAGTCATTTTGGTCAGTAGTGGCATTTGGAGATCCGTTGGTGTCAGGATGTTTGGGTAGTCTTCCATTATGATCTTTCTAATCCTCATATGTTGTATGTCATGTGCATCCATACTTATTTTTTTAAAAAAAATCTTAGCTTATATTTATCCTTGTTCTAAGGATCTTCAGGCGAGGCATTGCAGGTTTTCCCAAATTGGGTTTCCACATTAAATCTCATTGTCTTACTTGTGTGGATGTTATTTGAGATGCTTTACTATTTAATGTTTTACATTTTGCAAGTTAGTTGGGATAGTAGACTACAAGTTTATGTTATCGATATGTTACTATAAAGATCGAGCTACTTAATTAATAGATATAAGTTGTTTAAAGAGTTCAAAAGTTTAATTGATACATCTGGACTTAAGGATAACTGATTCACTCCTGTCCCGCTCCTCCCTCTTAGTTTTTCTAAATCATTCTAACAATTGATATCAAAGATTGTGGTACTTGTAAGGAAAAGTCTGAAGGGACTTAAAGCTAAAGAACAAGATGTATAGGAAGGAGATACCCAAGCTGAACAACTTAAAGCTAAAGATCAAAATGTACATAAAGGAGGTACCCAAGTTAAACAAGGAAAATTTCTCTACATGACAAAGCTTAATGAAGCTACACATTACTAGAATTGGAGATTCAACAATGTACTACTTAGACAATGAATACATAATAGTACCTACACCAATGACAACCCAATAGAAAGAAGAAATAAGAGAACATTCATGGAATGTTGGAGATTACATGCGTCCAAAGCTACTTATAATTTAATGACATAAAGGAATGCAATACTGCAAAGAAGATGCAGGCAAAGTTGGCAAAGATCCATGGAGGAGATAAGAATGTACTAAGAGTCAAATCAAAAAGCTCGAGAGGAAAGTTTGATGACATGAAAATGGTAGAAGGTGAGAACATTTCTCAATATGTTGGAAGAATCAAAGAATTTGTGAATTCTATCAAAGGATCTAAAGGAAAGATTAGTGATCACTACAACATTTGGGGTCTAATTGTGACAACAGCGCAATTTGTGTGTGATTTTTATGTTTTTTTTTCAAGTGTCCCTAATATCATTGTAATACTAATATTGTCATCATTATTACAATGCTCATGTGATTATTAACAAAAAAGAAGAAAAAGAATGGCTCATTTGTCATTTTCCCCTAATGCACTTGTGTGTGCAAAGATGTGGAAGTCGAGCTAGGGCGAAGTCAATGAGCTAGGATGAAGTCGAGCTAGGTAAGTGATCATCCCATGGTTATGTTGTGGTAGTAGAGGATAAATACAAGATTCTTTCCTCTGTTAAAAAATAGTTCACCCAGGGTTCTCTGCATGACATTCTAGAAAACAATGTGCAAACCTTGCCCTTTCACTTTATTGCATCACAATTGTCAATCTTTTTCTTTCACTTAGGTATACACCTGGCTACGTGAATCCATTACTTCTTTAGTGCATTCTTTACATACATTTTATGCACATAAAAAGTGGTGCCCTAAAAGCATATTTCTTCTCTTCCCAGACATGTCACTTCATACATGAAGCCAACACTGTCTTCTCACAACCACATATCAGATTTTACAAAATACTTGGTGGAGATTGAGTAAATTTGGGAGGATAGTTGATGAAGTGTTCAATACTGGATGCTCTAAACTTGGTTATTGTCACAATGAGATGGGTAGATACACAATAACATTCAACAAAGAAGACTTGGCACTCGCTCACTAAAATTTCATGGCTCGACCATATGAAATCACATTGCTTTGTTAGTAGCCATCCCAAGATTTATGAAATAAAAGAAAATAGGGGAATTGATGACCAATCCCTCCACATAATGAATGTAAAATATGATTTAGCAAATGCAAACATTAGTCCCATTAGCACATACTCTCTACACTTTGCATTAGGATTTTTTATACTTAGGCACCTCCACTAAAGCTCACAACATGTTATCACTTGAGGAAGGTTTAGAATAGTTAGAGACAACATGTTTCCTAGAATTATTGATGCACAAACAACAAAGAAATATGATTAATTATGATTGTTGTTCTAATTTTGATTATTTTGGTTCTAACTGTTGTGGTCATTTTTTTAAATTGTTATTTTGATTGGGATTATTTTGATTTTGGTTACCTTGATTATTATTAGTACCTTGGATAGTTTGAACATGTTTAACATTGACAACTACATCATTTGTAATGTATTTTTCTTAGACCAAAACTTAGGATTTCCGTTGTTGTTATTATTTTCAAATGACAATAAAGTATAGTTTTTAATAGACATTGATTTATAGCAAGAGGGTTTTGATCACTTACCTTAAATTATTATGGGTGATGGTAATTAAAAAGTGTTTATAGAAACAAAAATAATAATGGTTGATGGTAATCAAAAAGTGTTCATATAATGGAATTTAGGAATAACATATAAGTGTTCCTTATGGATTATAGAAATCTACTGACTCTTTTTGTACATCTTATCATCTGGTGCATCCAAAGTGAAAACTAATAGTAGTCAAAATAGATTAGTGTAGTCATACCGCATTACTAAAAGAAGATGATTCAATTGAAATTAAATAAATTTCAAACTTGGAATTGTAAAATTTGAGTTCTAGTTGTTCGGTATTTATTAGATTTCTAATTTGTCATAGATGTCAAACTTCATAGATGTCATCTATATTGAGAAATTTATAAAGATGTGTTGATACCTTCGGTAGAGACATGAAACTTCACATATGCTGCATACTTTAGATTCTACAATAGATCTTTTATATACTATTGGAAGAAAGGATTCAAACTTAAACGAAGACATTGTTGAAAGAAAAGATTTGAACAATGGGTTTCTTATATTTTAGTTTTGAAAGAATTGATGTCGTTAGATAAACAAAACAAGTAAAGATCATATTGAATATTTTAGACCCACAATAGAGAATTCAATAAGAACAAGCAACAAGGTAGCATCATTCATAGTCTTTAATAAATATAGCCCAAGAGAACTAGAGTACCCATTGTAAGCATTGAATAAGCAAAAAAAATCATGTGAAGTAAGAATGAACCAAGAAGATAAATAAAAGCATTGGAGAAGCTAAACATTTTTCTTTATTACAAACTTCCTATATTTAGAGCCTCATAAAATAAATTGTAGTTACTGTACACTATTATAAATTAATTTAGTACATTTATTTATGGTAAATTAAAGAAGTGGGAATAAATTATCAATAGGAAGGAGTCTTTTCAAACTTAAATTCAATCCAAAATTTTATAAGATATAAAGAGACATTAATTATAAAAGTTATATCATAGCAGATTGGGCAATACCATCTGTGATGGGATTGTATTATTGTTTTGGGGCTTTTCGCTACCATGAGGTATGTACTAAAATTTCAAAGACTAGAATTAGTCATAGCGATGTGATTGGGTAATTATAAGTGATGTCATTAGAATTTGGTCAACTAATGTCAAGCCAAGCTGATAGGATGATGTCAAATTTTGTTGGTAGTTGTAGAGGAAAAGACTCTACATTGATGTCACACTAGATGAGTGAGTCTAAAGAGTTCATTCATCTTGCTTTCTGCTACAATTTTCTCCATTATGGGCCTATTTATCACTACTAAAGTTATGTACAATGGAGTGCTACAGATAGCTTGTAGGATAGAAGCCCCATCCTTGGTGATATTTTTATAAGGAAAGGTCTCTTCAAAGTTTGTAGGAACAGTGACACAAGAACAAATTTTTAACCATTCCATGGCAGTGACTACACTAAGTTTACCATATTTATGAAGAAAATGTATCTATCAAAATATTCGTACAAGGGACAAAGAAACCTTGTGGAATTCAAATTATAGTAATAGTTAATCATGTCTTGGAAAATTTGACTTCATACTGTGTATGTTGTAGCAAAATTTTCAAGTCACCTTGAGTTTTTCATGGAATCTTAGCACATTGAAAATAGTCAAGGAATATCTACCTAAGTATTTTTCTTAATTTTAAAAAAAAATTCCCATACCTTATATCCTTTCATCTCATATAATTATGTCACCTAGAGGGTGCCTATGCTTTTTCTTTTGCAAAATTTTAATGGAATATGGTCACTAGAGAATATGCAGTGATTCCACCAATTCCATATTCAAATTCTCAAGGGGATATGAATGATGAGTGTGTGTAAAAGAGAGATTCTCTCCCCTCCTTCTACGATGATTATGTTACTTTTAGAGTTGAGGCGGGTAGGCTTTTATTCCTAAGGCTTTTAGTATGGGTACCATTCAAAAGTATCTCATAATTATAATACAAGGAAATGTAGTCACACAAGCATGATTCAAGCATATAGCTACAAGACTAGGTACAAGATACACATGTCCTCTAAGACTTTAATCTCAAGAATAATTTTGATTATAGTGAGTCAAAATAGTTGGCTTTTCCATGTTCCCACTTGAGTTGTTCTTGGAATTTTTTTTCATTAACCTGAAGGTTTGCTAAAGGTTTAATGAAATAAAAATGCATTGACAATTAGGAATCTGAGTTTATGACTCGCCACTAGGGAAAAGAGCATACTCCCCCATTCCACATTATTTTTTTCCCAAACACATCAAACAAATTGTTCAATTACCAAGATTTCCTCAAAGTGAAAGTTCAAATGTTTCTAAGTATTTTTATTTTATACAATGGAAAAGAGAATAATCCCTTAACAACAACATCAACCACAAGTAGATCTTCTAAGTATCCATGTCCTTAAGAAAATCATCTAATGAGTATAAAAAGTTCGCTTGAATTTTCTTCTTAGGTGACTTGCAAAAACACTTGTTAGTAGTTTGTTATTTCGCCCTTCAACCAATGCCCTACAATACGAAATGTATTAGTAGTTTTGATTGTTAGATCTTGGCCAAACATCCTACAAGCATTAGTATTTAAATAAAAAAATTATTCTCACCACAAGAAAATAGAGTGACCATTTTCTATCAAAACCATATGTGCAGATATAAACATTAAGTACAACATGTCCAATATTTTTGCAAATATACACATTAATTACACCAAATTTTTCTTTCAAAACCATATGTGAAAATATAAATATTAAGTATAATATATCCATTTTTTTTGTAGATATACACATTAAGTACACAAATGTTTTTCTTTCAAAATCATATGTACAGATATAAATATTAGGTACACATTGTCCATTTTTTCACAGTTTTCTCTCTAATGTTAATGTGTATGGTGAAATGGTTATCAATGATAGATTTAGGAAGCACAAAAAATTTAGTAAGGGTACATGAGTAAGTTATTCCTATAAATAAGGATCATGTGAGATAATACAAAAGAATTTGATCAAAATAGAGGGACAATCACTAGATTGTTGTCTACTTTTCATAGAGAAGGTGATGAAAAATGTTATTATCCTTGCAAGAGTTGTAATGACTTAAAGAAAAGAAGAATCAAAATCAAAATAGCTAATAGACATTATAGGGAGAATGGTCACATTGAAGGGGAGTTTGATTAACATCCATTTGTAAGTTGTTTGTTATATTGTTTTCATAATTAATATACATATGAAGCATGGAAGGGGGGTTTGATTATCACATTGAAGGTGGGTTTGATTACCATCATTTGTATATAGGTTGATCTCCCCAGGGTAGTATGTGAAATGGATCACCACATCTCGAAGGACCATGGAGGTGTGAATATGAAGGAACATGGAGGTGTGAGTATTGAAGTTGAAGATCATGATCCCATGGAAGATAATGATCATGCACCAAAAAATACATTTGAAGATGATGGTACAAATGCATTAATCTATGAAACATTTGGTATTGGTGTTGTTGTTGCTAATGATGATGATTATTATTATAATGAGGATGACATTGAGCTCATCCATGATAAACCTCTACTTGAGAAGAAAAACAAGACCCTTTATGAAGGCTCCCAATCAACTGTTCTCTCTATCATGTTGTTGGTGAATTTGAAGGTTATGAATGGTTTATCCAACATAAAAATGCCATGTATGCTAAGGCTTGGCATATACATCATTATGGTCTATAAAAAGTGAAACATGTACCATAATGACTATTTATACTAATGACATATTTTTTGTTGTAGATTGATAGGTGAATTTTTGTTACCACCGTCAAATATTCTCACTCGCTCATATCGAGAATTATGTGCCATAATGAAACATATTGGAATGGAGTATCAAGCAATAGATGCTTGTCCTAAAGATCATGTTAGTTATCATAAAGAACATGAATATGCAACATAATGCCCCAAATGTCATACGAGAAGATATGAATATGATCAAGTAACAAAAAAGGTGCCTTGCAAGGTTCTTTATTACATCCCAATTATTCCACATCTCAAATGATTATTTAGGTGCAATAGCTTGGCACAATTCATAGATTACCATGCACACAATAGAAATGATATAAAAATGATATAAAAATGGATGGAGTCCTACTAAGCACTAGTTAGATAGTTAGTTTGTATATAATTAGTTTAAATTAGAAGCATGTGATTACATGAAGATATCTCTCATTCTCAACACAAATTGAGGGGATGATTTCTTATAAATACGGGATTGTAATATGTAATTAGGGCCATTTTTATTTTGCAATAATATATGCTTTTGGTGCTTGCATTTGGAGTATAGTGATTCTTGCTTAAATGTGTCATATTTTTGTGAATGTATGTTCATGGAATTGTGATTGAGCCAAAAGTTTATTGCATTATTTCTAGTTGTGTGATATTTTAATTCTGGTGTTTGCTACAATTTGACAAATTTTACTAACATATCTAGCTCAAGAAGAAATCACCAAATTGTTTCTGCATAACTTTTTGTCTTGCATGAGCATACTTTCTGTGGCCTTGTGATTTGATGAAAAGCAAAACATCTTATAGTTACTAAATTTCTATCGATGATTGCATCAGTGGAATTAAGGAAGCATTGCTCCTACTTTCATTGGTTACCCGTTGATTTCTTCAAAAGTTTAACTCACAGACATGTTGTTTCCATAGCTTATGTCCATTAGGATTTTACTTTCATGTTATTTGCTTAGGTTTCTTGTTACCTTACCATTTTTATTTTCTTTATAAACCCCTTGTTAGATTAGGAACTCATATTAGTTGTATTGTTAGATTGCATTCATTGAAAAACACAAAAAATAGAAATACAGTTCTTTTGCATGTTTTATTTTTGAAGCAGTGAATAGATTTTACATCATATCTAAAATCATCTGAACCAGCAAAGGCCTCCTTGTGAACAGAAACATTTATCTCTAACTGAGTGGATTTTAGTGGGTTGCAAGATCACCTAGAACCTTGGAGTTGATCCACAAGATTGACTTTTCAAGAGAGGAGTTCAAAAGGATTCTTGCTGTTAAGCATCATGCAAAATGATAGCTCAACACAATCAAAAGTGACTTTCTAATAAGTAGCTTGTAATGTAGTCTTTGTGGTGTTGTAAGAAGAAACAAATGTGGAGTACTCAGATGCAACTTATTATGAATAAGATAGATTAATCTGTCATCTTTAATAGGACTACCACTATCATCAAGCTTTGTTCTTTATTCATTCGCCTTAATGATGAAATCCTATATAGAATCAAATGTCTTAAGATGTAAGGAGACAAGCTCATCTTCAATTTTGTAAACATCCTCCTCAGACACTTTACCATATAGGTTTCTGAGGGCATCCCCAGCATCCTTGGATGTCTTGTACTTCTCTATTTGATAAAGGATTTTATCTTCAACCACCAACATAATATCACCTCCTATCTTAAACACATCAATTTTCCACAATCCATCATGTATAGCAGCAATTTTTGGAGGAGATTGTGTTAGATATTTTTGTGTCAACGTTTTAGATCACACTCTATGATCCATCATCAGGATAGAAGAGAGCAAAAGGATGAGTAAGAATAGATTGTAGACCATGGAGGGGTTAAGGGGGTTAAAAAGAAGAAGGGGAGTACCAAAGGCATAAGGATCGAGGTCAAGGAGGGAGGAGAGGCCAAGATAGGAACAAGAAAATAGACAGGGACCTAGAACCACTTAATTAAAGATATTAGATAACTAGTAAAAGGAGAGAGGAGGATCATTAAAAAATATAAAACACAAAAAAAGGAGAGTTAAAAGATAGGAACGAGAACAATATAAACCACACGACAAACAACCTATAAAGCACTAAAAAGCTACAAACAACCACCTAAATATAAAAAGGAAACAAAACAAAAAATTAAAAAGGAGAGAAATAAAGCTAGAACAAGTAATGACCATATATATATATATATATAGACATATACATATATATGCATAAATATCTATATGTATATATGTCTGCATACATCAAAGTCTCTATACATATATTCATTCCTATAAATACCAATAACACAAGTGAATAAATAAAAGGTAGCCTATATATACACACACACACACACACACATCTTTGACTTGTAAAGTAAGACTTATGAGTTAGATAATGCATATATTTACACACAAAAATTGATAAATAAATAAATAAATAAAAACAAAAGAATTAAAATATATAAAAAACCTAAATAAATTTTAAAAAAAAAAATTTAAAAATTTAAAAATTACAAAAAAATAAAAAAAAAAATTAAAAAAAAAAAAAAAATATATATATATATATATATATATATATATATATATATATATGCGAGTGTATGTATATAAATATATCAAAATTTAAGGATATAAATAACTATGCAAAACAATTAATAAATATGTATGCATCTTTGACTTGTAAAGTAAGACTTACGAGTTAGAGATGCATATATATGTATCTCTCTCTCTCTAAGAAGTGCACACGCACACGCGCGCGCGCGCGCACACACACACACACACACAAAACTGATAAATAAATAAATCAAAATAAATAAATAAATAAATAAAAATATATATAAAACAAAAATAAGATAAATAAAATAAAAATAAAAATATATAAAAGTGAGAGTAAATATATAAATCAAAATCAATGGATAAAAATAAATAAATATATATATATATGTATATATGTATATATGTATATATATAACAAACTAAGTAAAGAAAGTTTGTATATATATATATATATATCCATATTTTATATAAAACTGTCTGAGTAAAGAAAATCTAAATCTAAATCTAAACAAACATAAAAGTGACAAAAATATGTGATGAAGGAAGAAAATAACAACAAAATAAAGGTACAAGGAACACAAGTAACCTCAAAAAACAAAACTACTAAAGAAAACCAAGGAGCATCGCTAACTGGAAAGAAAAGAGGAGGGGGGGAGAGGACAAGGAAACACAAGGGTCAAGTGGACAAACCAGAAAAAGGAGCTGAGGGGAAAACATGGGTAAACAGGGGGGGGGGGGTGTTGGATAAGGAGGGGGTTTTTAAGGGTGGGGGGGGGCGGGGGGGGGGGGGGGGGGGGGTGATTTCTCATGAAAGATAAAATGGGTTTCTAGGAATGACTATGGGTCCACCCTTCATCACAATCGAGGTTCAGAGGGTGGTTGCTAATAGCTATGGCTTCTTTGATTTTTCTTTTCAAAAGATGCTCCTCTTTGAATAATATTTGAGCATTCTCAAGGCACACGTGGTGCTTGGTACTGGAAGAATGCTTTGCTAGGATTGACTTGAGAATTCTATCATGTTTTATGTTAGCACCATGCTCGTTGAATTTGGTTTTGAAAGCTCTACCAATTTCTCCGATATATAGAGCACCACAAGAGCAATCAATCTTGTAGACTCCAAATTCTAGAAGTGCATCCTTTGGAGTTCTTCAGCTAAGGAATGCAATGTTTTAACATAGAGACAGGTTTGAAAGAACATTTCAAGCCTTTCTTGGTGAGAATCTTGGAAATCTTGTGAGAAATGCTATTAACGAAGGGAAGGGTGGCACAGAGGGAGGACGAGGGTTTGGGAGGGTTGGTTTTGGAATAAAAGAAAAGCTGGGTTTTCTTGATGGCCTTTGAGACTTGCTTGTTTGAGTAACCATTCATTAAAAATACCTTGCATATATGCTCTAACTCTTGGTCTAGGTTATCATCATCACATGTGTGAAAAGTCCTTAGAGCCAGAGACCTAAGGACACCAAATTTTTGACAAGGGTGGTGGTGCGAAGAAGAGTGGAGGTAAAGATTAGTGTGAGAAGATTTATGGAAGACCTTCCACCCAAGGGAACCATTAGATTTCTTGATGAGTAAAACATCAAGGAATTGGAGTTGATTGCTCGACTTGACCTCCTTGGTGAAGGAGATGGAAGGAGAAATATTATTCAAGTGGGCATGGAATTCCTCAAGTTTGTCAATGCCATGCGGCCAACACACATTTGTATCATCCACATATCTTTTCCACCAACTTGGTTTTAGTGGGAAAGAGTTAAGGGCAACCTCTTTGAAGTGCTCCATGTAAAAATTAGCAATAGTAGGAGAGAGAGGGGAGCCCATGGGGACACCATCCACTTGTTAAAAAATGACACCTTGAAAGGAGAAAAATGTGGATCTCAGGCAGAATTCGATTAATGAAGCAATCTCCTCAGAAGTTTTGCACTTGACAATCTCAATGGAGTCCTGTAAAGGAACTTTGTTGAACAGAGAGACGACATCAAAACTTACTAAGAGGTCAGAGTTTCCAAGAGTTTTATCTTTGATAAATTCAACAAAGTGGGAGGAGTCTTTGATGAAGGAGCTTGATTTCCCCACTAAAGGAGAGATGTGTTTGGCAAGGAAAGATGCCAACTTATAAGTGAGGGAGCCAATAGTGTCGATAATTGGTCTAAGGGGAATGTCCACTTTGTGTATCTTGGGAAGACCATAGATCTAGGGGGTGACTTCTTTGGAAGGGATGAGACGCTTTTTGATGGCATCATCGAAGGAAGAACTACCAATCAGATTCTTCACCTTCTTTAAGATTCTAGAGCAAGGGTTGCATGACAGAGTCTTGTAACTGCTAGAATCAGAGAGAAGGTTGAGCATCTTGACATTGTAGTCACATTTATTTAAGATAATAGTGATGTTACCTTTGTAGCTCATGTCAGGACCAAGTCATGATTTTGCACTAACTCTTTGAAGACACAAAGCTTTAACTTGGAGATGTTGCTTCTCAAAGGTTTGGCATGCCTTAAGGCCACAACACAATCTTGTCTGATTTCCTCAGCCAAAATGATAGGGAGGGAGTGAATGGAATGCTCAATTTCTAAAATAAAATCATTAATAGGGATAGATCGAGTAATCATGAACCCCAAACCATGTTTAAAAGATTTGAAGATGGGGGTGATGATGTTGACATCTGAGAGGTTAATGATCAGTTTGTTCTCCCAGTTGTATAAACCCATACCCTCCAAAGAAGACGAAGGCTAGAGTTGGTTGTTGTGAGCATGGGTAGCTGGGGTAGGAGGAGGTGTGGGGACCAAAGGAAGCTATGGGGAGGACTAAGAGAAACATGCCATAGGGTCAATAGAAATGATGTTTGATGGCATGAGGATTTGTAGGCAATCACGCATGGCATGAGGCGGTGTCATGTCATTGCTCTCACACGCGAGAAGTGATGTAGCCCACTAGAGGGATGGGACCGTTGGGGGAGAGCAGAGAGAAAATACTCACTCATTAAAGGAGGAACTAGTACTGCATATAGGGTGATCAAAACTAGAAGATATGCAATTAAAAGATAGGTGGCCAGAGTCAAGTTTGGTAGAAGAGAATTGAGAGCTAGACGTATCTGAAAAATGACCATTGCCTGAGAGCCATTGTTGGACTACCGATTGTGAGGAAGACTGGTTGCGACTGGAAGGCTGGTTGTAATTGGTTCTTTGAGGGTTAGAGGACCAACAACCCTACTAAATGCTTGCACCCTACTGTGACAAGGAAAGTTGAGAGGGAAGAGAAACGTCTACTAGGTCAACTGAAGACTGCAACAATGTATCTATAGAAAAAGTTGGACTAATGTGCTTGTTTGTAGTGAAGGACTAATATTTATAAGCATACTGCTTACTAAAGAGTCTATCAAACTTACTAATATGCTTGGAAATGCAAAGTTCTTGGTGGCCCATTGCTCTATTATAAGAGCTAGTGTCAAGCATGATCCAAATGTCTGGTCTGAGAGAAGATGTCAACTCTAGATGGAGGGGGAGAAACTTGGCATTAAGTTGGTTGATGTAAGACTTGGATGACTGAATGATAGATCTAAGCAATGCAAGACCTGCTCGAAATAAAATGAGATTGGTTCTGTAGTTCCAAAAGTGATGGGTGATCTTAACAAAGGAAGGGATCAACCCAACATCTCTACATCTTTTGAGAAATGTGAGGTCTGCAATCTTCTTTGTAAGCTTGATCCTTAGTGCTTCAAATTTCTTTGTTTTCCACCATAATTCCCTCCCATGAAGGGTGTAAATTAAACACATCAATTTTCCACAATCCATCATGTATAGTAGCAATTTCTAGAGGAGATTGTGTTAGAGATTTTTGTGTCAACATTTTGGATCACACTTTGTAATGCATCATCAAGACAGAAGAGAGCAAAAGGATGAGTAGGAATAGATTGCAGACCATGGAGGTGTTAAGGGGGTTAATAAGAAGAAGGGGAGGACCAAAGGCACAAGGATCGAGGTTAAGGAGTGAGGAGAGGCCAAGATAGGAACAAGAAAATAGACAAGGACCTAGGACCACTTAATTAAAGATACTAGATAACTAGTAAAAGGAGAGAGAATGATCATTAAAAAATATAAAACACAAAAAAAAAGAGAGTTAAAAGAGAGGAACGAGAACAATATAAACCACACAACAAACAACTTATAAAGCACTAAAAAGCTACAAATATATATTTCTCATTTTATTTGGTCATTATTTGGGCATTATATATATACACACACACACACACACACACACACACACACACACACACACATTACTCATTCTCACTTTATTTCTCTCCTTTTTGAATTTTTTGTTTTGTTTCCTTTTTATATTTAGGTGGTTGTTTGTAGCTTTTTAGTGCTATATAAGTTGTTTGTCGTGTGGTTTATATTGTTCTCCTTCCTATCTTTTAACTCTCTTTTTTTGTGTTTTATATTTTTTAATGATACTTCTCTCTCCTTTTACTAGTTATCTAGTATATTTAATTAAGTGGTCCTAGGTCCCTGTCTATTTTCTTGTTCCTATCTTGGCCTCTCCTCCCTCCTTGACCTCAATCCTTGTGCCTTTGGTCCTCCCCTTCTTCTTTTTAACCCCCTTAAACCCTCCATGGTCTACAATCTATTCTTACTCATCCTTTTGCTCTCTTTTGTCCTGATGATGGATCACAGAGTGTGATACAAAATGTTGACACAAACATCTCTAACACAATCTCCTCTAGAAATTGCTACTATACATGATGGATTGTGGAAAATTAATGTGTTTAATTTACACCCTTCATGGGAGGGAGTTATGGTGGAAAGAAAAGCAATTTGAAGCACTAAGGATGACACTATTAAGTAGAGAATAGTTACATACATACATACATACATGGTTAAGTGCTACCTAACTATGTCCAAGGCATTTGCACACTAGAGGCATACTCTGCCTATCAGGCTGCCTACATATCTATATCCATGGAACCAAGACCCTTGAACTACTCACTATAATAAATATGTCATTTTGGTTTCTAATTGTTTTGATGTAGTTGTATTCCTATAACCACTGGTGAACTTTACTCACCTAATACAACTCTTCACAATCATACACCCACTTGAGTGAATCAGGCAGTTTTCTATAATTAAAATACTGTACTACCCTAGTACAACCTTTGTGTTGTATTTTATAGTTAATGTAAGGTTAACCTATATATGTCCTAACTCACTCCTTATATAGTTATGTTTAAAAGCTTGTGAAAATACCTATGGCCATGCTACCTGTTGAGTGAGTTTTATTGTTGTGTGCTAGAAGAAGTGACCTGTTGGGAGCATGAATAAACAAGAAAACATTAGTTCAAATCAAAACATACAACAAGTACTCATCAAAATGAAAGAAACCTTAACTAATGCTTGCTTGAGTTTTGCAACTCAAAGCAGCCAAAAAATCAAGCCCTCAAGCCACCTCTACAACTCAACAAAAACACCCATGAGAGGCCTTATTGGTGTGTTAGGATGTGGGGTATGTTTGGTGTCCTCTCTCAAACACAACAATGTATTGAATCTCTTGAATGTGGATATGAAAATGTGAGTGATGATGAAATATGAACCTAAGCTACATGAGATGAAGAACACCTCAGGAAATGGCTATGGTGAAAGCCATACTTGAATGCATTCAAGGATGAAAATGAAATGCAACCAAGAAAACTAAGTATGAAAGCTACACTAACATGTAAATGCAAAGGAAATGTGAATTCATAAGTAAACTAGACTAATAATGCAAATGAGAAGCTAAACCAGCTACCAAATGGTTAGTATGCATCTAGAAATCACCATGAAAACTAGCATGAAAGCTACTATAAAAGCTCAAACTAGCATGCAAGCTCAACTATAATGAAAGCTCAAATCTCAAACCAACATGATAACAATGCAATAATGAGAGATGCAAATGCTTGAGACAAGGCCTCTATTTATAGGCTTGAGGGAGGGCTTGGTGAGGTGGCATCCATGTAGGTGCCACATAAAGTGACATGCAAGCCATGCAAATAGTCAAGAATTCAAAGTTTGCTCACACATGTGTGAGAAAATTTGAGAAGAAGAGTGGCAGACAAGAGTGCAAAGGGGAATGTGTAGGCATGCATTCTCACACATGTGTGAGCACACACTTAGGCCAATGAGGGGGATTATAAAGGAGATTAGGATTATTAAGTGGGTTTAGAGAAGAAGTAGGCTTAAGAGGATGAAAATGATGGGTGTAGGTTAGGTTTAAGATTAAATTAAATAGGATTTAATTTAATCATAGGTTTAAAAGAATTAATAGGATGTGGGGATTTAAATAAATAAAATTTATTTAAAAAAGGGGAAACATAGAGGATCATGTGTTAAATTAATTTAACACATTAGGGCTAGGAGTATTTAAATTAAATTTAAATACTTAGGAGAATGAACTTATTTAATTAATTAATTTAATTAAATAAGTAGAAGAATGTGAACAATATAATTAACTAATTAATAATTAATTACAATGTCACGGGCAATATTAATAAATTAATATAGTCTTTAAGGACAATTTTAAGCATCTACAATTGTTTTATTGTTGTGCCAAGATCTCTCTGTTTATATACATACATACATTGTAGACACTCAAAAATTGGCAAAGACCTAAAATAATGCAAATTTTGATCAAATGACACAAATTAAGGATAAAATCAAAGGTAAACAAAAGACTTTCAAATCAATCATTACATCAAGTCATTAATCAATCAAATCACCTATCAAATAAAAAAGGACCTAAATCAACTTTAAAAAAAGGGGGAAAATAATTCACAAAATCATAAAATGAAATAATAAAAAGGAAAAAGGAAAAGACAAAAGTTGAAAATAAATGGAACATTTATTAAATCAATAAAAGCCATTTATCCTCACAAAAGTGAAAATCCTCCTTTTTACATTTGAAAGAATTGAAAAATCCTATTTTATCCTCACAAACTAAGTCTGTTGGACTCTTCCTCTTGGTGCCTTGTGAGATATTTATAGTTTCACCATTACCCTCCAGTCAAAAATGAAATCCTGATCTTTACCCCAACCCCCTCTAAAATCCTATAAATAGGAGTGAAATTCAAGAGCAAAGGGACCCAAGTTTTAGGCATCTACACTATAGGCACATTTAGAGTTATCATCTTTTAACATTGTTATTATAGCAAATTCATGTCATTTTGATAGCATTTTAGCATTCTTTTCATACTATTTAGTATCCTTTAGCACAAGTTTATCCTATTGCATGATCATATCATAACATTATAGGGTTATTATGCTCATATAATTTGTATTCTTGCATATATCTTGCATAGACATTTGTAGATCTGCATTCATAGCATACTTGCATTTTAAAACTATCACTAAGATGTTGGTCTAAGAGAAATCTTAGATGTTGTAGTTAGGGAAACATGAGATGTTCATAGAGTCTCTATTTGATAATGATTTCCTAGGTCGAGACTAGTTTGTTGTAATTCTATTGCACTCTACTCTAAGGTCTCATGAATACATGAGTCCACCATGTACAAATTGGTGCCCACTGTGGGGCTTCATCTTTCTTTAATTTTTCTTACTAATCTTCCATTTTTATTATAGATCTGTGTTTTTCTCTAGCTTCTTGCACAAATTGATTGGTTGTAGGTTCTACAACATTTGGGAAGCTTCATAATAACAACAACAAAACTTCAAAGACATTCCTGAGCTCATGAAGATTGGATCTACAATTTTCCTAATGTTGTAGCACTTCCAAACACTATTTTAACACTTTTGCATAGTCTTTTAGTGCATTTGAAGTGTTCTATAATGCATCTAAAGTTTTTTGTAGCACATTTGATATATTCTATAGTGCATTTCCTAGATTTTGTAGTGCATTTGCATGTTTAAATAGTGCATTTTACTAATCTTGTAGCACTTTTGTATATTTATGTAATGCATATGTTGTTTTCTGTAGCATATCTAATTAGAGTTGTAAAATACCATAACAAACTTGTAGATCCGATTGTGGGGTGTTTACAGATCTCTTTTAGTTTGACAAGAACTCTCAGGCTACCAAAATAGTGAGGCAGGAATAAAGACCCTCAAAAATGTGCCTAGCCTTTGCTAGCATTGAATCAGGTAAGTAGACCTAGATCCTCATCAATTAGATTTAAAGTAGGCCTATGCTCTCAACTCACAAAAGTTCATCTGAATGCCAAACCTTTTGCAAGGATCAACAAGAATCAAATAGGGAATAAATAAACATGCTAAATTAGGATCCCATTTGTCTTTTGTAGTTAAGGGCTTATAATTGAACAAAACTTTGTCTATTATGTTTGACAAATCAAAGTAGTAGGGATATATTCTCTCTCTCTTAGAGTGATCAAACTCCCAAACCTACTTTTGAGTTCTACTTTTCTTGCTTTTTACTAGCCAGATTAGTCAGTTGTAGAAAGGCTACCTCGTAAGTTTTTCCTTAGTAGGGCCAATGAGAGGGAACGCCTTCCAATCTTGCAATCTTAATCAAATGCAAGCCAACCATGTTCAAAATATAGCTTTCCTCTAGTAGTCTCACAAGGGATTGCACCAAACCTCCTTAGTTTTGGTGGGATTTTTTTTATCACAAATAGGTAAATTCAAACATTATTGGGTAAGCACTAAAACTCGATAGTCACCAGCCTTAGATAACCTTGTTAAGAAGCCATTTATTTCATTTTCTAGGTGTGTGTGTGTGTGAGTTTATTTCGTTGCCATTTCTACTGTAATTGTGTTTGAAATGTGTCTGCTTTAATACATAATAATCTCAATCTTTCAGACCATAGTCCTTTCAAAAAGATGCAACAAAAAACTAATACAAAATGGAGCTCAAAAGCTATTGAATAACTTGAAATAGTGCACCCAGTCTTTAAAAAAATGCATTTGACCTTTTCTATAATGCATCTACATTCTAAAACAATGCATATGACTAAAACAATAGTGCATTTTAATAGTTAAACAATGCATATGCCTTGTAGAACAACACTTGGTGAACTGTGAAATAACACATATAATCATTGAAATAGCACATTCAAGACTTTTTGTAGTACATTTGAGGAAAATCCTAAAATAGAGGCTACCTGCACATGCAATTTTCATGAGCAAATAGTAGATTGGGATACCCTTTTTCCTTGTCGACGTTTGGCAAAAACTGAGAGATTCTAAAATCAACCGTCACCATTTTTCAAACAATCAATGTTCTAACTCCAATTGAGATTTGTTACTTCAGCCCTACATATCAAGTCATAAATGAACCAAAAACACACATTTGTTCCCTACGTGACTTCTTGAGGTTGAATTTTACCATTGTCAACATGATCAAACATCCTTTTCAAACATAGCTTGTTGCTTAACCAACTATGGTCTAAAAGAGGTTCTCATATTGTCAAAATGAAAAAGAACTAAAGGAATCCCATCTACATCTCATGCCACTGCATAAAACCAATGTAGTCATGAAACCAAAATGATCACTTGTGTGGGTAAGTGCACAAATAACTAAGAAAGCTGTCAAATATACATAATCTTTGAACCTCAATAAGCCTATTACACCTACCAACCATTCACTAAATACACCTACCCATGAATCACCCTTGTTTAATTAGAACTCAGAGCCCTTTTTCAAAATGGGTTCATCCAACGTATGGGATGAGAAGAGCATCAAAACCAAAATTGAAGATTTTCAGCAAAACCCTGAGCTTGTTGATATCATGGATAAGATACTTGAAAGACACAAAGAACACTACTTGCTAGCATTAGCACAACAAGGTGCAAAATTGCTATCTAATTTTGATGTAACAAACCTTAAATAGGATGAAGAAGAATCACCATTGGATATTGTTACGCAAAAATTACAAGACTTACAACTAGAAATGGAAAGCATGGAAAGAGGGAAAATCCAACCCATAGAATTTAGCCTTGAGAAGGTGTGTCCCCTTCCATTCGACAAAACTATCACCTTCACACCGTTTCCATAGAATGTGCAACTACCAAAATATGATAAGTATCTTGGTACATCTGATCCTCATGCTCACCTTAGAAAATTATATACTCTAAGTATGGAATTTGTCCATGACACAACTTACCTAATATGACTATTTCCTAGAAGCCTAGGAGGGTAAGCCATGGAATGATTCTCCAAGCTACCTTCCAACATTAATTTCTTTGATCAACTAGCCTTAGTATTCATAGCACAATATTCCTATACTATCAAAAGGAAAGTTACCATGATTGATTTGTGCAATACCAAACAACTCCTTGGAGAGTCATTCAAAATCTTCTTACAAAGGTGGAGACATACTTTTGCAAACTACCATAGAGACATCCTAGACAAGGAGAAGACAAACATCTTCATCAATAATCTCTCAAAACATATGAATTATTGGCTCCAACTTTAAGGTCCTAAGTACTTTAAGACCAC
The DNA here is from genome assembly GCA_028749045.1 of Cupressus sempervirens. NCBI lineage: Eukaryota > Viridiplantae > Streptophyta > Pinopsida > Cupressales > Cupressaceae > Cupressus > Cupressus sempervirens. Next base: position 118,684,472 of record CM053788.1, read on the forward strand.
ATTAGAAAATGCAGCCAAAGTAGAAGAGATCCTGATAAACAACGATATCATCAAGCTATCAAAAGATGGTAAGGGTTTCTCAAACAACTCCTCACAGACTCACAATACATCTAATTGGTTTGTCGATAAACAAAAGTTGTGGTGGAGAAATAACAAAAAAAACATAGTTAATGATGGGGTGGTTGAAGCTAATCATGTTAAACCACAAACTCAACCCCATCCAAGCCAGTAGTATCCTATCATCAATAACACCAACATGAATACTAGATAAAACCCACCCAAACAAGATGATGTTCATCCATTTTACCGATGCAACCCAACTACTCCTTCAAAGTCCAATTAACAGGTAGCCTATAATCATGCTCCTCCCTTGAGAGGATACCAATCTTATGATATACCTAAGGAATATACACCTATTGGGGTGTCTTATGAGAGTGCATTAAAAACACTCTTAGCCAATGAACTCATTGTACTCCTTAAGGCCAAGCCCTATGAACCAAAAGTTAAAGGAAAGTGGTGGAGTGACAAGCACTTTTGTGCCTACCATCGAAACAGGGGGCATTTAGCCAACGACTATTATGCCTTTAAAGGGGCTATATAAAAATTGATCAACAATGGAACTATTGAAGTGAATAACCTCTACAATAATGAAGACCACACAAGATTCAGAAACCCTTTCATGAGTCATGAGAAGGGTGAATCCTCCATAAAAAACTAGAACACATCTTCCTATGATAAAGTTAATTATGCTCATTACTATGATAACACTATTAATATGATCTTTGGATTCAATGATGTTGTAAATTTCATTGTAATTAAAGATAAACATAAGAAACAATCGTCAAATGTTGTTACCCAAAGTCGAACCTCTAAAGTCATTCTACCAAGGCTTGTGTTGGGTTCCAATAATGTGACTACAAGTTCCACCTTGCCCAAATGCAACTTGGTCAACCAGTTACTAAAGGTTCCCGCCCACATTTCCATCTTTGAACTGCTACAAATATCACTTGAACATAAGGAGATCCTCACCAAAGCCTTAGTGCCAAATAACCTAGCTGTTAGCAGACTTCAAAACACAGTAAGTAACCTTGTTGCCTCTTATTGTGTATCTTTTTCAGCCTAAGATGACATGTCTATCATTCATCAACAAAATTCTTTATTACACATTAAATTATTTATCCACAAAAATAGAGTCAAAATAGTCTTGGTTGACGATGGGGCAAGCCTAAACATTTTCACATTGAATTTGGCAAGATCTCCAGGATAAATAGAGGATGTAGTGGACCCCAAAAAGAAAATCACAATTAAGACATACGATGATGAGGAGAGATCCTCCAAGGGCATGGTCATTCTACCAATAAGTGTTGGAAATGATTGAAAAGATCACGAGGAAAGTTGTTGGAATGATATATGGAAATGGTAAAGAATGTTCTCAATCATTGTTTTGTCATTGATGTCAAACTTGCTACTTGCAAGAATGACAATTGCTTTAGTGATCCAAATACTATCAATTAGTTGATTGACAAGGAGGAGGCAATCAATAAGATGTAACTAGTACACCAAGAGAAAGGTTGAAGTTATGATGTTGTAATGAAGTACAAGGATCAGCTAAGCCATTGATGAAAAAGTGTGTTGATGACATACTATAAGACATAGAGAATGGGCACACTGAAACATATCAAAGATGTAAGGTTTTAGATAAGACATCTGTAAAACCTAATTAAAGTTCATTAGAGAGAAGGAGCCGAGCAAGCTAGTAGGTGTCGAGCAGATTCCTAGTTGAAGCCGAGCAAGATCAATATCAAGTACTGAGTAAACTTCAAGTGTCGAGTGATATCAAGTGCCAAGTAAACTTCAAGTGCCGATTGATATCAAGTGCTGAGTAAACTTCAAGTGTCGAGTGATACAAGTGTCGAGCAGATATAGGTGCTGAGTAACACAGAGGTGTCGAGCACCAGTAAAAACAATAATGCCGAGTTGCTGCATTATTTTGAAAATTGAAGATTCGCCAGATCTAAGCCGACAAGGTTGTTATCTAGAAGTTTGTCAATTAAATGGAAGATAAGAATGATGAGCTGGTGGCACGGAACACCATGTAAAATCTTTTTAAGGATACAACTGACGAAGTTTCTAGATGAGAACAAGATATGAGGTAGATACATTGTATCCTACCTAATCCATTTGAAACCCTAAAATTGGAGAGGGAGAATTGAGCGGAAAAGGAAAATTAGATTTCTATTTAAGGAGACATAAGTTCACAAAGAAGAGAGAGAGAGAGGCGGTCAAGCATGAAAGCATAAAATGCTGAAGGAGGTGCTAAGGAGGAAAGAGAGCATAGTTACTCTGTTTCAATAAGAAGACCCCAGATATGGATGCATTGGCATGATGAGTAAGAAGACTCAAGGAGACGAAGCTTGATAAGAAGACAAGCAATCAGAGCTGAAGTGATTGAAGCCAAGTATAAGGATTGAACTGAAAGTGTGATCTGAAATCTGCAAAGTATGTTGTAAGTTATATCAGATCAAAAGGCCATTATCGTTACTTTCTAGCAATTGTAACAATTAGTTTAAATCCTATGGACTTAAGTTGGTTTGATAGCCATGAGATAAATCCTTTAACAGGGTGACATTCTAAGTGAATGTTCTAAAGTCCTTTAACCAGGCCCATTCCTAACAGTTTGGTGAAATCCTCTAACAAGCTCACATTTAATAGTGTGTTGTAAGCCTTTAATAGGGCAGGCTTTTAACAGGGCATCACTTTAGAAGAGTGAGAATCAAGTAGCATTTTACTGGTGGTTTTTCCCAAATTGGGTTTCCACGTAAATCATTGTGTCATGTGTTGATCTTGCATGTTTTATCTCTGCATGTTGATTTACTGTAACTTACTAATATGGTTGATTTAAGTTTGGATGGATGAAAAGTGTATGGATTTATTAAAAGTGTAGAAAAAGTATTATTAGGGCATTTGGACCTTGAATAATTGATTCCCCCCCCCCCCTTCTCAGTTATTCTAAAGAATTTTAACAATAAGGGTTGGCCTGTAAAGGAAACTATTTGTCAAGTCCTATATTTGAAATTGACCTACAACATTTTGTTAGGAAGACCATGGATCCATGACATGCAGGTTGTCCCATCCATCTACCATCAATGCTTAAAATTTCCTTACATGGGTCAAGAGGTGACCATACTAGGGGATCACAACTATGCTCAGTACTTTAACACTCTTGTCCCTCGTAACAAGGAAGAGGTGAACATTCCAACAAGTATTGCTAGAAAAAACACATTAGTGGACACTGCCACATTCATAAGACTAGACAAAGACCACTTATCTACATCAACTAAGGGTAAAGAGAAAGTTTTTTTTTTTTCCATTTTTCCATTCCTTTACCATCATCATCAAAAGACTCTAAGCAGTCACATTATGAGGAAATGGATAGGCTAATGAAATAGTTTGATAGTTACAACGCAAAGGGATAGGTGAGTACTCAGTCTCATTATTTGATCCCCCACTCTCTCTGAGATCTCACAGCAAACCATCATCCACCACTAGGCCTTATCATCCACATTTTGTCAAAGAAAGTAGTGTACCTCTAGGTTCCATAGAAGAAATTAGTGAACAGATACATAATATTGACATTTCCCCTCGCCTATATGGAAAAGGTTTTGATTTAATGAAAAAGATGGGATATACAAGTGATGACCCTTTAGAGAAAGGGAAAGACATCATTAGATCCCTAGCAAAATAGTTTAGGTCTAATATATCAAAAATAGGGGTAGGGTACTTTGAACATGACAATGCAAAGATCACTTCTAAGTCCCATTCCAAACATAGTGATTCCTCCTCTCCCACCTTAGTGTGGGTGTCCAAAGAAAGAGATGGTAATAACCCAAAAGCAACCAACACCAAGAATATAAATCTATCCATCCTAAATTTACATTCATAGAGCATTTAGTAAAAGGTGACCTAGTACAATCACCACTAGCTCAGCTATGGTGATATGAATATTGTATCACACTAAGAAGTACAACCAAACACAAGAAATGTACATTAAAGATAAGAAAACTATTAAGAACAAAAGCTATAGCCATAGTAAATGAAAACAAGCATGTAAATAGTCACATGTCAGATAAAGAACCTCACCTAAGATATCATAAAAAATTGGTTGAGGTACACATGGCCTTCTAAATGAGAGGAGGCACTTACAACCAATAAAGCATAAAATTAGAGGATCACTGGAGAAAAATAGTGAAAAGCTAAAGGCAAACAAAAGATCATTGCTTCATCTCAGTACCTCTAGTCAAGTACATCATCGAGGTACTAGAAGTTCATAATAGTAGAAAAGCCATTATTTGTAGATCAATGATATAGACAGTTGTGTGCAATAGTGTCAAGTTTGTTTAATTTTTTCTAGAAGCAATTGTTATAGGAGTCTGGTAACAAGGAGTGGGATGTGTCAACAGTGATTTAGGAGCGAAATCTAGTGGTTTAATTGGAAGATATGTGTTGGTGAGGGTTATGACGTGGATATGTTAGAGTCAAGCAGCGAGTGTACTTAGTACTTGTGTGGCAGGATGTAGTGAGCATAAGCTTGGCAAGGGTAGTGAAGTGTGAGGCATGGCGAGTGATGGGTATAAATAGATGAGGATTGTGTCCATGAAAGGAAGCATGGTGAAGGAGATAGTATAATTGTCTAGGTATTTTGAAAAGTTCAGTAAGTGTGTGAATGAAAGCATATCTGGCTCATCAGATTAGTTAGAATAGGAGGTTGATGTTGGCCAAGGAGGATGGGTGAGGCAAGGACAAAGGACAAAGCACATTCAGTGGACCTTTGGGGAATTGGTGTATCAATCCAAACTTCAAGCATTAGTTCATGAGCAAGGTGAATCAAGTCACGCAGGACTAGTGCAAGCACAACCTGAGGCTTTAAGAGTTAGGGTGGAAGAAACACCATTATCATCATTAATGATGTTGTCAGGGAACATAGCATAGTAGGTGGTATTGGATGATGAACTGATGATGTGGACAAAAAATAGTTTCTCTAGGATAGTAAAGAGCATGTCAAAAGCAATGATGGAGGTGGGGAAAATGGACTCTCCAAAGAAGAATGTAGGAAAAACTCAAAAGGTGGTAGAAGACATCACCTTGGGTGAGGTGATGAGTGCAATAAGTTAGTTGATTAGCCTCAAGATTCTAGGGAAAAATTTGACAAAAGAAGAGGGGGTGGATTGAGTGTAGTGGAGCCACTACCAGAGGTAGAGAGAAAAGTACAAGTGATAAGTGAGGCAAAGGATATATGGAAAATGTTGGCCATGGAGAGAGTCCAAGTGGATAATGCAGAGCATGAAGTCACATTTTTGTTGGGATTGATGGAGAAAGCTCATGAGGATGGCGTAAAAACAAAAGTGAGGTAGCTCAAAGTGGTGGTGAATTCAAAAGGGGCAGGAGTGTGATCATTGGAAGCAGAACTACAAGTGGAACAATCATGAGTAGAGGGAAATAATGTGGGTGTGTAGGCGGAGTGATCACAAGTGCAAATAATATAAGAGTCATTGAGGATGATGCAAGTGAGTTTGGAAAGCACACAAAATGAGTTAGTGTTACTATAGGCATAATCTGAGTCTTTTAGGGAGGCAATTGCAAAATCAAACACCCTATCGTTGTAGTTGCAAGAGTGGTTAGCATTGAGTGAGTTAGAGATAAGGCAATTACAATAGAAATTGAGTGAAGTAAAATTGAATGTGGAGCATTGGAGAAAGGCAACTAATCAGATGCGACAAGAGTGGGATGTGGCCCAATGAGTGATTATTGTACTAGGGATAAACAAGCTGGTAGAGAATATGTTTATGGATATACATTGGACTATGAAAGTGCACCAGGAAGTTGCCTATTGTATTGGACTTTATCATTTGTCCCTCCCCAAAAAGAAGTGATGAGAGACTCCATTTGTAGATAGGGAATTCACACAACTACTAAATGCTCAATTGTGTGGTGGTAGATTTCCAATTCCCATGGATGCGGTGTGGGTGCAAGGAGGATTGATGCCAAGGGCCTCATCCTTTGGAACTAGGTCTTTGGAAATGCCCCTGATTGGACACCCTGTCTTGCTACCTCCCTAAGGGGGACTGAAATAAATGATCTACTAGATTTTAGTTAAAAGTAATAATGTTGTTATCATCATAATAGAATAAAAAGTGTGTTTGTTTTTTGTGGCAAGCAAAAGGGGTGACTGGTGCTCATGTTAATGAACAATGTGATTGAAAAATATTGGATATACAATGCCATTTTCATTTTTTCTATTTTACGAATATGTTTTGGATGTTTTTGGCATTTTGGGGAATATATGGAAGTTTTTGGATTTTTTTGTAAATATTTGACTATATTTGGAATGTTTGGTAAATATTTGAATATTTTTGGAATTTTTGCAAATATTTGGCAGGTTTTCAATTTCTATGAAAGTGGGAATGATGAGATATGCAAAGGAAGATTGACCTTCACTTATGTGGGGTAACTAAATGGTAGTGTGGGATCTCAATGAAAGATGAGTACAAACTTGTGTAACATTTGGAGAGTCATGGTGTTTAAGGTAGAAAATGCAAGAAGTGCTAAACCATGAATAGTAAGGCACAATTATGTATATATTGATAGCCTTTACAAACAAGCTTAAAATCAAAGTTGGGATTTTTCTCTAGGTGTGTGCTGAGATAGATGCTCATGAGGCCTGTGAAAAGGTGTTTGGGCCTACAGGAGGCTTTGATGGCCAAAATAGGTATGAGAGGGGCCTTGAAAAAGGTATTTGGGTCTAAAAAGTGCTAGGGGGACCTAAAAAAAGGTGTTTGGGGGTCTGAGAAGGATGCTTGGGCCTTGAAAAAGGTGTATGGGGCCTAAAAAGGTACTTAAGGGCCCATTAAAGGCACTTAGGCCTTGAAAAAGGCACATTAGGCCTAAAAAGGAGAAATGAGGCCTTGAAAAATGTGTTTAAGCCTAAAAAGGCATATTAGGGGCCTAAAAAGGTGCTAATGGGTCCTTAAAAAGGCGTTTGAGCCTAAAAAGATGGTGTTTGGGGTTGAAAAAGACACTAATGGGGCTTTAAAAAGATGTGTGAACCTAAAAAGGTGATTTGGGGTCTTGAAAAGGCACTATGGGCTGGAAGAGGCATTTGAGAGTCTTGTAATCTCTCAAACATATGCTTACTTATTCTAAGCCCCCTATTAGATGATGATGAAAGAGTTCGACGGATATCTATGCCTTTGAGGATAAGAGTGATATATATGTTGAAAGGGTAATGGATTAATCATGGTCTCTACAACTTAGATAAGACTATAAATCTATCAAGAGTTGTTATTCATGATGGGAGGAAAGAAAAGGGACTCTACTAGAACCTTTTCCATTATTTGCATTGAGCCAAATTTTCCAAAGCCCAATGAGATGTTTCAAGACATAACTACGCTGCTTCTTCATGAATGGATGATCATGTTCATTATTTTTGTTGAAGGTAATAGGGCCATAAAATATTTAAATATTTTTCAATATAGTGGGCCTCACCATTGATTTCATATAAAACCGATAGAGGTACACAAAGCTATCCCAAAGGAGCAACAATTATATACAGACACTAGCACAACATGAAATCAACATATCATTAGTTTGAAAAATACAAATATAATTTATGCAAAATTAAATAGCCTATTTGAGATGAGTTGGTTATTATTTGGCTTGATTTTTGGGTTGTTTTAAATACTTTAAAGATTTTTTTACTATTTTTGACAATTTTGAAGATTTGTTTTTAATGTTTTTGATAATTTTTGACAATTTATGAATTTTTTGGATAATTTTTGACAATTTATAAATTTTTTGACAATTTTTGACAATTTATGAATGTTTTTGACAAATTTTGAATGTTTTTGACAATTATCGATAATTTTTTGATGTTTTTGACAATTTTTGAACTGGTAGGAGTGGAATGAGGATGTGAGTGAAATTTGTTGGAGTATGGAGATAACCAGGGCATTGTTGATGCACATAAAGAGTCAGGGAGATCAAACATGCACCAAAAAGGCTAAAAGTGGGCTTGGAGAGCTATATTTGAGACAATGGAGGCAAAAAAAGGATCTTTAGGACTTCAAATGGATTTTATGAAGGCTAAAATGGGTATTGGGAACTACTAGCCATGATAGATATTTGAGATGTGTACCAATTTTTCTACAATTCATGTCTAAGATATCTTAGAACATAATCAGACTCCATGTTTCCTCTGAGATGCTTGTCTTCCTTTAGTTGTTGTTTTGCTAGCTATCTCTACCACTATGAACTATGTCTACTGCCCAGAAACCACTGAACTATAACCCACATGTGTTTCTCAATTGCATATGTGTAAAATTAACTCAACTGTGAGAAGGCCACAAACAAGCAAAATTTGTCTTAGAGAGAGTTTCTTGTGTCATGCCTTGTTGTCCAAAGGTGTCATCTCTCGCTCCTTTTAAACCAAAAGTGATATTTCTCATTCCTTTTTTACCACCATTTTTTTTTGTTTTTTTGTTTTCTTTCTTTGTTTTTTTCTCCTTTTTTGAATGTTTTGTGGTGTTTTTTTATTTTTTTGGTATTTTCAGCAATGAGGTGCTTCCTAAAACCTTTTGTGATGGATGTTATTTATGGGCTCTGCTAAATCTTCATCATAACAATTTGAAAGTTTGTAAGTGCTAGTCCCAAAGGATTCAATGATAATGTAAGAAGCAATATAATTGGCCTCCCATTTTCCTTTCTTTTCCCTAGCTACCTAATTCTTATGTTTTCTTGGAGAACTAGGTCTCCAATTTGAAAAACATGAGGTTTGACCTTTTTGTTATAGTGTCTAGATAACCTATTCTAATACACTTTGGGATGCTTGTGTGTTGTACATTGATGTTCTTCTAATATTTCTAGCTACTCGAGAGGGGCCACTCTATAGTCTTCATCTGATAGGATATCACAGAGGGTAACTCTCAAGGATAGGATCTCAACCTCTAAAGGAGGAATGGCTTCACAACCATAAACAAAGGAGAAGGGTGTGGTGCCTATAGGTATCCCAACACTCATCCTATAGGCCCAGAGGGTAGGGTTCAGTTGTAAATGAAAATCTCTACCAATATCATTGATAGTTCTTTTAAGATTATTAATAATGTTCTTGTTGGTGTCCTCGGCTTGGCCATTGCCTTAGGAATAATAGATTGACAACGAGTGGTGTATAATGTGAAATTTCTCCAATATTTGTCAATTATTTTATTTTTAATATACAAGGCATTGTCCATTAGGATGACATGAGGTATGCCAAACTAAAAAATGATATGGTTTAAAATGAATGGAGATATTTATTTTCTAGTAGAGTCTGCAAGTGGTGTCGCTTCAACTCATTTGGCAAAATATTTAGTTGTGATGATAATCCATTTATGTTTGCCAAAGGAAGGTGGGTGGATGGCTTTGATCATGTCAAAGATCCACTGATAAAAAGGCCATCCTATGGCCAAGGGGTTGAGATCTTATGTTGGCACATGAAATAGATTACCATGGATTTGACACTTTTTGCAAGTTTAACATAGTCAATAGAATCCTTTTCCATGGTTGGCCAGAAATAGCCCATCCTAAGAATTTTCTTCACTAGTGTAAACACACTAGAGTGTGACTCACAAATGCTTGCATGGACTTCTTGTAGAGTGACTCTAGACTCATCCTTTTCAAGACATCTAAACAAAGTACCATCAAGACCTTTCTTATATAGCATATTAGCCATCAAAGTGTAATGCAAGGTCTATCAAATGAAGTTATGCCTTTAGTATCATGAGAGGTTAGAGGGAATGGTGTTATCATAGAGGTAGGTGGTGATGGAATCATAAAAAATGGAATTGGGGGTGTCTAAATGGAAAATAATGAGGGAATTAGGTTGAGTAAACACAAGTTGAACCAACTCTTCTACTAAGAACTCATACCGCTCATGCTGATCTGGTAACTAAAGCAGGGAGGCCAAGTGGTCATGACATGTGCTACTCTGTTCTTATCTCTAGAATTTTTTTCAAAAGTAATGTGAACAAAGCATTCCTTAAGTGTGTTAACCATATGTTTTTAAGGCAAAAAAATTTCATCCTTGGTCTAATACATGTTTGTAACCTAATTAATGATCAACTGAGAATCCCCATAAACTTCTAGTGCTATTAACTTCCATTGTAAGGCTAGTTTGAGGTGTAAAACCAAGTCTTCATATTCTACCATGTTGTTTGTGTAGGGTAAAATTAGTTTGTAGGACTTGGGGATGGTAATGCCTAGGGGCATAATGAACAAAATACCAGTGCTTGAACCATGGTGTGTATAAAAACCATCAAAGTAGAACTTCCAAGTGATTGATTTTGTTTGAAGAATGTGTGTATTTGGAAAGTCAGCTAGGATAGGATTTGAGCTCTCTATGAGTGCATCTACCAATTGGTTGGTAATGGCTTGTCCTTTTATATTTTTATTTATTGATATACTAAATATCAAACTCACTTAGGATCATTACCCATTTGGTCAATCTGCCTATTAATGTTGTCTTGTTGAGAAGATACTTTAGGGGGTCAATCTTGGATACGAGCTTAACCTTGTGTGTCAAAAGATAATGATGTAGCTTTTGTGAAGAAAAAAAATGGCCAAAAAAGATTTTTCAATAAAGGTGTAATTGAGCTCATAATTGACCAGGGTATGACTGATGTAATAAATAGCTCTTTCTTTTCCTTGGTCATTTTCTTGTGCCAAGAAGGATCTTATTGATTTTTCTATCAAAGAGATGTAGAGCAACAAAGGTTTGTGTGGCACCAGAGTTACCAACACAAGTGGATTAATCAAGTAGTTTTTTAGTAGATCAAAGGCAATCTAACATTGATTATCCTATTTAAAAATTATGTCCTTGTAGAGGAGGTGAGTGAAAGTCACACACTTTTTTGCCAACTGAGAGATGAAGTGAAAAACTAGTTAAAGTCTTCCCTAGAGAGAACATAGCTGACTCAAGTTCTTTGGAGGTTGCATGTTGTTCATAGCTTGTACCTTTTTAGGATCAAGCTCAATCCCTTTGGCTGAAACAATGTACCCTAGGAGTTTGCCAGATTTCATGCCAAAAGTGCATTTTTTATGGTTTAGCCTAACTTTGAATGCTTCTAGGTGGGTAAATATCTTGTCCAAGGTAGGAATATGATCTTCTTAGGTATGACATTTGGCAAGGAGGTCATCAACATAAGCTTCCATAAAACTGTGCATCATGTCATGAAAGATAGTGGTCATGGCCCATTGATAGGTAGCCCCTACATTCTTGAGGCCAAAAGGCATGACATTCCAATAGAATGTGCCCCATGCACAAGTAAAAGTTGTTTTCTCTTGATCCTCTAGCACTATCGTAATTTGGTTGTACCCTAAAAATCCATCCATAAGTGAAAACATGGAATGGCCCAATGTCAAATCTACAATTGTGTTGATGTTGTGAAGGGGGAAATTATCTTTAGGACATGCTTTATTGACATCCTAAAAATTAATATAGATGTGCATGATACCATCTTTCTTTGAGATAGGCACAATATTTGATATCCATGAGGCATAAGCTAAGGGTCATATGAATTTGGTGCTAAGAAATTTCTCTAGTTCTATTTTGACTAGCAAGGCTATGTGGGGATGCATTTTCCTTAGCTTTTGCTTAATCGGCTTGCTTCTAAAGAAATGTTGAGTTGATGAAGGACTAGAGTTGGGTCTAACCCTGGCATGTCTTCATAAGACCATGCAAATTTTATTTGCCTCTCATTGAAGAAGTGAATGCATTTGCTTCTTTCTTCTGTGTTTAAAGACTGTGCCAAATGGATTATCCTTGGTTCCTGCTCTATTCCAATGTTGACTTTTTTTTAAGTTTAATTAGGATAGATGATTTTTCCTTTGAGTGCTTAGGTAAGGTATCAATCATCTCATTTGTGTGTGACACAGTTGGGTTTTCATCATTGGATGCATCATTTCTATTTATTTCAACTTTTTCTCAAGATCAACTACAACCTAGTGTTGATCATTAATGCTTTGATGTGCTTGGTCTATTCCAGTATGAATGAGATGATTGATATCAAACCAATCTATATGTAGTTCTCCTATTTTTTGTAAACAAAATGGTTCAACCACATTAAGGTAGATGAAAACATCGTGGTCAATGTCAAAATTGGGAATATGGTGAGGGTTGGTTTTATCCCAGCTAATGAGCTTGGGATGGATTAAGGAGAGGGGTGTGTAATATAGATAGCATTCAACAGGGTTTAAAGACATGACCTCATTTAATAGTTCATGTGTTGTATTAGTTAGGTCTATTATCTATGCTTCCTCTAAAGTATTGGGAAAAGTAGAGCTTGCAAGTGGCTCATAGGACTCATCTTTGACTTCTACTAGAAAGAAGTCAGGAGATAAAGTTTGAAACTAAAACCCATCAATAAGTTCATCATCGTCATATGATGTGATGTGACATGTCTATTCTATATCATCCTCTAAGTTGTTTTGATGTGTGTTGGCTCTTGGTGAAGTAAAGTCTGAATAAGAGGTTGATCCTTGTGCAATGGGACTATTGGATGTGGGAATGTGAACAAAATCACATTCTTTTTCATGAATGGACTCTTTAGATAATGATTCAAATTCCCACTTGGTGGAATCGTCATCATCTTTGTTATTAAGTGTGTCCATGGATGGTTCTCTTGGATGATGTAAATCTAGGATGGATAGATTTATATTCTCAGTGTCAGCTAATTTTGGTTTATTATGAACTTCTAGTACCTTGATGATGTACTTGATTAGAGGTACTGAGATGAAGCCATGATCTTTTGTTTGCCTTTAACTTTTCACTATCTTTCTCCAGTGATCCTCTAATTTTATGCATTATTGGTGTCCACTCGTAAGTGCCTCCTCTCATCTAGAAGGCCATGTGTACGTCGACCAATTTTTTATGATATCTTAGGTGAGGTTCTTTATCTAGCATATGATTGTTTGCATGCTTGTTTTCATTTACTGTGGCTATAGCTTTGTTCCTAAAAGTTGTCTTATATTTAATGTACATTTCTTGTGTTTGGTTGTACTTCTCAGTGTGATACAATATTCATATCACCATAGCTAAGCTAGTGGTGGTTGTACTAGATCACTTTTTACTAAATGCTCTATGATGATAGTTAATTTGCATCTCTTTACAAAAAGTGACAATTAGTTGCATTCATCTAGTTTGCATTTCATCTTGGGTAACTTACAAACAAATGGTTGGCACATAAATCAGGATTACACGAGTAAGCCTACACAACATCATTCAAGTAGATCAATAACATGATTCAAGATTGATTATCAAATGACAAACAACAACATCAGCATCAAGGCAAGCTTTTAACACTCAACTATTGTGGACTTTGCCTCATTATCATGCATCTCTTTTCATTATCTCATAATATTCATTCCACCTACTACATTCCATGACCTTCAAATCTCAAAAAATTCTGGTCAATATCACATTTCATTCCTCATTACACCACAATAATCTATTGCATTGCGTGACCTTCAAAACCTTCGAATCTCAAACAATTTTAGTTACTATTAATCACACTAGTCATCATATTCTATGTATTCACTATTATTTTTCACTTCACTTTGTTAATTTATTTCTCATTTTTCATTTTCTCTCTATTCTTTCATCACATGCAATCTTTGTCACATGTCACACATTGGACACTTTCTTTTTTTATATTTTTATCACTTCCTTCCATTTTTCACTTTCATTTTGTATCATTTTCCCTCTTCTATTTTTTTCATCATCTCATTTTCACATCACATTTACACATTCTATTACATTTCATTTCATTTCCTCACACTTCATTTCATTTCATTCATACTCTTCATTACATTTTATTTCCTTTCCTTCATGCATGTCATTACATCACATTTCACTTATACATCTCATTTCATTACATTTCATTTATACCTAACATTTCTTTACATCACATTTCATTTCATTACATTTCATTTATGCATCACATTTTATTGCATCACATTTCATTTCATTTTATCATATTTCATTTCATCCATTACATATTAATCAAATTACATCTCCTTTCATACATTACATTTCATTTATACACTTCATTTCATTACATTACATTTCCTCATTACATTACATTTCATTTCATCATCACCTTTCATTATCATCTATTTCGATGTTTTACTTTTCATATCATGTTATTACCTTACATTTTAGTTCATTACATCACATTTCATTTATACAATTCATTACATCACATCTCATTTCATTACATTTCAGTTATACATCAGATTACATTTACATTCCATTTCATTTCATTACATTTCATTTACTCATATTTCATTAAATTCATGACATTACATTACATTTTAGTTCATCACATTTGATTTGATTTCTACATCTCCTTACCTAGCATTTCATTCATATATCTCATTAGTACATTTCATTCATGCATGTCATTTAACTACTTCATTTCTACATTCACTATCCACATATCATGTTATTGTTCTAAGCATCTATATACTACATTAATCATCCATATAACCACAACATCTATGACTACCATATTAATTAAATCATCACATACATGCATCCATCCATAACATTAGATATCTAAGTCCATGATATAACAAGCACATAGTTCTAAACATCAAAAAGCTTGCATAGTCATATATCAAAAAAGATCTAATCATCAACATCAAATGGTCATCATCATCAATAAAATACATGATAAGTCATTAAAAGTATGATACAGAATGATACATAGATCAACCCTACGTCCCACCATCTACATCATCTATTTGTGTCTTCTCTAGAGGTCCTTGATCATTGAGGGTACTCCTCTCATCTTGAGGAGCCTTCTCTATCGCACCTATCACCAATGTGATAGGTATGGTTGTGGCCATGTAACTCAGAGTAGCACCATCTATCCTTGGTGGTAGTGGTGGCAGTGGAGGCCTCGGCGCCATCAAAGCTATAAATGCATGCAACACACTTGTCAACTAGGTAATCTGTGTCCCCATCACTCCCATCTATACCTCCATGGCACTAATCTAGTCTCTACCCTAGCTAACCCACTCAATATATCTAGTGGTAGCTACACTTAGGGTGGTATCTACTACTACCCCAGTGGCTGTAATCCCTAAGCACCTATAATTGGAACCTATATCTGTGAAATTTTTTGCCTAATAAACTACACATTATTGGGTAACCTGGCATTGACCTGCTCGATCCTACTCTTCCCAACATCAACTGCTTGTTGGGTGGACCCTGCACCACTACCCATACTTCCCCTCATCCTCACCCCACCTTAGCCATGGATCCATCTAAATATCCCTATGCCCACATCTGTTGGCCTTTGCATAGAGCCCCGTGCAATAATCCTTTATTGTGGTAACACTATTGGCCAACCTCAGCCTCCATACTTGCCCTGTACCCTAGCTACACCTCTAACTCTCCCTCTAGCTTGATACCTCCCTCTCCCTCTCCCCCAACTACCACCACCACCACCACCATCTCCTCCACTTGACTGATCCTTAATCCCAAGTATTAGCTTTGTAGGATCCATATATCTTAGGAATAAATTCTCACAAAACCATCATGCATAATCTCCTTCCATCCTTGCATTTGCCTCCACATCTCTCAATGCCCATACCTATGGCATCTCTATCATCTAAAAAAATACCTCTCGATAGGTCTCATACTCCAAGGTCAACCCCCATACTGGCCTTTCTGCTTGAACCCATACATAATGTGTTGATCCCTTTGGCATGCCCTGACACGGACCAAACTGTCTCACTACCCTCTTGAAGAAAAATCTCTCGATCACTGAGGGAATCTAGCCAAGAAAATATCTTGGACAAAAGAAGCATACCATCTCATTGTCATCCTTGACCCATGGCTCAGTAAATTGGTATGGTCTCCATATGAACTCATTGATATCACCCAACATCTACCACTAATACTTTGTCTTGCCTAGGTGGGGTTGCATGATCACATCTGAATAAGTATATATGTATGGCATATCCTATGGTTGCTAATGCACACATATTAGTCACATAATGGGAAGGTGCTCCCATGTCCATATCTGTAATAAGACTACCCCTGCTGATAGTGATGAAGCATCAGAATACACAACTTGATGCAAATCATGATATAAATGGGCCAATATGTCACTGCCACATGAAAACCTCTATGCCTAGTCAATCATGTCTTGGATAATCTACCCCATCCGACTAGACATTTCCATCCTAGCCTATCTAGTAGAAAAATCCCCCTATCAATCCGGCCAACACAATAGGCAATGGCTCATACTATAGTGTCTGGAACTAGGATACACTATCATCCCCGATGCTATCATCACCAAACACATCTCTGAATGTTGCCCTATCTATAGTCTAATTATAGTACACAAGATCTCCCACTATAGGAATCATGAGAATTTAGTATACATCCTCTAGAGATATCGTCATCTCCCCTAGTGGCATGTCCGAGTGCCACCAGTCGACCACAATTGTCAATAATCCTCTATTCACTCAGAATTGAGGCATGTGTAACAAATCAGTGAATCCACATATGTAAATCACCTATTGGTCTGATGGGATCAATTAACCAATAAGCTCCAATGACCATGGGTATAATCTTTGCACCATGAGCTTACACCCATGTACCTGTTTCATCAAACAATCAACCAATGATGTTAGTTTTTCTTATAAGTGATCATCATACATCAATAAAATGTCAACATCTAGCTTCTTAGCTAATGGTTCTATCTTGGACCAGTTATTTGTCCTACTCTATATCTTGAGCTGGACATTTTCATTTTCCCTAATCTATATCCTAAGGGGGGCATCATTTTCTATCTATCCGAAATTGTTAGATTGCTACTACAACATCACTTTGTGACTACACAATCTCTATTGTTTGCTTGTTATGAAAACCCTATTTTTTTGCATTATCTTACACTTAATAAATGCTACGCAATCTATTTCTTCTATTCAACTCATCATTAGTGCTATTTCAACAAGCAAATGCGTTGCAATATTTATTTGCACTATTTCAATAGTAAATTTCTTGATTGTGCTACATAAGGCATATGTGCTACTAAACTTATTGAAAACACTATTTCACTCAGTAGATGCACTATGCAATTCAAAAGTGCTACCAAAGTGTTGATATGTGCTATCAAAACATGCAAAAGTGCTATAAAAAGTAAAAGCTCTACAACATTAGTCATTTGCACTAGAACACAACCTTCAAACTGACCATCTTAGATTCATTCATCCTACTAAACCATAAAAAATCAAATGCACTATTTTATACTTTATATGTGCTACAGGATACATCGTATGCCCTAAAACATTCAAATACACTACATGAATCTACACATGCACTATTTGTTTTAGATATGCGCTATTTCACAATGCAAATGTGCTATTCTATTGGGCAGATGCACCAAAAGATTTTAAATATGCTAAAATGTCTAATATACCACATTCATGATAGATATTTGCACAAAAATTGAAAAACTCATGTTAAAATTCAAAAATCTTAAAATTAGAGGATTTTGACGACTCACTGGGGCATTGTAGTCAGCTAGGTTCTCATACCTGTGACCCCTCTCAAATCTATGCTCTTGTAAAGGGACCATCATCCTCCCTAGCTCAGAGCCATTTATCCTCACAAAAGTGAAAATCCTCCTTTTTACATTTAAAAGAATTGGAAAATCCTCTTTTATCCTCACAAACTAAGTCTGTTGGACTCTTCCTCTTGATGCCTTAAGAGATATTTATTGTTTCACCATTACCCTCTACTCAAAAGTGAAATCTTGATCTTTACCCCAACCCCCTCTGAAATCCTATAAATAGGAGGAAAATTCAAGAGCAAAGAGACCCGAGTTTTAGGTATTTGCACTATAGGCATATTTAGAGTTATCATCTTTTAGAATTGCTATTATAGAGAATTCATGTCATTTTGATAGCACTTTAGCATTCTTTTCATGTTATTTAGTATCCTTTAGCACATGTTTAACCTATTGCATGCTCATATCATAACATTCTAGGGTTATTATACTCATATAATAGGCATTCTCACATAGATCTTGCATAAACATTTGTAGATTTGCATTCATAGCATACTCCCATTCTAGAACTATCACTGAGATGCTAGTCTGAGAGAAATCTTAGTGGTTGTAGTTAGGGAAACATGAGATGTTTATGGAGTCTCTATTTGACAATGATTTATTGGGTCTAGACTAGTTCATTATCATTCTATTTGCACTCTACTCTAAGGTCTCATGAATACACGAATCTATTGTGTACACACACACACACACACACACACACACACACACACACACATGTACATATATACATACATATACAAATATCACAAGAGTACGACAATGAGAGATAGAGATCACAAGTGCACAACAATGAAATGTAGCGATTACAAGGGCACATCAACAAAATCCTAGATCTCCACTGATCTCCACAATCCATAGATCTCTCTCTCTCTATACATATATACATACATACATTTGCATATGAAATTTTATCACCTTGGAAAATTGTATTTGATCCTACTAGCTAGGAACAACTGATTGCTCATTTTATTGTACCTAATCTGATGATAGTTCTATAGGAATTTGTAATCAACCCAACTAATCAACAACTAGACCAATTTAACTAGATTATCGCTTGTTTCTTTCTAAAAATATCTACTATGATATGTTTTTCTAAAATTTCTTGCCCATTTTTCTTGGGCTACATTATTTTTGTGTAGGATCTTGAGCTGTGTGAGTTAGCATGGGTTGAGTGAGTTTTATTATTTTATTATTTGGATTCTAGAATATGGGCTTTGTTTTATCATTGGTTTTGTTCAAGTCCTAATTTTAATGAAGTAATAAAGTGGTTTTTAGGGTGGAAAGGACTATATAATGAAGAGAAAACTTGAAAACTTGAATGTAAAAATGCTAAAATGAAATCTATCGAGGATCAAACAACTATGGTAGAGTTACAACATAATGTGAAGTTGATTTTAGATAGAAACAAAAAATAAATAAAACATGACATAAATCATTCCCTATTTGTTTTGATTGTGGAGAGCTACGTGCAAAATAGGGTGGAGAGCTCCAAACGTTGGTGGAGATTTCATTATCATTCCCTTGTGATTGCTGCATTTTGTTTCCATGCCCTTATGATCTCTACATTTTGTTGTCATACCCTTGTGATCTTTGTTCCCTTTCTCTCAAATCTCATTGCCATGCGGTGCCCTTTGCAACACTACAACATTTTTGGCCAAACTGCAATGGCAATTTGTGACAATGGTATAATTTGTGGTGTTTGGACCTAAATGTAGTAGTGCTTTCTCTGTGATTTTCTTCAAGGGGAGAAGAGCTACCTATGTAAATGTTCTTTTCTTTTCTTTGTAAACATGCATCTCTTTATATTCCCCCCAACAAGTGATTAGAGAAGCTTCTCTTTATGTATATGTATGTGTATATATACATACATATACACATATGTGTATGTATATATGTGTATATACAGATATATATACATATACATATGTATATATGTATATTTATGCATACAAACATACATATAAAGATAAAAAATGCATGACAACGAGATGCAGAGATATATATACATACATATATACATAGATACATGCATACATACATACATACATACGTATACACATACATAACATACATACATACATACATACATTCATACATCTACATGTACAATTTTATCACCTTGGAAAACTATATTTGATCTTTACTCAATCACCAAGAGATAATATAATTTGAAAGTATACATTTATGCATACTTAGTTTGGTATGAATAGTTTCAATTGGATTCATTTGAGGAGAGTGAGTCTACTCATGATGATAATGGCTCCATGTATTGGGTCTTTAGAGGAGAGAGACTTACAAAAGATTCGATGTTGTTTATGGATATGGGATGGTTCATTTGTGTGAATGGCTGATCGAGCAAGTTGTAGAAAATTAGGGTGTTAGTTGCAAGTAGTTTCATTAATTAGATAAGGGAATCAACTTTCAAAGTGGGATGATCAAAATTGGCATATCCATCCTTATGATAGATGTCTCTATCTCATAATAGAAAATTACCTCAAACGACAAGTGATAAATTATTAAATATATGGAAAAGTAGAAGAACATTCACTTATTATATTTTTGAAGGACAAAAACATAATAAAAATATAATTTGGTGGAAAAAGACATGAGCTTTCCACATTGTGGCTATTCCACCATCCAGCAGTGGAAACTCTTTATTAAATATGAAGATTTTGAAATTAAAAAAGATACTCTTAGAGATCTATATTTGTGTTTTAGTGATAACAATTATACAGTCTAAAATTTTAAGAAAATTAATAGTCTTAAATGTATATGATTAAATAAAATAAACAAGAGTACTGCCTATAGCTATACAATTCTAGTATTATTGATTATATTAAACAAAATATTCAATAAAACAAGTATGAAGTAACATATTTATGGATCACCTACTCGATCTTATTATGAATTAATGTGAATGCATCTAATCATTACATGGACGATATTATGCAAGAGATCTTTACTCAATCACCAAGAAATAATATAATCTATAAGTACAAATTTTTGCATACTTTGTTTGGTATGAATAAATTCGATTGAATGCAAGGATAATTGCTTGTACAAATCCAAGACATGAATGATTAATTTAATTTACCACAAGTACTATGAAATTATGTATGCATGTAAAGTAGTTCACGTAGTGAACTGATTTACATACATACGTGCACATATCCATACAATCATCATAATTAGTTATCTTTAAATTTGACCAAATCTATTATATATGACCAAGAGATACATGTTTAGAAAGAAAAGAAAAGAATATTTACATAGGTACCTCTTCTCCCCTTGAAGAAAATCATAGAGAAAGGGCACGAAGAAAAAATCCTAGATCTTCACTGATCTCCATGAATGTTTAGAGCTCTCCACCCTCATTCAGAGCTTTCCACCCTCTTTCACACACAACTCTCCACAATCAATGAAAATAAATGGGGAATGATTATTGTCATGTTTTCTTATCATTTTTGTTTATAATCCATAATCCAAAATCCACAAGATCTCTCTACATACATACATACATACATACATGAAAACAACAATACACTTTCTAAGAGTTTATAGTTGTTCAACAAAATTAATATTTTACAAGAAAATGAAGAACTATTAGCTTAGAAGCAAGAATATGGTGTTGAAATAGTATAAAAAGTGCTTGACATGAGAGATCCACAAGTGAGGGTGTTGACCAATCTTGAAAATTTGAATTTAGAAATGAAAACTATCAATGATCAAACACCTATGCTAGAGTTACAACACACTATGAAGTTGATTTTAGATAAGGTAGAGGCAGATATTCAATAGTTTGATAATCAAAATTTAAGGCACAAGATCAAAGGAGAATAAGTGACTTTAGAAAGAGAGCGAGAAGAAGTGGCTTTAGAAAGAGAATGCATGATATAAACAACAACTAGAAAACATAGAGGATATTATGGGAGCCACAGAATAGAATCTAAGAAAGTGTTGTGGTAGGTACTATAGCATTGGAATCACTTGCAAGTGTCTTTGAGAATTTATTGTCCAAATATCAAATGCTTATAAGAGTGTTTCAAGTATTGGCACAGTCTCCCTAGGATGATCCCAAGTATCAAATGCTTATAAGAGTTTTTCAAGATTGGAACCACTTCAACATCCTTTGCAAGGTTTAGAGGTAATGCCATTCTGGCAGAGGCTTCCACAAGGGAATGAGCCTCATGATTATGGCTAGTTTCTTTCTAACAATATCTACTATGATATGTTTTTTGTAAAAATTCTTACGATCTTTGCCCATTTTTTGTGGTCTGCATTATTTTTGTGGAGGATCTTGATGTAAAGTCACTTATCAAGGGTTGAGTGAGTTTTATTTTATTATTATTTTGATTCTAGAATATGTATGTAGTTGGATCAATTTTTTTGTTGTGTAGCTAATATGTATTAAGCACCTTAAAAAAGATCTCTAGATATACAAGTTCAAAAGAAGATATAAAGAGATACATGTTTAGAAGGAAAAGAAACCAATATTTACATACCCGTGAAGAAAATCACAGAGCTAGGGCATGGCAAAAAAATCATAGAGAAAGGGCACAACATGACAATACAATCTAAGAGCAAGGGCATGACATGGCAACAAAATCGCAAAGCAAGGGCATGACACTAAAATCGTAGAGCAAGGGCACAAAAATGAAACATAGATATCACAAGGGCATGGCAACCAAATTGTAGAGAAAGGGCACAACAATGAAATGTAGAGATATATCACAAGAAAGAAATGCACCAAACAAATATGCATAATCACGAAGCTCATTCCCTTGTAGATGCCTTAACCCAATTAAATATGTGTATATGTCAACCTAGCTAATCAACAACTAGACCCATTTAACTGGTTATGGCTTGTTTCTTTCTAAAAATATCTACTATTATATGTTTTTGTAAAATTTCTTGTGAACTCAACCCATTTTTCATGGTTTGCATTATTTTTTTGCAAGACCTTGAGGTAAGTCACTTAGCATGGGTTGAGTGAGTTTTATTTTATTATTATTTCAATTCTAGAATATGTATGTAGCTAAATCATATATGTAATAAGTACCTTGAAAAATATCTCTCTGAATATATAAATAGATACATGTTTAGAATGAAATATGTTTACAAGGGAATTTTTTTTTTTTTACCATATGTACCCCTTCTTGCCCTTGAAAAAAAATGTAGAGCTAGGGCACATAGATCACAAGGGCATGTACACGATAATGAAATGACAGAGAAAGGGCACAACACAACAATAAAATCGTAAAGCAAGGACATGAGATGACAATGAAATCACAAAGCAAGGGCATGACACAACAATGAAATCACAGAGTGAGGGAATAACAATGAAATGTAGAGATCACAAGGGAAAAACAACCAAATAAATTGATCACAAGGGCATGTCATGACAACATTCATACCTCTCCACCTCTTTCACATAAAACTCTCTCCAAAATCAAAACAAATGAAAAATGATTATCATGTTTCTTTTTTTTTGTTTTATGCTCATGAGGGCATTGCAATTACGATGCCAATGTCGGTATTGTGATATCGTAAGGGACAATTGCAAAAAAAACATAATAGGAGGAAAATTGTTAGCTATTGAAGGATTCACTCTCTATAGAGCCCTCTTGTTGAAGATTTCTCCATCCACATTCATCCAAGCCTCTTCCTATGCAAATATACATTCAAGATTGGTGTTAAAGATTGAATACCATTGATTTGAGACATCCTACATTCATTTGGAGCATCCATACTTGTGGATTCAAGGATTTGAATCCTCCACAATGATTTAAACATAAGAAAGATGAATAGTTCCATTTACTTTGTTTATTCTAGCAATTTCAATTATATTTCAAGGTTGATTCCAAACTGGGGTTTGACCAAGGAAAACCCCCCATCCAAATAACAAAACCATTTTTCTTGTAGGTACAGGTACAAGAAAATGAATTAAAGTGCATATTTAGATACCCTTTTCATTGAACTTGCAAGATCTGTGAACAAAAGATTTTGTCGGAGCAGTGCACGTCAAGGTCCACTTTTTGGGGCATAATTGTGCTTCACTATCTGGGTCAAGGTTGACCTATGCTTAGAAAAGAAAAATATTTCTGGTTTTTTTAGATCTCACAGTTTCAAATTAGGAATTCAAAAATTGATTATTTTTTAGATCGTTTGATAGAGTTTTTAGCTAATTATTTTTCGTAGATAAGTACCCTTTATTTCTTCATTTCAATATTAGTCATCTATATTTACATTCCATCCCCTTACAATTCAAATGTATGTGTAAAAATATGGGTTTAAGGTCTCTTTCATGTGCACTATTCTAAAACCCTATTCCTCTACCATATTTTACAAATAAATGTAGAATTGTGTGTAGGATGTCTCAAATCAATGGCATTAGATCTTCAACACCAATCTTAAATGGATCTTAGCATAGGAAGAGGCTTGAATGGAAATGGGTGAATCTTCAACAAGAGGGCTCCATAGAGCTTGAATCCTTCAATGGCTACTAATGGATCCTTGATGAATTGAATTCTTGAATGCTTGAATGCTCGATCATAAAAGTGGTTGTGCGAGATATGTTCTTGTCTTAGAGAAAATGAGAGAGGAAAGCTTCTTTATATAGAGATCTAGGGCACAAAATTCTAGAGAAGGATGAAATGGGAGCATTAAATCCTAATTAACCTTAATCCCTAGAAATGGAACTCGAAATAGCTCACCCAAAAGTAGGAAAACAACTATTTTTGAAACCCGACATCTAGAAATCATGGAACCTTGAAATTTGGACCTTGGGTTAGGGTCAAGGTTGATCTTGAACTAAAAGGTTGTCCTTGATCCTTAGGTCATCCTTGACCTAAAAGTCAAGAATCTCAGGATTTTAGTCTAGAAAGAAAGTGGAAAAGGGGAAAGAACAAGGGTAACCTATTTTGTTGTTTGACATTGGGTTTCCATGGTTGATAAATTTCTCACCTTGGAAGCTGAATTAGGTGTTATACCTCACAAGGGTTACTTTTTCTCTTCTTGCTTGATATTTCTTTGCATTTGTCACTTCCAAGGCCTCATAGGAGTTGTGGCTTTCTTGGAATGGATTGGATGTTGTCTATGGACATTGTCTTGATGTTGAAAAAGGCTTTATCCTTGTTCTTTTCTTTCTTTAACATGTCAAAATAGTATGTATTTTTTGCCATCTTAAGGAGGGGGTATATATACAATCTCCCTCATTCTATATCATGCATTTTTGTTTTAACCTTTTTTTTTGCAGCATGCTAAATCTCAGAAGGTAACACATATAATTTGCTAAATCTTGAAGAGACACACATTTTCAATTTTAAATATGCTAAATTCTTGGAAGGTAATACACATAAGTTGCTAAATCTTGAAGAGACTTGATGAAGACTTAAGTCCCTAGGGGCTTGAGGATCTCTTTGTCCCTTTGATTTTAATAAGATTATCTTTTCATTATGATCTCCTTTACCAAGAGTTTGCATTGAGTCCATACTCCTACTAAAGTGGGGGCTAAATGTATCATCTTAAAATGGAAGCACTTTCATATTAAGAGTTCTTAGCCCTCCTTAGACCTCCAAGTAAGTGGTTTGGGGTCATATCAAGCACCTTGAATGGGTCTTTGACTTGGATCTACCTTGAAATGTAATTGAAATTGCAATATGTATAAACAAAGTAAATGGAACTATTCACCTTGCTTATATTAAAATCCTTGTGGAGGATTTGAATCTTTGAATCCACAAGTAGGTATGCTCCAAATAAATGTAGAATTATGTGTAGGATGTCTCAAATCAATTGTCTTAGATCTTAAACACTAATTTTAAATGGATCTTGGATAAGGAAGAGGCTTGAATGGAAATGGATGAATCTTCAACAAGAGGGTTCCATAGAGCTTGAATCCTTCAATGACTACTAATGAATCTCCTTGATGAATTGAACGTTTGAACTCTTGAAGACTTGAATGATTGATTAATGCTTGAATAATTTCATCATTTTGTCTAACAAGGCATAAGGAGATGAGATGAAGTTATACTCTTTCATGATCAAGCATTCAATCTTTATCAAGTTCAAGCAAGCATCCATCATCAAGCATTCAATTCATTAAGGAAATCTATTAGTAGCCATTGAAGGATTCAAGCTCTATGGAGCCCTATTGTTGAAGATTCATCCATATTCATCCAGGCCTCTTCCAATGCAAAGATCTATTCAAGATTTTTGTTGAAGATCAAATGCCATTGATTTGAGACATCCTACACAAAATTCTACATTTATTTGGAGTATACCTACTTGTGGATTCAAGGATTCAAATCCTCCACAATGATTTCAACATAAGCAAGGTGAATAGTTCCATTTACTTTCTTTATACATATTGCAATTTCAATTACATTTCAGTGTTAATTCCAAACTGGGGTTTGACCAAGGCAAAACCTCCATCCAAACAAACAAAACCATTTTTCTTGTAGGTAAATGTGTGGAACAACAAATTAAAGTGCAGATTTGAATATCCATTTTGCCAAACTTGTGAGATTTGTGAACATAAATTTCATCAGAGTAGTACAGGTCAAGATCAACTTTTTGGGGCACAATTGTGCCTCAAGATAATATTGTGCCCCACTATCTGGGTCAAGTTTGACCTACCCTCAGAAAAGAGAAATATTTCTAGGTTTTGTAGAACTCGTAGTTTTGGTTCAAGTATGCTAAAATCAATGGTTTTTTAGACTGTTTAATAGGGTTTTCAACTAATTCTTTTTCAAAGATAAGTACCTTTTATTTCTTCATTTCAATATTAGTCTCCTATATTTACATCCTATATCATACGAATATATATGTATGTGTAAAATATGGGTTTAGGATCTTTTTCATATGCACTATTCTAAAAATCTATTCATCAACAAAAAGTGTATCCAAATATACACTTTAATTTGTTGTTCCACAGCTATATCTATAAGAAAAATGGTTTTTTTATTTGGATGAGGGGTTTGCCTTAGTCAAACCTTGGTTTGGAATCAACCTTAATAATGAAATTAAAATAAGGAATGCTAGCAAGTAGTAGAAGTAAATCTAACAACGAAGCTATGTTATTTATAGTGTTGCTCTTGTCTTTCTTATGTAATCATTTATGCTTTTATGATAGCTTTCCAAATATGATACTATTATGAGAAATATTTCTTAGCAAGGTTTCTTGTGCTAGTTTATTTGGGTTTGTTTAGTGCTAACCATTTCTTTTATGTTTTCACACCTTTGTGCATGTATGTTGAGTTAGAATCCTTAGTTTGGGGACTTGTGTCCTTGGATAAGTGTTATTTTATCTCATTGTGAATCGACTTGGATCTCTTCTTTCTTCTCCTTTACTAAGAGTTTGTATTGAGTTCATACTCTTGCTAAAGTGGGGGCTAAATGTATCATCTTAAAATGGAAGAACTTTTGTGTTAAGAGTGTTTAGCCCTTTGAGTAAGTGGTATGCAGTCATGTCAAGTGCCTTGAATGGGTTTTCTAATGGATTTGGCTATTTTCCCCTATTCTTATTTTCTCTTTCTATTTCTAGCCTATTTCTGACAAATTTCTTTGTAAAATTGAGGATTTTTACTTTCTAGGTCAAGGATGACCTTTTAGGTCAAGGTTGACCTTAACCTTGACCTAGGTCAATAATGACCTTGACCCAAAATTAGGGCAGGATCAACCTCATCCTTGAATCGAGGTCCATTTTTCAATTTCTAGAGGTCTTGGGATATTGGGCTTCAGAAAGTTTCATTTTCTAGCTTTCGGGTCAGCTGTTTTGGATTTCAAAATGGTAGACTCTTAAATCACATTTAATCTAGGTCCATTTCTAGGGAGCTCCCATGTTGGCCATCTCTAGGAATTGGTGCCCTAGATCTCTATATAAGGAAGCCTTCTTCCCTAATTTTGACATCCATGATTCATGAGCACATCTACTATCTATGAGAAAAGTTATTATCTACTTTTTATGAAGAGCATCTATGATACATTATCAAACATCCATTTTCAAGTGCGAAAGCATTCTATCATTCAAACATTCAAGTTTTCCATTGAAGATCAAGGATTGAAGCATTCAAGCTTTTGCAAGGATTTGGTTCAAGCAAATCATGGCTGAAGAAGACAAAAGACAAATTGCTACTAGATTTGAAGAAAGAGCATTTGATGTGCAAAAGCTTACAAATAATCAGTTTGACATGACAAACCATTTGTTAATTGAAAATAAGGAATTGAATAGAAGGGGCATGGAGATAGAAAATTTGAGATTACAAAGTGATCAACTAAGGAATGAGTTGAGATCTAAGAAAGAACTATATGAAATAATGAACAAACCAAGTGAATCTATCAAATAATTTGAAGAACTAATGAGATCACCAAGTTCATCTATTGATACTTCTACTCTAGGAAATGTCAAGCACTCTTCATCCACTGAGGAAGGACAATCAAAGAGTGGTGAACAAAGAAATGCAAAATAAATAAATAAACCTATTTGTCATCATTGTAGTAAACTTGAACATACTGTTGACATAAGCTAAAGCAAAAATGGTATGTAAAACTTTAAACCTAAGTTTATTGGTAATTGCTTAAATTGCAAGAAACAAGGACACTAAATACATGATTGCAGGTCAAAGAAAAGTGACACACCTACTACACCTAGATTTGGAGGACATTGTTATAACTTTCAAAAATATGATCATAGAGCTCATGAATGTAGATCCAAGGAAAAACCTAACTGTACATCTAAAAAGAAAACACATGCACCTAAGCAAGATAACTCTTACAATTGGTATTACAACACATGTTTTACTTATCATTATTTTGGAGAGTATGGGCACATTCCAAAGAATTGCATTAAGATACATTTCAAAGGTAAGAATTGCATTAAGATACATTTCAAAGGTAACTATAAGAAGCAGTTGAACAAAAACCTAGTTTGTTTTAGTTGTCTTAAGGTTGGACATGTTGGTAAGAACTGCAGTGTAATGCCCCACTCGAGAACCCAAAAGAAATAAACCTAATATGTTACAAAGTTTACTGAACTTTTAATTTTTAATTTTTAAAAAGTTTAAACAACATCAAAGAAATAATAATGAGGAAGCAATATTTACACATACATCAAATACACATAAGCAATTACAAATACATTTTCAATTCCTCAAGGGTTCCTTCGTGTTGAGTCACATTTAAGAAAGTTTTATTAATAAGTTTAAGTCTCAATTATAATGTCCATAATCATAAAATGAATAAAAACATACATAATCATATAAGAAAATGCATAAGTACAATTAATAATACGAAAGCACATCTAATGAATAACATCCATTGCACATATCACAGGGTATGTGAAAATAGATACAAGTACATCAATATACAATATAATATTTTGTAGGATCTCAAAACACATGATACATAGATACATAAAATAAATAGAAGTCTTCAAGGTAAGATGAAGAATGATAATGGTACCACTGTATCAATAAGCATCCAACAACTAACAATGTAAGGGGCCTCAAATGGTAAGAAGACACTACCTCCCAACCACAAGTCACCTAATTAGGCTCCCACTCCCACCATGTAGGAGAGATAATGGACACAGATAATCAAATCAGAAAACATCCTAGACAAGGAATTCTAATAGCCAAAACTGCCTCAAGGATAGACAAACTTCTAAAGAAGAAAGATAACTAAGTTGGAAGAACACTCATTCCAATACTAACATCTCATACCAAGTCAACATACAAATACCAAATATAAAACAACTAATGTCAAGTGTCACAAGCATAATAACCAACATATAACAACCGTCGTCAATAAAAGTAAACCACCAATCACTAACTCCAACAATAAAAACACCACCAATGAATAATTGATCATTCATTAATAAAAGTTAATTGTCAACAATAAATGACATCTAATCAAAGAGTAAAAAATCACAATAAACACATCATCGAAAGTAATATCCAAAAAGTACACCACTAGAGGCAAATATAAAAAAGCCATGAAGGAGACTCAAGCTACATACTATGGAGTGTCATCACATGAGCCAACTCTAAGGTTACCTTGGTAGTCTCTCAAGACCCCCACCTCCTAGTGACTCTATGCGAAACCAAAATACCCTCTCGTGAAGATGAGGAAACTAGTCATACCTCTCAAGGTATCATCTCCATCTCATCCTTAGTCTATACAAGCACTCAAGGCATGGATGAGAAAAAATCTCTAACTTATCTTTTTAATGTATCTCAAGGAAAGGGCTAGGCAAGACATTTTAATTACTATGTTATCACTTGTTGCACAACTTACAATGAGTTACCCTGGCAGCCACTTTGAGCCCCGACCTCCATTGCAAGCCACTCTCATAGACATGCACCTAGAATAACTTCCCAAAAATTATTAACCACAATAGTGTTCATACCACAAAAGTAATATTGATCAAATTTAGTTCCTTAATAGGCGACCCAAAAAATAACATTGGTTCTCAAAACCCAAGTTCTCATAAATGCTCAATAGCATAAAGCTCATAAAACATAAATCTCAATTCAAGTCATAAAGTTCGTCATGACATCCAACAAAAGAAATCTCAAAAAGGCCTCTAGTTCACATCCTAACTTGGCCAACTAAACAACCCACAAAGAAAAACTATCAAGAAAATAAACATCACAAGACTATAAATAGAATATTAGAAAACACATAGTTTTCAACAACATGATTTAATTTCACCAATTTCTCTTGTTTAATTTGGGTCATGAGGATGTGTTTAGAAATAAAGTAAGAATATACATGTTAATATAAATTGTTATGCTAATATACTTATTTAAAACAATAAGTATTTAAATATCCAATCTTTTTGTGCATATAAAATACCATGCAATATTATCATGTTACTAATTTAATAATGTTAAATCATAAATGATTTAATTAATAACATAAATTTATATTATTAAATTGAAATATTGATATCAATTTCAATTTCTAAAAATATTAATATGGCTTCTATTTAAGTCTAATATTAATATTTACTTTTCCTATAATTCATAATTCAACTAGAGATAAAATTATAAATTGAATTGAATTATTTATAATTTCTTTCATAAAGTCAAATAAACTAAATGATTACAAAGTGAACTCCACCATAATTTTTCTTAAAATATAATAAAATTCTAAATATTTATTTATTAACCTCTCTCTTACATTAATAATTATAAAATTATTTATATGCAACTATGAGTTTAACTAAGCTTAAAGAATCACTAATACTAACATTCACTTTAACTAAAGGAATAATATTTATTTAATTTTAGAAATTAATAAATAAATCTAAAAATTAAATTATATAAAATAATAATACACATGCAATTAGTATTTTTGCATGTCTTTGATCTCTCAAATCATGCAACCATACTATACTTAGTTTTCTAGTTTTAGCATATTTGTTTTCACATGCATGTAACCCAACTATACTTAGCTTTCTATTTTTAGCATTTTTTTTTACATGCATGTAACCATACTATACTTAGCTTTCTATTTTTAGCATATTTCTTTTCATATGCATGTAACCATACTATACTAAATTTCTATTTTTACTATATTTCTTTTCACATGCATGTAACCATTCTATACTTAGTTTCTATTTTTAGTATATTTCTTTTCACACGCATGTATACCTTTAGTTACAATGTTCTTTCCTCTCAATTAATCTTTTTCTTTCCAAATAAATATTGCAATTAAATTATTTTAGATGTAAGAAGAATATTCATCTATATTTAGAAAATTCATGATAATCACATAGTTCTAATGACAAATTTAAAGTTGAAACTCTAATTGTTCAATTTATTATTTTCTTCCAAATTTCCATAATTAAATATTCCCTATATTATCTAAAGGGGTTTAAAAGAATACAGTCATAATAACTTTCTATAGTTTTTTCGCAATCGAGATATCTTGATTAATAAGTTTTCCTTTTCAAAATCTACAACATAATTCTTCATCCAAAATTCATACAATAAATTAATAAGCATAGTACAAGCACCCATGAAGACATGAAGTAGATAGATCTTCCAATAACATTCTACAGTGAGCTTTCAAACCCTACCTCAAAACTATAGCCAAAATTTGAGACAATATGTGAATGCATGCAAATCCAAACCCTCTAAAACTTTGAATAATTCTTTTGATCCAATTCTGATATTTTTCTTCCAAAACCTGTGTGTAGAAATGAGCTCAAAACTCCTAATAAAGAGTTTAACTCTACCTAGGGTTAATTGTAATAGATTTCCACAATCCATGCTATTCTGATTTATGCCTTTGGTGAGATTGTGTGTCAGTTTATGAGCATCAACATTTCAAATCATACTCAATGATCCATCATCAAGATGAGAGAGCTAAGAAAAAACAAATAGGTTGCAAATCCAAACTCAATAAAAAGAAAAGGAGAGGGGACCAAGGAGGACAACACGTAAGCCAAGGTGACAAAAGATTAAAAAAGAAGAAAGAGAGCAAAGAGGCCAAAAAAAAGAGACAAGAGAAGAAATCACCAGAAAAGAAATCATAACACCTTAAAAGAACTAAATAGATGGGAATTCCAAAAAAGACAAGCTGCAAGTAAATAAGATAAATAGAATATATATAAACACGAAGAAGACTAAGAAAAATGGAGGAATGTGAACTTGTGTATGTATGCATATATGTATCTATATATACATACATCCCTATATAAAAATAAAAATATACTAACTAAAACAAACAAATAAAATAAAAATAAAAATATAAAATAAGTAAATAAATAAATAATAAGGATAAGAATAATAAAAAATAAATATTGATAATAACAATAATATATGAGAGTAAGTATATATATAAGTATGTAAAGTATGTAAGTGTATATGTATATATATACTTGCACATGCACATGAATATATATATATATATATATATATATATATATATATATATATATATATATATATATATATATATAAGTGAAAAAATCTAAATGTAGGTATATATGTATCAATATATACATATGTACCTATATAAATATAAATAACCCACTACCAAATGCAAAAATAAAGAAATAAAAATAAATAAAAATAAATAAAAATAAATAATAATAATATAACAATAATACACAAATATTGAGTAATAACAATGATAGTGAAAAAAAAGAATAATAATGATAATAAAGAAATAAAATAAATTAAGGAAAAACAAAGACAAAAATAAAAGAAAGAAAGAAATTAAAGACAAGATTAACTAAATTAAATATAATAAAAATAAGATATATATGAATATATGTATATGTGTGTGTGTGTGTGTGTGTGTGTGTGTGTGTGTGTGTGTGTGTGTGTGTGTGTGTGTGTGTGTGTTATGTAAATACACACACACACACACACACACACACACACACACACACACACACACACACACACACACACACACACACACACACAAAATAACAATACCTCAAAATAAAAACAAAACCATCCCTGAAGAAGCAGGTCAAGGTTGAGAAGGGGTAAAGGGAGGGGAGGGAGATAGAAAGGGGGGGAATGTTCAGGGGAAAGAAACAAGAGGGCACAGATGAGGGAAGAAAGAGGTAGAAAGACAAGAGAAGAGCCAAGCGGGGCAGAGGGCTACATAGGTCAACTAGGCAGATGATGGGGTCTCTTGATGGAGGATTAAAGTGGATGCCAAGCTAGGCTGAGGGTCCATCCTTCATCCCGATTGAGATTGGTTGGGTGATTAAATATTTCAATCACCTCCTTCATCTTCCTCTTGTAATAATTGTCCTCTTTAATAAGGATTTGAGTGCTTTCCAAAAAAATATGATGTTTGGTTGAAGATGAGTGCTTGGCTAAGGAGGAATTAATCATCCTATCATGCTTGATATCAACACTATGCTTCTTGATTCTTGTGCTAAAAGAACTTCCTATTTCACCAAGATAAGGTGTACCACAAGAACACAACACTTTGTAGACTCCAGATTCTGAGAAGGTGTCTCTAGAGTCCTTAAGCAGGGGCGGGTGCTTTCTAATGGTGGAAAGGGGTTTGAAGGCACAAAAAATTCCTTTTTTAATTAGAATTTTGGATATTTTCTAGGAGATGCCTTCAATAAAATGGAGGACAATGGAGGGGGTCACCCTTCCTTGAGAAGGGATGGGTCTCACAACAGAGTGAAAAGTTCTCGCTTGTCGAAAGGCTTTGGATATATGTTTATTAGAATACCCATTGAATCTGAAGACTTGATGAAGGTGAGATAACTCTTGGTTAATTTTTTCATCATCATAGATGCAAAGGGCCCTAAGGGAGAGGGTTTTTAATACTCCTACTTTTTGGTGAGGGTGATGATGGGATGACAAATGAAGATACAGATCTGTGTGGGTGGCTTTACATAATACCTGATGACCTAGGGAGCCATTAGGTTTCCTGGTTAGCCCCATCAACCTATTCATATATAATACCTTGGAAGGAAAAGAAGGTTGATCTTAGGCACAACTCCACTAAAGTGGCGACCTCTTCATTAACCTTGCATTTGACAATTTCAATAGAGTCAAGAATGGGAACCTTACTGAAGAGGGAGACCACATCAAAGCTAACTAATATGTCATCTTTTTCCACTTTGCAATCTTTGATGAACTCAACAAAATGGTTGGAATCTTTGATGAAAGAGTCACTTGTACCCACTAGAGGAGAGATCAACTTAGCTAGGTAAGAAGCTAAAGCATAGGTGGGAGAACCAATCGTATCAATAATGGGCCTCAGAGAGATGTTGGCTTTATGAATCTTAGGGACCCCATAGATGCAGGGAGTAATTTCCTTGGATGGAATGAGATGTCTCTTGGTGGAAACATTTAAAGTGGATTCAACAATAGTCACTTTGACTTTTTTGAGGATCTTGGAACAAGGGTTGTGAGCTACAATTTTATAGCTACTACGGTCAGAAAGAGGAGCTGCATCTTGGAGATGTAGTCTTGCTTATTCATAATAACAATGGCGTTGCCTTTATCAGCTCTAGAAATAATAATGTCATTATTATACAAAAGATTTTTGAAGGCAATAAACTCTACTTTTGGTATGTTGCTCTTCGGAGGCTTGAGACATCTAAGGGTGACAACATAATCTTGCCTCACTTCATCATGAACCTCAAGAGGGAGAACATGAATGAAATTCTCAATTTTGGTGAGGAGGTTGACAAAAGGAATATGGTGGGGACTGGGTGAAAAGTTGAGACCATGCTTGAGGAAATGGAAACACAAAGGATCTAAGACTGCATGCAAGAGGTTGACCACTAGATTAGATTCCTAATCATTAATGAAAAGATGCTTGGTTGAGGGAACTTGGTTAGGCATGAAAGGAGGAGAAGGGGGGAGGCTAAGGAAGAAAGGGGAGGGATGAAAAAATGTGGACAGGAGAGCTCAAACACGAAACATGCACAGGAGGGGCTTGAGGTTTGACGCATTCAGAGGAAGAAGGAAAACAATCAATGTGATGAGAAGCTTGCAGAAGAAAATTTGAGTTAGGTGACTCTGATTTTTGAACATGCAAAGGACTCTCATCAAAATAAAATTTTATTATTTAATCCTTTCATGCACACTTAAAGAACTTTTTAATTAAAATATTCTTTTATATTTTATTTTCCTCCTGTTTATTAATTAGTCCAAGCACTAATTAAAGCATTATTTATTATTTAAATTAATAATAATAGTCAAAGCTCATTGTTTAAATGCACCTCTAATTTAACTATTATTACATAAATAATTATAACAAAGCAATATTAAATCTTTAATATTTTAATTCTCTTTTTGTCCAACTTCTCAAATTAGACTTTTAAATTAAATCTTTTAAACTGAAGTACATATTTAATTAATTAATAATTAATTAAACATCATCATATTCTAATTTCTCTTTAACCAATTTTATAAATTTAGATTTTTAAATTAGAGAACATATTTAATTAGCTTTTAATTAATTAAATATTTGCATGCTTTAATATTTTCCTATTAATCAAATAATATTTAATTATACGATTAATCCAAATATTATAATTAAATCATTTAGCAAATAAATCACATAGAAAAATCCACATAAAAGCAACATTACCAAAATAAATCAAAACTCAAAATCAAACAACATAGACAAAGATAAACTCATGGGTTTACAAAGGGTGGAAAGGAAGTTACGGGTCCTCCTTGTAAGATAAGTATTTAGGCTATGGCTGGGATTGGACTTGAACATTATCTCCCCATTCTTACCATTGAGTTATTGTGATAGGGCACACTCATCTTGGCAATTCAGGAAAGTTGATGCTCAGTACCTACATTCTGCATAGAAGATGAGCATGTACATGTATATAAATACATCTAAACTAAAAAATAAATGGCAGGGAGTGATACATCATGTAGATCCCAACTAGCAGGTGATTATGACTCCCTCCCTTAACCATTTCAGACATGTTAGACAGAAAAGTAAAACAAACATGCACACCATACATATGCAAGTATGGGGTAAGTATTATAATAAATCTTGGTTATAAATAATCACATATTCAAACATGAAAACTCATCATTTGACATCATCTCGAAAGCAACCACATTTACAACTAAGAAACATTAAAGCATTATTAAAGCACTAGTAATCATAATCAAAAATCAACATATGAAATATAATAAACTAAGTAATTCTTTGTTGCTATACATGTAATCCAAGTCATGAAATAATGTCATAATCATAAATCCAATCTCCTTGAAACTAACAGATGCATGAAATAGGCATAAATGAGTTTGGTACATATAATAGAAAAGCAAACTATGGGTGGGCATTACATGCATGACTGGGCACCAATACCAAATAGTGAAAGCAATAAAGAAAAAAAAAAGTTGAGATGAAAAAAATATGAAAATAGGTAGTAGAAGCTAGAAGCAGTGGAGAAAGAAAAAATGAGATCACCATATCCAATGGATGTGTGATCACACCACATCCAACTATGCAAAGAGTTATGTGAGGGGATCTATACTTAATGTAATGTCATACATTAGTTCCTAATGAATAAAGTGGTTATAAGTCCATATCAACACGAGTCAAGATGCACTAGGACAAATCTAAAAGAAGTATTAGACAATGGAGTGATGTGATAGCCAATCTTGCTCCATCCCCAAGCTTTCCTAGGGTCTCCTTAGGTCTTTCAATTGACCAAATTAGGGTTTCTATTTACTCTATACTCCTTAGGACTCTATTCAATATATCCTAACCATTCAATTGGCACACACCAATAAGGTAAAACAACTTGCTTATCGATCCCCATCAACACATATAACCCCAAATGCTCATTTGACATTTAAATGGATGGATGGTTACCTTGGAATGCCTATGGACTCCCTTCAAGCTTCCAAACCAAAAACAACACTGAAACCCTAATCCAATTCCAAACCACAAGTGAAAATGCATTCAAATGCTTGAAAAAAAGGCTACTAGAGTTAGCCCTCCAAATGCACTAAAACCAAAATATCTTGTAAAAATCCTTATTAAAGGGTAAAAAAACCACCATTTTAGATAACCTTTTTAGAGACCTTAGGGCTCATTTGGTTACTAAAATAGGAATAGTAATTTTTGGAATACATTTTCTATTCTTTGTTTGGTTCATCCAATGGAATAGGGAATATGAATACATATTCTCATTTTATCTCTAAAATGAGCTTATACCCATTTCAAAAAATAGTTGTTATTGGAATAGCCATTCCTATTTCCAATATTGTATCCCTATTCTCCATTCCTATGCCTACAACCAAATGAACCCTTAAGGATTTTGGAGGTCTAGGGTTTCCAAATTGTTTATACTGAATGGGCACAATTTCAACATAAAATTGACAATTTTAAGGGTTTGTATGTTGTCTAATAGAAAAAATTGATTTTCACACCTTAGGGAATCAACCAAAACTCCTCATTTGGATGGGGGTTACATCACTGCTTCCTTCAACACATTCCATGCTTAGGTTGAAGCATCCATACATTCAACCACACCTATCTGCTCTACAACAACCTGTGATTCTGAACCAAGTTGCTATGACTTTGCTAGGGCATCACAAAAATAACACATCCTTAGCTTTCTAGGGCCCCATCTCTATTTTATAGAATTTACATGGAGTCATGTTCCAAATCCCCAGAGACTGTACTATACCTAAGGTGGGAATGGCCCTATGACCCCATTTGTGCAAATAGTCTGTCTCAGGACAATAGATTGGTGATAATCAAAATATTTAATGTAAGCACACAAAACCTTACAAAATACCAAACTAACTATGTAAAAAATCTCAAAACAACCTAAGCTAACAATTCCAACACAAAAATTTCAAGATCTAATCTTTCAAGATCTAATCCAGCTACATGCCAAGAAGCTTCAAAAATACAAAACTATTGTTCATATCTTGCTACTCAGGCCATGCAATTTCAAACTTCACTTCTCCAACCCCTTGAACAGGTTGAAAATGACCTCATATAGGCTAGCAACACATACTTCTAACTATTTCCAATAGTTAAAACAAATTCTTGACAAAGTTACTTGAAATGCAAAAAAAGTTATCAAAATGTTGTCAATGACAACATTAACAACTTTGCGCATCTGACCCTCAAATTTTTTCTCAATGATGTCAAACCATGCCAAAGGCCTTAAATGGTTAAAAAACACCTAATAAGGTCCTTCACATGCTTATTTGAGCTTTTTAGCCTCCAAAACCCAAAAATGCTCTATATAGCATATTGAGCAACATTTAGCAACTAAGAGCAATCTAGCCTTAACAACTTCACTTAAGGATTAGATTGGCTCTATTATTCACCTAGTGGTGTGGCTAGCACCACTAAAAGGAAAAAAATCAAAGGGAACCCTAGGTCTTCCTTAGCCCACCTACATGCCCCTACACCATAAAGTATGTTTTACTATCAAGTGTCGATCATCAATAATACACTCTATATTGATTAGGCATTGCAACATAGAGTGAGAGATTAAATTGACTGAGATGATGTATTGGCTGAGAGAATTGGTATTGATTGACCAAGGTGATAGTGACCAAGTATTTGAATGAAAAGAGGCATGAAAGGTTGCAACAACTATTGTGTCCCTACCTGAGTACAAACACATTTATTGTAGACCTAAATGGTATATATCAATTATTTGACATTCATTTTCATTTTACTAAGCAATTTTGAAAGCTCAAGTGATTCAATGGTGACTTAAGCGATATAGAAAGAAAATCATAGTATATCATTGACAAATTGACGATCATAGTAAGTTAAGTTTTCAGTGATGAGTAAGTTATTTCTTGAAAGTTATTTGAAGGAATTTGTTTGAAACCTAGTTCACAGATGTCATCATCTGTGTCTATATTTGCAAAGGAAATGTTGAAGGAGAGCAATGCATAGATTCTAAGGAATGACCAGTGTCCCTCATCAAATTTCAAAGAATATCTAAATATTGCATTGAATGGTGATGAATTTGGTGCTCCTTCTTCAATTCCACCAAGGTTATTGATGGTTCATGATGTAAAATAGTGTTATATGTGTAAAGTTGGAGAGATTGGAGACTATGAACTTTGTGCAACATATGACAAATTGTGTGATAATGGAGTACTAAGGGATGAGCACAAGATTGTTGCCAAGAAAGGGCTAACTCATACACTATCTTTTTTGAAGGTTTTCAAAGTTGAATGGATAAATATTGTGTTGATTCATGTACATGACATGAAGACATGGTTAGAAGGAGGACCAATTAAGATTAACAAGGTTATCATACACTAAGTTACTAGTTATCCTCCTCTAGATAGACCTAAGTCAATAAGAAGTGTTGAAAGGAATATTGTCGAGAAAAACATGAAAGTGAAATGGAACAATCATGGCATGTCAATCGATGGGATCAATCACCCTCTCATTGAGTTTGCAATACGTATGATTGTAAACAAGTTTTATCAGTTGAGATGATTGAATAACATACCTTGCATTGTAGTGGACCTAAGATACAAAATTGTGAAGAAAGATCATAGTTATGATCTAGCTAAGCTACAAGTGCAACAATTATTTAAAAATATTGGAGTGATAAGGAAAGCCAAGAATACATCATGTAAGTTTGGTTCCCTACTTATATGTATATATTTTTATGTACAAAATTCATTACCTACAGTAAAAATAATTTCATGGGATATAAGCAAAAAAACTATTGAGCATATAAGTGACTTGATAAGTAAATAAGGATAAAATTTTGAGGCAATTGTGGATAACTATTTTGAAAAATTAAAGAATAAGATGAAGAAACAAATGATGATACCTAAGTTAATTGTGGATAATTATTTTGATGATATATGCTTTATGTTAGATACATATTTTATATATGTGTAGGCAGTACTACCAAGGGTTGCATGGCTAAGGCCGATGCAATATGAAGTTAATATTGATGAAGTGACAACAAGAGTAATTTCAATGCTATTTGAAGAAATTGATGTGAATTTCAAGCCGTTGGATACATATGACACTGCCAAGAGTAGAATGACTTTAGAAACAAAAGAACCCAAGATAGATAAGAAAAGGAAGAAGAATCTTGAGGGAAAACTTGGAAAATGTCAACTTCATATTACTGAAAGAAAAGGTGAGGATGAGGAATTCAAAGGAGCCCAAGATGATTCCTTTAAGGGAAAATAACTTGTTGTTTTTGAGCCCAGGGCAACAAAGTAGAAGAAATTAGTGATTGTTGATCCAAAATTTAAAGAGGATCTTAAGAAGGTTGTGAAGAAAGTTGTCACAACACCTAAACTAGAGCGTAAAAGAAGAGTAGTTACAAGATCAAAGGAAGCTTAGTCCTTATCTATAAAGGATAAATAGAGTCTATCAAAGAGGAAGCTGACCATAACACCAAAGAAAAATCTAACTAAGAGGTCAAGGATAAAATTGGTCATGATACCTATATAGGAGGAAGATGATGAATAAACATAGTTTGATGATCCGAGCAAGCTTTATATCATACTGTGAGCACCTCCAACAACTATTGACTAAGTATGTGATACAATGAAAGAATAAACCAATATAGAATCATTAAAGACAATAAATTTTGATTCTTCAAATAAATTAGACCAAGAGAAGATTAAAAAATCTATGATTGAGATGATGATACAATTCAAATATATGCCTATAGAGTTAGGTCATGGAATTCCTGATAATTTGTATGATAAAGTTGATGCTAATTGGAAGTAAACATTATCCATTGAAAGATAGATAAGGGAGACCATGTTAGCACAAACAAATGCTAGATTTAGGAAAGACACATATGTCCATAGCCTTGAAAGATTTTGTGAAGAGATTTATGCCTAAGGAGAGGGTTTATAAAATTTTGACAACTAAAGCTCATGAAGTTGAGAAAGAAAGCATCCTAATATGGAACGAAGCATTTGGGTTGCTTATTCCATTAGCTGATAAAGAAGATGAAGAAGAAGAGAAAGGTGAAGAAGAGAATGATACAGAAGAAGTTACAAAACCTGCAGAGGAACTCAAAAAATTGGTAGAAGGGTGGGAACAAAAAGATGTTGCCACAATTAAGGACTTTCCTTATTCATCCCCAGAGAATAAAAATGTACTGACTGAGGAAGATCTAATTTTTTTAATACCAAATGCCTCAAATCTCTCCGTACCATGCACCAATCTAGTGTTACTACAAGTACATGATTATCCAAGGATTGAGAGTGCAAGTACTGAAGGTTTAAACATTACATCAATTACAATGGTTTGTGACATGAGGGTTGAGTAGTAGGGAAAGGCAATAATTGTGTTTCCATAATTCACCCATCTCACAGATGTCAAACTAGATAAGAACAAGGTAGAAGCAGAGATAGTAATGGTAGAGATAGGGAAACCCAAAGAATAGGAGGCTATCCAATCTTTGATACAACTATTGAGTGCCATACCTACAAAGACCTTAAATGTTACACTTGTCTAACAATTTAAATCAACTCAACAAGAGAAGTCACCTAGATTGAGTGAAAATGGAAAATAACTACAGATATTAATACCTAGTGATAGTACCCCTTGATCTTAGATAAAAGTACATACATATGATACAATAGAGGAAATAGGAAGTTTAGATGAAGTCATCACATTACTATGTATGACTTGAACAACATGACATTGGAATAGATGGAAGAATTGCAAACCTTGCTACGTTGCAAGACAAAGAAAGAACAATTGAGGAGGAACACAAAAAGAAATAGGTATTGCATAATATCAAAGATATTTTTATTGATGCATATGAGATTTTTGATGTTAATATGCAACATCCAATTTTAGATCAATTAGTGTATATAGTTGACAAGGTTTATATTGAGGATATAGAGACCATCAATAAATTGATGAAATGGTTTGAGAAGAAGTTTCAGCACAAAGATTTGTAGAAAGTTTCAATAGAACTTTCCATTAGGTAGGTTGAACTTTCTAACCTTACCACTTAGTTGGAAGGAATTTTGAAAGTAATTCATTATTTGTACATGAAAATTTGTGATGTTGAGTTCTTCACATTAGAGAATAAGTGATCTATTGATATGATCT
This sequence comes from Cupressus sempervirens, assembly GCA_028749045.1. Classification (NCBI taxonomy): domain Eukaryota; kingdom Viridiplantae; phylum Streptophyta; class Pinopsida; order Cupressales; family Cupressaceae; genus Cupressus; species Cupressus sempervirens. The sequence continues at coordinate 118,726,708 of CM053788.1, forward strand.
AGGAAGATATGAAGGCATGTACACATACATTGAGTAAGAATGCAAGTTCAAGCTCACCTTCATATAATAAGTTGGCATTTGATCAATAGAGGTTAGTTGAGTTAATAGCTAGAGACATTGGAATATAGAACAAATTGATTTCAATTCAAATCATGCTACTACCACATTTGGAGATAATTTTGAGGGAATCATCTATAGCTCAAAATTTAACAAAGAAAGATACACATCTTTTAATTGCAGAGAGATTAATTAATCTAGCTTTTTAGCTAGAGATACATATTCAAGTCATGGAATCAACAAGAGATAGATGGACTAAAGGACATGGAAAATTTTTGGCATGTCATCAAACATTTTTGGATAAATACAAGTTAACTCCAGAAAATCCCATGCCATAAGTGACAAAATCAAGGGGAAAATATATTCATGACATACATTACAAAGGGGGAAATATTAGTAAAAGGGGAAACATGAGAAGAGGACACAAAGGGAGATGATAGAAATTAGATGAATCAACATCCAAATTTATAGACATGTATATACTATATAGTAGAGATAAAGTTTTGAAGACTGAGTTATAGTCTCAAGGGGAGCATTGACTCATGGCAAAATGTTTTTGCCACTAATGCCAAAGATGGAGATTGTTGGTCTCTAAGCCTATGTTTCTATAGTAGGAGCACCTATACCTCCACTCTCTAGGGAATCTACTACAACAAAATATTTAGTAGATTCACTCAAGGGAATTCATACCTAAGAGTCTTATGTAACTTTTAGAAGTAGTTTTTCATTTGAAATAATCCTACTTGCAAGGCCTGGTCACCATTGGTGTTATATAAACCATTGGTTCTTGACTATGGCTATGGGGCACATCTAAATCCAAGGATAGGTTAGATGTTTTATTAGGCTTCTAAATTTTTTTTTAAGTCCCTAGGATACTAGAGGAAGGTCCTAGTGTGGTTAAAGAGCACATTTTGTATAAATTGCAAAAAGTTGCACTTTATAACAAAAGTTGCTTAGCAACTTTTGCATAATAGCCTCCCAATGGTCACAACTTTTAAAAACTTGGTTTGATTATTTGTTAAAGGTGTTCATATATCCCTTTTAGGCTAGTGGAAGGCATATAATGTAATTTTTCAATTGACATCAATAAAAACTTCCTATTTTCCTTGTAATTGGGCTGCAACACGTGTGCGTATGGACTAGTATGGATTGGCAGAAGAAAATGAATGAATAGATCACTATGTAAGATGATCTAAGAAAATAATTCAATTAGTTTGAAGTGCTGAAGTGGTTTGAGTCAAAAGATATTCAAACATTTCTCTTGAGTGCACCAAAACCCTCATCTCATTGGTAGTTTTTGGAAAAAATGCCCTAACTTGCTTTTCCACTATGGGAATTTCATGCCACTCAAGAAAATGAAAGTTATGTGGGTGAAATATAAGATTATAGAAGGATGGGAGATGGGTATTAAGTTTCCTATTTTTCCAACCCAACCCTATTCCAAACATCTCTATGTGTTTGGTTCAGAACAACAACGATTGAAGTGTCAGAGGCACTTTGAGGTTGGATAAATCATGTCTAATAGTGGATTTTGACATCATATAGATCCCTCCAAGTATCTCAACTAGTGGCTAAGCCTAAACAATAGACTAGTGTGGACTTTCTTCACAAACCAAGCCAATTAGGCCTAATTAGGACTATCACTACATTTAGGGTTTGGTAATCATCTTGTTGATTGGGAGGCTAAAATTTTGAATTTCAAAAAAAATTCCAAAAGGGTGTTTAAATATCCATTTTTTGCCAGATCCTTTGGAGAAGTTTCAACCAAAGTCTCGATTTCCTCATTTGTAGGGCTAATAGGGCTACTAGGCCTAAAATCTAGAATTTTTGTTTGGGGCTCTTGGGCATATGATAGGCTATTGGAATCCATCACTTTGATACCAGAAGATGTTTTGGAACCTTTCATTCCCCTTTTAACATCAATGTTCCCATTTCAAGAAAATTCCAAGTATTTGGTTGGGTTTTGCTAAGAGATCTAGTAGTACTCTTTGGAGTGCCTAGGTTGATGTTTTTTTGCAAGATTGTATAAAGGTATAGAGACCTCTCTCAAGCCCATTTTGGGGTATAGAAGAAGTTATAAGGCCACACCACATCAAATTTTCCTAATCAAGGGAGAGCTCTACATCAGGTGGTACTAGAGCAACTTAAGATGCCTTAAGGTAAAGCCATACTAACACCATGGATGGAGAAGATGATGAAGGGTTTTCTACAAGGATGACCAATACAAAGATACTGAAATACCTTAGAAAGAAAGAACGGGGGAAAGATGAAAAAAGGAACAAGGGAATGTAGTTGATGAGGCAAGAGATGGAAATGATTAAGGAAGAAATTCATAACAAAAGTAGTGAAAACTATGAAGAAGTTAGACAAGGGAGTGATGAAGAACCCTTGAGAAGGAGGAAGAAGAATGACCTGTTTATTAGAGGTTTCTTCTGAAGACTCTAAAATCTACGGAGGAGAACCATGGATGCTAAGCTTGATTTTCCTACATACAATGGGAAGATGGACCTAGATGTTGTAATGGATTGGGTAGATGCCTTAGCCAATTTTGTTGATTTTGAAGATATCCCTAAGAACCAAAGGGTGAAGATTACGAAGTCCATGCTCAAAGGCTTTACACTCACATGGTGTAACTTCACTCAAGATGACAGGGTGAAGAACAAAAAGAATCCAGTCACATGGAAAAAGATGGTGGCCCTACTCAAGTAAAATTCCGCCCCTAAAAATTATGAAGTCTAACTACATAATAAAAGGATGAGTTTGAGACAAAAAGAGATGGATATCTCTACCTGCACTGAAGAATTTCACAAATTGGTGATGAAATCTAAGCTTGTTTAACCTAAAAGTGTGAAACTTGCTAGATATATGAAAGGACTAAGGATTTCCATTCAAGATGAACTCAGTCTGACCAACCCTACCATAGTAAACTAGTGCTACCAATTGGTACTCAAGGTTGAAGAAAAGTTGGAGAGAAGGAATGAAAAAAGTGGTAGAAATAAAGGGAAGAATGACAAAGGAAAAGGAAACTATGGAGGAAGAGGAACACAAAAAAATAGACCATAAGGAGATTCCAATAAGGATAAAACTTGAGAAAGTAGTTCAAGAGGTGGATACAGAGAAGGGGAGGCAATGACAAAGGAAGAAATGGTGGAAGAAAAAATGAGCATATCAAATGCTATAATTGCAATTAGATAGGTCACTATACTAACAAGTGTCCTAAGAAGAAGAATAACCAAGGAGAGAGAAGAGAAAATCTTGTGCAAGAAGATGATGATGAAAATGCAAGGGACTATATTGGTAAAGAAGGGGTTAGTCTCATGATGAAACTAACCTTGATCCAAGAACCTATACTAGTGGAGCCTCCCCAATGAAAGACTCTCTTAAGGACCAAATGCAAAATTCATGGAAAGGTATGCAAAGTAGTCATTGATTTTGGTTCTATTGAAAATCTTGTATCTAAAGAAATGGTAGATAAACTAAATTTGGAGAAAATACCCCACCCAAATCCTTCCCATGTATCTTGGTTGACAAAAGGACAAAAAAACCTTATAAATGAATAGGCTTGGGTAGATTTAACAATCAAAGAATACAAGGATAAAGTCCTTTGTGATGTTGTAGACATGGATGTCTATCACATTTTTCTAGGGAATCCATGGAAGTATGACCTAAAAGCCAAACATGATGGTGTAAAAAACAAGTATCAAATCAATCAAGGTGGCCATAAGTATAACCTAACCCCTCTTCTTGAGCATCAACAAGATAAGTCTAAGAAATAATTAGTCATAATGGAAGGAGAACAAGAAATAATAAACACCATCCAAGATTCTGAGATAGGGTATGCCCTAGTCCTCAAATCAAAGATGAAAGTAGTCTTCAAAGAAGTACCCAAGGAAGCAGATGGTTTGTTGCAAAAGTATAAGGGAATACTTGCAAGAAACATAATAGATGAACTCCCACCATTAAGGGACATCTCACACTAGATAGATTTCATACCAGGTGCTTCTCTACCCAACAAAGCTTCTTACAAACTCACTCCTAATCAAAATGCAGAGGTGTCTAGACAAATCAGTGATTTGTTAGAAAAAGGACTCATACAAAAGACTCTAAGACCTTGTGCAGTCCCTAGTAGTGCTTTAGCCCCTAAAAAGGATGGAAATTGGAGACTATGCACAAAATCTAGGGCAATTTAAAAAAAAACAATAAAGTATAGGTTCCCTATACCCATAATAGAATATCTATTTGACCAACTTGGAGGAGCATGCTATTTTTCAAAGATAAGACCTTGAATCAAGCTATCGTCAGATATGAATAAGGTATGGAGATGAGTGGAAAACAAAATTTAAAACCACTAAATAAATGTATGAATGGATTGTAATGCCATTTGGTCTTAGCAATGCCTTAAGCACCTTCACAAGGCTAATGAATGAAGTGCTTAATGACTTCATAGGAAAGTTTGTAGTGGTCTACTTATATGATATATTGATCTTCAACAACACCAAGGAAGAACATATGAAACACTTGGAACAAGTCCTCCAAAGGCTACATGAGAAGACAATAGCAATAAATCTAGAAAAATGTGAATTTATGCAAACAAAATTGACATTTTTGGGTTTTGTCATCTCAAAGGGCACTTTGAAAATGGATCCTAAAAAGGTAGAGGCTATCATCAATTGGACAACACCTAAGACCTCAGGGGAAGTCTAGAGCTTCCGTGGATTGGTAGCATTTTATAGAAACTTCATTAAAAAAATTAGTCACATTTGTGCACCTTTACTTGATACCATCAAAGGTGGTAAGAAAACAAAATTTCATTTGACTACACAAGTAGATGAAGATTTTGAATATTTTAAGGGAAGAGTAGCACAATACCCCATCTTGGTACTACCTACCTTCAAAATGTTGTTCACTATGGAGATTGATGCTAACAACCTAGCCATAGGTGTAGTCCCTAGCTAGGAGGGAAGACTAGTGGCCTTCTTCTCTAAAAAACTCAATGTCGCCAAGAAGAATTAGACTACCTATGATCTAGAACTATATGCTATGGTTTAGGCCCTCAAGAGCTGGAGGCACTACTTGCTTCCTAAAGATTTCATTGTCTATACAAACAATCATGCACTAAGTTTCCTTAACACCCAAGACAAGTTAAGTTGCAAGCATATGAAATGGGTTGAACAACTCAAAGCCTTCACATTCTCTATAAAGCACAAGAAAGGTACTAAAAATAAGGTAGCAGATGCCCTTAGTAGGAGAATCACTTTGGTTGAAGAAGTGCAAGTAAAAATCATGAGAATTGATGCCCTCAAACACTTATACAAAGATGATCCAGATTTTGGTGACATCCATAAGATTTTCTCTACTTTATTTTATAACTATAACAATACATATTCTTAATATTTTTTTGCAGAATGGCCTTTTGTTCAAAGGTGGTCAACTTTGCATTCAAAAATTCCCCATGAGGGACAATATGATCAAAGAAAAGCATTGTGGCACATTAGGAGGTCACTTTGGGATTGATAAGACACTAGAACTGTTAAGAAGAAACTACCATTGGCCTAAACTACCCATTGATGTCAAAAAATTTGTGGAGACATGCACTATTTTCCAAAGAGCCAAAGGAATTGGAATAAATCAAGGTCTTTATCAGCCCTTACCAATTCCAACAAAGCCATGGGATAGTGTGAGTATGGGTTTTGTCTTGAGTCTCCCAAGAAGTAAACAAGGTTTTGATAGCATTTTTGTTATAGTTGATAGATTTAGTAAAATGGATCGCTTTGTTCCTTGTAAGAGCTCTAGAATGATGCTTCATATATTACTAATTAATTTTAAGGAAGTGATCAGGATTCATGGATTTCCAACATCCATTATTTCAGATAGAGATGTGAAACTTGAAGGACATTTTTAGAGAACCTTGTGGAAAAATTTGGTAACAAACCTATCTTTTAGTTCTACTTACCATCCACAAACAGATGGGAAGACTAAAGTGGTAAATAGATCTTTAGGCAACCTTCTAAGGTTTCCAACCAAACAACATGGACAAACTTGGGATGCTATCCTCCCTCAAGAAAAAATTTCCTCTAATGAATCAGCAAATAGGTCAACATGGAAGACACCATTCCAAGTAAACTATGGACTTCATCCTAGAGTAGATAGTGAGTTAAGAGATTTACCTAATGAATTTAAATTCAGTGCACAAGGTGAAGAACTATCCACATGAAACAAGAAAATTCATGATGAATTCAAGGACACTCTAAATCATAATACTACAAGATATAAGGAATAGGTAGATAAAAAGAAAATGCATGTTTCTTTCAAGAAGGAGATCAAGTGTGGGTATATCTTAACAAAGCAAGGCTACCTAGGGGACACTCCAAATTTCAGATGAGATAGATTGGACCTTGTCAGATATTGCATAAATTTGGGGAAAATTCATATGAAATATCATTACCCCCAACCATTTAAATTTATCCTATATTCAATGATTGTGATCTCACTCCTTTTAAAGATGATGCAGGATGTAATGATTTTGTGTAAGATACTTATGATGTACAAGCGTAATGGATTAAAGACTTGGCACCTAACCAATCATTATAGTTGGAGAATATTCTTGATTCCAACGTGGTCAAACAAACAATGAAGAAGACCTATAGAAATTGCTTGGTTAAATGGAAGGGTCTTCCTAATATTGATGCTACATGGATGAGTGAAGAATGTAATGCCAAACATGGCACTCATGTTCAACAATTACTCTCAAGTGGGACATGAGTTCTTAGAACAAGGAAGTATGGTGGAGGACCACCTATACCTCCTCTCTCCAAGGCATCCACTACAAAAAACTCTTTAGGAGATTCATTCAAGCACATTCATTCCTAAGATTCTTATATAACTTTTAGAAGTAGTTTTTCATTTGAAATAAGCCTACTTGTAAGGCCTAGTCACTATTTGTGTTCTATAAACCATTGGTTTCTTACTATGGTCATTGGGAACATCTTAGTCCTAGGATAGGGTATGTGTGTTCTTAGGCTTCTAAACATGTTTTAGGTCCCTAGGAAACTAGAGGAAGGTCCTAGTGTGGTTAAAGAGTGCATTGTGCATAAATTGCAAAAAAATGCACTTTACAACAAAAGTTGCTTAGCAACTTTTGTATAATAGCCTCCCAATAGTCACAATATTTGAAAACTGGTTGGATTAGTTAGGAAAGTTTTCATATAGCCCTTTCAGGTGGGTAGAAGACATAGAATATAATTTTGTAATTGAAATTAATTTAAACTCCCTATTTTCCTTGTAATTAGGATGGAAGACATGTGTTTACGAAATTGTATGGATTAGCAGAAGAAAATGAATGACTAGATCAATATCTAGGCCAATATAGGAAAATAGCATGGTTTTTTTGAAGTGTTGAAGTGGTCCGAGTCTAAAAATATTCAAACATTTCTCTCGAGTGCACCAAAACCCTCATCTCATTGGCAGCTTTTGGCAAAAATGCCCTAACTTGCTTTTCCAAGATGGTAATTTAATGCCACTTAGGAAAATGCAAGTTAGGTGGATTTAATATAGAATAACATAAGGATGGGAGATGGGGATTGAGTTTCCTATTTTTGCAACCCTGCCCTAGGCCAAACATCTCTATGTGTTTGGTTCTAGACAACAATGTTTGAAGTGTCAGAGGCACTTTGGGGATGGATAAATCATGTTTGATGGTGGAATGTGATATCTTATAGATCCCTCCAAGTATCTCAACTAGTGGCTAAGCCTAAACAATATACTAGTGTGGACTTCCTTCAAAAACCAAGCCAATTAGGCCTAATTAGGACTATTGCTGCATTTATGGTTCGGTAATCATCTTGCTGATCAGGAGTTTGAAACCTTAGAGTTTGAAACAAATTCCAAAAGGGTATCTAAATATCCATTTTTTTCCAAATTCTTTCAATAATTTTTAACCCAAGTCCCAATTTCCTCATTTGTAGGGCTATTAGGGCTACTAGGCCTAGAACCTAGAATTGTTGTTTGGGGCTATTGGGCATAAGATAGGCTATTGCAATCCATCACTTTGAGACTAGTATATGTTTGGGATTTTTCCATTCCCCTTTAACATTAAGGTTCCCATTTCAAGAAAATTCCAAGTATTTGATTGGGTTTTGCTAAGAGATCTAGTAGTACTCTTTGGAATACCTAGTTTGATGTTTTGTTTCTAGGATTATACAAAGGTGTAGAGCCCTCTCTCAAGCCTATTTTGGGGTATAGAAGGAGTCATAAAGCCACACCACATCAATTTTTCCTAATCAAGGGAGTACTATACATTAGTTTCCAATTAGTGTCTAATACTTAGTCATTTCCATGATAACATTGGACAATCATCACTCCAATCGAGCTATCCAGAGAAGGCCAACTAAGTCATAGGTTTTCATGCACCCAAATAGAAGCTGAGTCAAAATACATGTCAAGTAACATAGAGGAGATTGAGCATTTGGAAAGTCAGTTAATTCTAAGTGAGTCAGTATATGGCAAGAGTATAGAAGTTGAGTGAAAACATGAATGCTAGTTATGAACAAGCATCAGAACATTCACGTGTCAAGTAAAATAGTTTTTAAATATGAGTTTTTAATTGCAAAAACACTTACATAAATCATTTTAGCTAACTTATACATGATACTAAAATATTGTAGAGACAATTAAGGAGGAGATTATGCATTTTGTCAGATGGAATTAATCCCTAGAAAAGTAGATTAACCAATCATAAAATTAGACTGGAAAATGACAAAAGGGATGGATTATGTATCGTTGGTCCTAATCTAGAAATTTTTATGATTATCCATTTAAGAAGGTTTCCTACCCTAGGATCAAAGAGAAGAGATAAGAGAGAGAGTGGAAGCCAAGTGAAGGAGAGAACAAGCTAAACACAGAGCAAAGGAAGGCTAAGTTTGAAAGGAGATTAGACCTAGCAACTAGAGAAATGAAGGACACAATAGAGATATCAGATAAGGAGACTAGATTGAGATTTTGAAGAGAGGAGATCCGTAATAAGCTTTTAGAGAAATTTGAAGGATCATGTACTGAATGAGTTTTAACAGATTGAGTTAGGGAAAATATCTTAACAATGTGGTTCTAACATACCTTTTTAAAATCTCATTAGAGTCCTTACTTTATTGTAAGTATAAAATCCTTTAACAGGCTAAGATCTAATAGTCTTAAATGCTCCTAGTAGGATAGACCCCTTATTAGGTAGATCATCATATATGACCAAATTATAGCCCTAAGATGCAAAATTTATTGTTGCAGAAATAAAGATTTGTGGGTTTCATCCCCACCATAGTTTTACCTTCAACTTAAAATGTTCCTGGGTTACCAAAATCATTTTGTTTTGTTTTGATATTTTGCATGAATGTTATTCTTAAATAGATTTCATTTTAGAATTACAAGTTTATGGTTATATGGTATGAGATGGATTAGGTGTGAATACAATTATTTGTTTTATTAGTGAAAAGTTTTATAGATTATGATTCACCCCCCTTCCCTCTCACTAGCTTGTTTCCCATTAAGGTTTCCAAAAATATCTTCTTCTTTCATGCTTGTTTTCCCTTCATTCATCCTTATCTTCTCTATCAAGACATCTTGCAGCAATATGACCAACTTTATTACATGAAAAAATAGAGTATAGGAAGTTTACCTTTGTATTTTTATTTTCCTCTTGGAAGTCTTCTAGCCATCAATGCTTCAAGTTCATCAAGTTCATCATTAGAAACATCACTGTCACTTTTTTACATATTTTCCTTTGTTTTTCTTACTAAGAACCAATTGTGATTTAAAAACATATTAAATAGTGGTAGGGGTGAAATTATCAAAATTTGACATTTTAAAGCACTAGGCCTACCAATTAAACCTTCTAGAGTTATGTTATTACTAGGAGTACATCTCAATTCTTGTATTGCATAAACCCTAATAGTATAAATAGGAAGTAGAGTTCCTAATACCTTGCTGATCATAGTTTCATAATCAATCTTTCCATTCTCTCCTCTTATGTCATTAACAACCTCTTTGATTCTTCCACAATACTGGATAATATTCTCACCTTCCATCATTCTCATTTCATCAAAATTACATCTCAAGATTTCTAATTTTGCCCTCAAGAAATTTGTGTCTCCTCCATAGATGATCTATAGTGTATCCCACATTTCCTTTGCATTTTTGCATTGTTTTATGTCATCAAACTCAGTGTAGCTTAGGGCTAATGTAATCTCCAACATAGCTTGGTTGTGTTCTTGCTTCTCTTTGAGATGCCCAACTATTAGAGGAAGAACTGTTATCTCCACATATGCCTTATCTACAAAATGCATTGCACCATCTCCAGTTTGTGCTAGATGCAGCCTCATCAAAATTTTCCATCCAGGAAAGTTCTCTTTGTTCAACCTTGGCACCTCCTTTTTGTACATCTTGATCTTTAGCTTCAAGTACCTTCAAAATTTTCTCTATAAGCACTAAAGATTTGATGCTAATTATTAGAATTTTTAGAATAACCAGGGGAGCATAGGTGAATTAGTTATCCAAAGCCCAACTATTCCAAATGAACAATTAAACACTTCTACTACTCTAGATCTAAGCATCTATTATCTCAACCTCTATATCAGATTATCAATACCATCAACTAATGGTTTACTATCCTAATAATATCAAACTTTTAGAATATAAAACATTAACAACAAATCATCACAAATCAAATCAACACAAGTTAACACTAGGATTTAATGTGAAAATACAATTTGGGAAAAACCACCTGTAACATGTCACCAATTTTTTTCACTCTTCTGTAGTGAGCTCTATTAGGAGCCAACCCTGTTAAAGGTTACAAAGCACATTTTTAAATGTGACCTTGGTAAAGGATTTAATCAACCTATTAAAAGTGGCCTTATTAGAGGACTTTAGAACATTCCATTACAATGCCACCTTGATTAAAGGATTTTTATATGGTTGTTAGGTCAACCTTGTTTAAAGGATTCAATGCTAATATAATGGTTAGAAAGTAATAACAAGTTTTGATTTGATTAATACTACCCACTTTGCAAATAAAGATCTCAATTTAGTGTACATGCCAATCAAATTACTAGCCTCCATTGTCATCTTTGTCTTTGATCTATTTGGAAACCCTTCAAGCAATCACTCTTCACCACTTCACAACTCTTCTCAACCTCCTACAATTCACTAATAAATACAATAAAAAACTACACCAACCACATTAGGTTATCCCCTATACCTCTTTAAATAGGAAATTTTGATCTTTTTCCACTTAAACATGACTGTAGATCTTAGGGTTTGGTTAGATTTCTTGAATCCTTCCAACACTTTGTCTTCTCTTTTCTCTTCTAAAAAATTCTCCAAACTTCTCCTTTAATTCTTACATAGAAATGAAAAAACATGGTTTGTCTGATTTAAATGCTCTAAGTTATCACTCCTTATCTTCCACACACTTTACATATTCTAAGAAATCAACTATGTTGATTGAAAATCATGATTTCCTCATAAAATTTTGAATGTTGTCCCTCATCCAACATTGCATTTTGACACTTGGTCATCACTGGGATACTCAATCACTACTAAGCTTTATGTTTGGCTCATATACTAACACTCAGTCAATACCAATGCTTAGTTGACACTACTTCTATTGGACACATACTAATGCTCGGTCTCTCCCCTTTCTCTCTACACCTCCTCCCCCCCTCTCTCTCACACACACAATCTATCTATATATCCTTGTCCCTAGATCCCTCCCTCTCTATCTCTCTTTATATTTCACTTACTATTTATATCTTCATCTTCCCAGATCTCTAGCATCTTGATCTAACCCTTACCCATCTCTCGTTATCACTCTTTTATTCTCTCTATTAGAATACAGAATAACTAAGAGTGGGGGGGGGGGGGGGAGGGGGTGAATTAGTTATTTAAGGTTGAAATATACAAATAAAATTTTTCAATACTTAACAGATTCATATCCTTATATCCATATCATTTATGCATTCAATAGGTCATCCAATAACTTAAAATTTAGTAGATTACTATCCTAGGTCAAAATAACTTTGCAAAAATGTAAACATGAAACATCACAAATTTGATAACACATTGACAAAAGGATTTAACATGGAAACCCAATTTGGGAAAAACCACCAATAACATGCTACCAATTTTCACTCTTTTGAAGTGAGCCCTGTTAGGAGCCAAACCTACTAAAAGTTTATAATGGACACTATTAAATGTGACCTGGTTAAAAGATTTCAATCATTATGTTAGGAGTGAGCCTTGTTAGAGGACATTAGAAAATTCTATTAGAATGTCAGCCTATTAAAGGATTTACTCATGACTATTAGATCAACCTTAATCCAAAGGATTTATCCAAATTGATACAATTGTTAAAGACTAGTAGTAGGATTTGATCTAATAACAAAATAACTCACTTGTAGATAAAAAATCTCTGTTTAGTTCTTCATTATGCTTGGCATTGAATCTCCTTCATCTCTGATAGCTTGTTCACCCCTTCAAGCCTAAGATTCATCCCTTAAGTCCTCATATGAAGCAATACAATTAGACTCCTTCTCTATCTATCTTCACTCCTCTAACTCTTCCTTAGGCTTCAACAACCATTACTTCTGGCTTAGTATCCTCTTCAAATAGAGAATTTAGATCTTTTGTTACTTAATCACAATCATCCATTTTAGGGTTAGGTAGTCCATTCATTGACTCTAACCATCTTTCTATTTTATTCTCCCCCTAAAAAATTCTCTTACAATCTTCCTTAGATTTGTCTCAAAATGGTTTATCTTGAATTTTGTACCTCCATCTCATCAAGATTATCTTCTACACACTTCACACAATTTAAGAACTCAACTTTGTTGTCTCATATTCTTCAAATATTTGTATCAAACTCTTTATGTCATCACTTGATAATAACTAGCTTTTGATGCTCAGACAACACTAGGTTACTCAACATCCACTAAAATTTACTTGGCATATATTGTCTTTTTACTGATGCTCGATACATACTAAATTTTCTTGGCATACACTGTTTCTTCACTTTTCTTGGCACCTATCAATTTTTTGCTTAGCTTGAACTAACATCGCTCAACTCCTATTGTTTACTTGATCAAGCTTGGTAGACACATTTTTATTTCCTTCTTCTTCCTTACTTAGCTTGTGTATCCTTCCATTGTAGCCTTAAGTAGATAAGAAATACACTATATCTGTTAGAAATGCTTTAGAATAACTGAGAGGTGGGGGGGGTTGAATCAGTTATTCAAGGTCCATATGTCCAATTCAAACTTTTTTCACAAAGTATAGTGAGCCCATTTAACCATTCATTCATCCAAGCTTTAACTTTCATAATTAGCAAATTACTATAAATCAACATGCAAGCATAACACATAAAGAATCAACACATTATACACTTGATTTATATGGAAGCCCAATTTGGGAAAAACCACCAGTAACATGCTACTCAATTATCACTCTTCTGAAGTGATGTTGTAAGAAAAAGTGATTGAAATGATAAAATATAATAAAATGAAATAGCATGAAATAATAGATTTAATCCAAGAGAGCAAGAAGAGTTTTACCATACAAATGATACAAGATCAATAGAGCAATACCAAGCAACACAAGAGACAAGGATTTGATAAAGGGAAAGCAAAGAAAACCCCTTGTGAGTATTATGAATGAGGAAAAAGCCTAAGAATGAGAGAGAGAGAGAAGAAATGGAGAAAAATAGCTCATTTACAATAGCATCAAAAATTTGATGTGAATAATGGAGACTAGATGAAAATGAGAGAGAGAAGCACCTCTTTTAAAGAGATGAGAAAGGAGTTGCATGTCTTTGCATGTGTAACTCCCATTTCTATGAATGCCACATTCATAAAAGGTGTGTGCAAAGTGTCAAGTTCCTCTTAAGGAGGAATATCTATTTTCCTTATTAAAGAAAATACAAAAATGAGTTGTCCTCACAAGTGGACAATAGGACAAGAATGACATGTCCTTTACATGTGGACTAGAGAAAAAATAAATAATACATAAGGGATACCTTGGTTTATCCCAATAAATAAATAAATACAACCAAGGAAAGATTATTAATTTTAACATCCCCCTTTAATCTTTACTTGGGGAGATTACATCAAAGGGTATCAAACCCAAGTTCTTACGATGAAATTCAAATTTCTCTCTAGAAAGAGGTTTTGTCAAAATATTAGCAACTTGATCTTCACTCTTGCAATAGATGAGGGACACTTTCTTTTCTTCAATGTGTTCTCTAATGAAGTGGTGGTGGAGAGAAATATGCTTTGACTTTTCATGGTAGATAGGATTCTTCAACAATTCTTCTAAGCCATAGAGCTTCTTTAGATGCATAAGTACAACTTTTATATTCAGCTTCGGTAGAACATAGAGAAACAGAGGTGTCTTTCTTACTTTTCCAAGATATAGCACCTGAACCAACAAAGAAATAATAACCACAAGTAGATTTTCCATCATTGGGATCTCTACCTAAATTAGAATCAGTAAATCCTTGTAAAGTAAAAGTAGAATTGACATCATAAAATAAAGCTAGATTAATAGTTCCTTTGATATATCTTAATATTCTTTTAGCTACTTAAAAGTGTGTTTGTTGAGGTTTGGACATAAATTTTGAAACTAAACCAACACTATATGCAATATCGGGTCTAGTAAGGGAGAGATAATTTAAACTTCCTACAAGTTGTCTATAAGAGGTAGCATCAACAAAAGGAGTGTTTGTATCAACCATTAACTTAGTTCCTAATTCACATGGAATAGAAACATGGTTAGAATCATTCATTTGAAATCTATCCAAAAGATCTTGAGCATACTTTCTTTGAGAAAGAAAAATGACCTTAGGTGTTTGCCATATTTGCATTCCTAAAAAGTAATGTAAAATTCTTAAATCAGTCATTTGAAATTTTTGATTGAATTGAAACTTAATATCAGAAATCAAGGTGTTAAAACTTGAAGTAAGAATCAAATCATCAACATATATAATAATAATGATAATATCATTTTGAATATTTTTAATGTATAAGTTAGGATCATTTTTACTTCTATCAAAACCTTGAGAAATAAAAAAGGCATTAATTTTGGAATACCACTCTCTTGGAGGTTGCTTTAAACCACAAATAGATTTTTTTAGTTTACATACTAAATGCTCATTATCTTCTTTGATAAAACCTGGTGGTTGAGCCATATAAATTTCTTCATGTAAATCACCATTTAAAAAGGCACTTTTAATATCCATTTGATGAATAGGCCAATTCATTTTTGAAGCTAAAGAAAGCACAATTTTTATAGTAGGCATTTTAGCAACTAGTGCAAAAGTTTCATTGTAATCTAAACTTTCAATTTGGGAAAATCCCCTAGCTACTAGTCTAGCTTTAAACTTACTAATTTCATTATTTGCATTGAGTTTGGTTTTATATAACCACTTGCATGAAACTAAATTCTTACCATGAGGCAAAGAGACTAAATCCCAAGTTTCATTAGAGATTAAAGTATCATATTCCTCTTGCATAGCTTTTTGCCAATGAGGTTGAATCTTAGCTTGTTCAAAGGTTTGAGGATCATTAGAGTTCATGAGAGAATTCATCAAACTATAATTACAATAATTAATTCTCCTAAGTTTAAGTCCACCAAATCTAGTAAGATAATCATCTCTTTCATTAAGTAAACCTTGAACCCATTTAGGTCTTCTCTTATTAGTAATATATTCATCACTAGAAGAAGAGTCATAATCTATAAATGCATCATTAGTATCAACATCATTACTATAATTAGAAAAAATAGGAGGAATAAAAGAAGATACTTGAGGAGTAGGGTTTAGAGAAGGAGGTTGGTCCTCCACTACTACAATATTACTTCCACTAAATTCATCATCTTGAACCTTGGAACAATCATGTACTTCATTTTTTGCAATACAAATATCTCTTGCAGTTTGAACTTTTTTAGTAAGAGGATTATAGACTCTATAACCTTTAGTATTTTCATCATACCCAACAAATATAAATGGAGAAGATTTAGCATCTAATTTATGCCTTTTTTGTTTGGGTGTATGAACATAAGCAACAGATCCAAATATCTTTAAGTGTTGTAAATTGAGCTTTCTACCTGACCAAGCTTCTTCAGAAGTTATATCCCTCAAAGCCTTAGTAGGAGTTCTATTAAGAATATAAGTGGCACAAGACATAGCTTCAGCCCAAAACTTATAATTCATATTTTTTACATGTAACATGCATCTAGCCATTTCCACAATAGTTCTATTATTTCTTTTCGCTACACCATTTTTTTGTGGTGTATAAGGAATGGTAAGTTGATGTTTAATACCAAATGATCTTAAGTAAGAATGAAAGACATTATTAACATATTCAGTACCATTATTAGTTCGAAGAATCTTTATCTTAGAATTAGATTGCCTTTCTACTAACATATGAAATTCGAAAAATGTATCAAGTGCTTGATCTTTATTATGTAAGAAATATATCCAAATTCTTTTAGTAAAATCATCAATGAGAGTAAGAGCATACCTTGATCCTTGAATGGAGATATTTTCCATAGGTCCTAAAAGATCACTATGAATCAATTGTAACTTATGAGATGCCCTCCATGATGAACCATGGGGAAAGGGCTCCCGATACATTTTGCCACTCATGCACCCAGTGCATGTAATCTTAGATGGAACAATATGAGGTAATCCTTCAACCATATGAGATTTTAGCATCAACGATATATAATCAAAATTCAAATGACCAAGCCTTTCATGCCACACATTAAAATCAATATTTGCTTGCAAAGAGTACCTTGAAGAGGTAAACTCATAAAACTTGAATAAGTTATCATGACCTAACTTAGCATTAGCAACAACAGCATTAGTGCTAGAATCAATAATAGAACACGTCTTTATGAAATTCAATTTTATAATCTTGAAATAATTTAGCAACTGAAAGGAGATTGGCTTTCAAGTCAGGAACATAAAGAACATCATGTAACTTTCCATTTGGAACATTAACATCACCAAATCCTTCAACTTTGAAACTATGATTATCAGCTAATTGAATTGAAGTATTCGAAGGATCGGGTTGCAAAGAATCAAAAATTTCTTTATGAGATGTAACATGTTGAGAAGCACCACTATCAACTATCCATTCTAATTGTTTAGAGGCATTGTAACTAATAGTAAAAGCATGACAAGATTGATTACCGTGAGATTTTTTATTATTGTTATTGATAGGTTGCTTATCATTTTGCTTTTTAAAACAATTGTTAGTCAAATGACCATCTTTTCCACAATAAGTACAATAAGGTTTCTTATTAGGACTATTATATTGGTTAGGATGGTTATTATTACGATTTGTATTTTGATTATTATTGTTGTTAAAAGAAGGTCTAGAATTAAATAGGTTGTTATTATTGTGATGATTATTAAAGTTATGATTGTTATGATTATTATTGAAATTGTGAGTATTAAAATTTTGATTTTGATTATTATTTGGAGCATGATAAGATGATCTAAGATTTTGATTTTGATTTTTAGACACAAATGCATGTTCATTAGATCTAAGAGTACCAAATTGTAATAACTTAGCTTCTTCTTGAGGCAACAAATTTTGAAAAATACTATAAGTTGAGTAGACAAAGTAGGAATAGCAAGTTGAGAATGAACATTAGTAATAAATTGTTAAAATTTTTTAAGAAGACATTTCTTTAAAATAATGGTAATTAATCTAATATCAGTGAGAGTAACACCTAATCCAATTAGTTGACTTTTAATATAATCAAATTTAAGTAAAAATTCATCCATGGATTTGAAATCAATATACCTTAAGTCTTCCAAATTGTCTTGCAATTGAATCTTGCGTGATTCAGATATCCTGTCATACATTTGCTTTAAAATATCCCAAGCTTCATGGGCATTAGTGCAATGAGAAATTAGAACATATAAATCTGGGTTAAGAGATATACCAATGAGGCCAAGGGCTTCCTCATTTTTACTATTCTATATATTTTTTTTAATCTTGTGTAGTTGAGGTACCAGGAACTACAGAAGGGTCAGTAGCAACATCTAAAATATGCTTAAAACAAAAGATGAGTTTTTCAAGCATGATAGTTTGAGTTATTTAACTTGATTTCTAGAATTAAAGTCGACATGATTTAAAAATTATATTTAAAATTTAAAATAATAGATTTGAAATAAAAAAGTGAGACTTATTATTCACAAGAATGTTAAATAATTATTAAGAGATTTAGAGAGTCAAAATTAAAAACTAAAATGTTCCCTGCAAAACCACTGGTCAGATTGAAGAAACAGGAAAAATAAAAATTTGAAAAACTAAAAAAATGTGTTACACACAAAGAGCGATAATTTTTTCAATTTAACTCTATTTTCAATAAAATTTAAAGGATTTTTTCATTTTTATGTCTTCTAAATGCTGTTCAAATTTCAACCAAACCCAGATTACGGATTGAGAGATATCATAAAAATACGAACTGCTGTCTTAAAACTTGAAAAACAACTAATACTAAACATATAGTACAATAACTTTTGCAATACTATTCTGATACAAATGAAATTTAATTTTTTTTTTCGTTTTTATGTCTTCTAAATGCTGTTAAAATTTCAACCAAACCCAGATCATAGATTATGAGATATAAGAAAAATACAAACTGCTGTACTTTCCTTTCTAAAATAAAAAATAGAAAAAAAACTTGAATTTCAAAAAACTTAAAAAAGCTGCAACAGAAATAGGGTTAGATACAATAAAAAAAATTAAAAATAAAGAATCCTTTGGCGGCAAGCCTTCCAAAGGAGGTTAGAAAAAATAAAAAATGAAGAACTCTTTGGCAGCAAGCCTTCCAAAGAGGGTTAGAATGAATAAGAAAGAAGAAAATCTGCATAAGAATAAGATAAGACTTTCAATATTTCAAACTTCAAGATCTTCACAATATCAAGCTCTTCTAATGAACCCTTCACACAAGCTCAAAACAAGGATTAGTAGCTCTGATACCATGTAAGAAAAAGTGATTGAAATGATAAAATATAATAAAATGAAATAGCATGAAATAATAGATTTAATCCAAGAGAGCAAGAAGAGTTTTACCATACAAATGATACAAGATCAATGGAGCAATACCAAAGAGGAAGCAACACAAGAGACAAGGATTTGATAAGGAGAAAGCAAAGAAAACCCCTTGTGAGTATTATGAATGAGGAAAAAGCCTAAGAATGAGAGAGAGAGAGAAGAAATGAAGCAAAATAGCTCATTTACAATAGCATAAAAAATTTGATGTGAATAATGGAGACTAGATAAAAATGAGAGAGAGATGAAAATGAGAGAGAGAAGCACCTCTTTTAAAAAGATGAGAAAGGAGTTGCATGTCTTTGCATGTGTAACTCTCATTTCTATGAATGCCAAATTCATAAAAGGTGTGTGCAAAGTGTCAAGTTCCTCTTAAGGAGGAATATCTATTTTCCTTATTAAAAGAAATACAAAAATGAGTTGTCCTCACAAGTGGACAATAGGACAAGAATGACATGTACTTTACATGTGGACTAGAGGAAAAATAAATAATAGATAAGGGATACCTTGGTTTATCCCAATAAATAAATAAATACAACCAAGGAAAGATTATTAATTCTAACAGATGCCTTGTGAAAGACCTACCCTATTAAAGGCTTACAACACACTGTTAAATGTGACCTTGTTAGAAGATTTATCCACCTTGTTAGAAGTGGGCCTGGTTAGAGGACTTTAGAACATTCACTTGGAATGCCACCCTCTTAAAGGATTTACAAATGGCTATTAAACCAACTTAAGTCCGTAGGATTTTCATGTCTAATACAATTGCTAGAGGGTATTAGAAAATCTTTGACTTGATTTCAACATACAACTTAACTTGCAGATTTCAAATCACTCTTCAGCTCTTCACATTGCTTGGCCTTCAGTCTTTGCAATTCTATCATCTTGCCCTCCTTTCAAGCTTTGTCTACTTGAGTCTTCAAGCTCAATGTACCAGTGCAATCATTTCTCTCTAACCACTTGTTGAAGTAGACCCTCTGTGCTCTTCTTTCTCTTAGATGCCTTCTCCTTGACACCTTTCTAACTTCTTCACAATTTGGCTCATCAACAATAGTAGTAGCAGTAGCTTCTTGATCTATGACTCCTTAAATAGAAGTCTTGGAGTTCCTTTCTTGCTCGATTCTTCCTTCTTTTAATTTTAATTCTTATGGATTAGGTAGGATTCATTGAATCTAACCTATATTATGTTTCCTCTAGAAACTTCTTGAATAATCCTTTTGAATTCACTCAAAAATGGTTTACATAAAATTCTGTGCCATCAGCTCATCATCCTTACCCTTCAACTGGTTCACAAAATTCAAGATAGCAACTATGTCGGCTCAGATTTGTTGAATCTTTAACATTTCCAATAATGCAACAACTTGACACTATTGAAATACTCGTGCTTAGCATCAACTAAGTTTTTACTGATGCTTAGCACTTGAAGTTCACTCAACATGTACTAATATTTTCTGATGCTCAACACCTGTAGTTCATTCAGCACCTATTACTTTGCTTAGCACCCGAAGATTACTCGACACACACTAAATTTTTTGTTTGCTCGGCTCCAATTGAAAATTTTCTTAGCTTCAACTAGCTTGGTCGACACACACTAATGAACTTAGTTTAAGCTTTGTAGTCAACTTTATTACAACTTATTCCTCTAGTGTTTCTAAGTGTAACCAACTTCTATATCTTTGAGTATGTTATCAATACGTCATTTGACCATTATCTTAACTAATCCTTGCACTTCATTACAATATCATAACTCAACCTTTCCCTTAGGTACTCTAGTTACATCTTGTTGATTAAATACTCTTCATCAATCAACTAAGTGATAGTACTTGGATCTTATGAGAAAATGTCATTCCTACACATAGCAAGTTTGATATCAATGACAAGACAATGATTGAAAACATTCTTTTAACAACAATCTCCCTCTTTAATCAATCTTCTTCATCAATGATCTTTTCAATTAGATTTCCAACAATATCATCAATGACTCATTTGGTCTTAGTGATCCTTTTATACACCATATAACTCAACCTTTCTCTAGGCACTCTTGTTATTCTATCTTCTATATCCTCTTCATCAATCAATCAAATGATAACATTCAGACCAAAGTAAGCAATTTCCTTGCCAACAAGTAGCAGGTTTGACATCAGTGACAAAATAATGATAATCTCACATTCTTATACTTCCAACAATATTCTTTTCTGAACACTCTCTATTGGAGTTGATGAAATCCAACTCCGAAGATGCCCAGGATCACTTGCATGCAAATAACCTATCAAAGGGAAGCCAAGGAAGGAAGAGCGTGGAGCTAGGGAAAAATCTTAAATGAACATGAGAGAGAACAAGATATGCAAACACAAGAAATTATGTATTTACAATATGCAAAATGTCTTATGAAATACAATGAGGGAGCCCAATATAAAGGACTCAAGGAATCTCCTAGAACAAGCTAGAAGATGCTAGGAGATAAGTGTGAAAACTAAGCATACATCCACATAAGGTGGAAAGTCCTCGAACAAGGTGAGAGGATAAGTATGACTTAGGAGAGAACAAACTCCTGTATTGTCAACAACTTATAACTAACTCCTAGACTACAACTAATAAATGCATTTACCAAAGTAAGCTTAAGTAAATAGAATAAATAATTAATTATTAATTATTTACTCTAACACACCTCCTTAAGTGCAACTTAGGGAAATGCGTTAAGCTCACAAAACAAAAATGAATGCAGAATGGGTCCCAGCAATGAGGCCATGTTAGGTAGCCATGTACAATGCAAAGAGATGCAACCTCTAAAAATAGGGAAAGAGAGAAAACCACGTGGGAAAAAACCTCCCTCAAAAAGAGGTAAAAACCTAGTGAAGAACTGAAGAAGCCTCCAACTAGGGGAATGTCCCCTAAAATAGGAACAAAAAGTGATCATTAAGAGCATCATTGAAGCATGAAGAAGCCACAAAATCTGCCATCAAAAAGAAATTGCTGATCTGAAGAACCTCCATGGAAGAAGAAGGCACGAACCGAGCATGTCTATATGGTAGATGATCCATCTCATCGAAATGCATAGGTAGCCAGCCACTACAATCACCTCATATATAGGATCAACCACTGAATACATAGTTCAAACTATCAAACCATTGAACCAAGGATGCATTAGAACAATAGCATAACCCCCCCTTAATGCAAATGGGGTGAGATGACAAGCAACTAAGAAGGTGGGCCAAAAATCTCCTGCAGATGAACCAAGAATGATGAGAGAGGAAGAGGTACAAACACCTATAAAGACACAGTCACAATGATGTTGCATGGGGCTAATTTCATGGAAGGGACACTCACTTGACAAAGGAAGATGGCATAAACATGGCAACTACTATCCCCCCATGGTGCTTTATGAAAATAATGCATGTACAACTGACTCAAAAACAATGTTCATTAACTTGAAATGCAAAAGTGACACTTTATCATAGTGCGTATACAAAAGTGCTTACAAATGATGTCTACAATGATCAAAATAGGAAAAAAACTGACACAAAAGATAGGACAGCCAAAAATGAAAGAAACCATGCTAGGAAAATGATCCTTGGACCTAAAACACCCAAGATATCCACCATAGAGAAAAAATGCCAAAAACATGATAGAAAGAGCATGGGTCAAAATCTAAGAAAAAAAACCACATTTCTAAAAAAATGACAAAATCAACTTTCCAAAAATATAATGTTTTCAAAAAATTGACATGGGACGTAAAAGATATTCATGCTGAAGAAAAAAATAGAACTTCAGACTTCAACTAAAAAAATAAGCAAAAAAACTGCATCAAAGCTAGAGAATACCTACACCAATGTCTTTATTTGGAACTAGCTTTCTGACACTTCTTTTGGATCGATAAAATACCTCCGTATGCTCAAGTTATGGCCAAAAAACTAAGAGTAGGTCCAAAATGACCTGGAGAGGTGCAAGGGGATGATGCAGGTGAAGCCATGCTGATGTCATCAAATCACAGGCTTAAATTTGATGGCTTGAAGGATGTCGCAACAAAAGAGGCCATGTGGCATGCCATGTGGCAAGTCCACATGGTAGCCTCCTGGCAATGATGATGTGGCAGGTGATGTGGTAGGTCCATGTGGTAGTGTGCCACGTGGCAACCAGGCCACATGTCACCCCCACGGGCTACCAACTATGCTCCAAATGCTGATGAATCAAATCTATCACTGACTGGATAGTGCGAGCTCTGACTGTCTCATGTTGGAGTTGATGAAATTCAACTCCAAAGATGCCCAAGATCACCTGCATATAAGTAACTTGTTAAAGGGAAGCCAAGGAAGGAAGAGCGTGGAGCTAGGGAAAAACTCTAAATGGACATGAGAGAGAACAAGATATGCAAACACAATAAATTATGTATTTACAATATGTAAAATGTCTTATGAAATGCAAAGAGGGAGCCCAATATAAAGGACTCAAGGAATCTCCTAGAACAAGCTAGAAGACGCTAGGAGATAAGTGTGACAACTAAGCATACATCCACATGAGGTGGAAAGTCCTTGAACAAGGTGAGAGGATAAGTATGACTTAGGAGAGAACAAACTCCCATATTGTCAACAACTTATAACTAACTCCTAGACTACAACTAATAAATGCATTTACTTAAGTAAGCTTAAGTAAATAGAATAAATAATAAATAATTAATTATTTACTCTAACACTCTCCATATCCCTCTCTTTAATATCTATTCATGTTCTTATCTACAAAAATATTACCACCCTCCCTCAAATTTTATTTCTTCGACCTTGATCTCTATCCAAATGGGCCTAGCTTAAAGGGTGGCTTTCAAACCTAGAGAGTATTTAGTCCTATTTCTTTGACTTTTTGCAAGAATACGCCAAAATAGTAAAACTATTAAACTCTCCTTTTAACTAAAATGTGAATGGAAAGTCATATGCTTTCTTGAAAATTAAACTTCACCATACACATGAAAATTATATGTATATGAATATTCCTAAACTGAATTAGTTTAGTTGATGATATGTATGACTACTATATCTAAATTACTTAATGATTGATGACTTCACTATCAATCTCATGTGACATGTGAACAAGTTGCGAGGAGGACGATTATTGGATCATTTCTTTCTAATAATTTTAGCTATAGTCGTAGCACTTTCAAACAAAAAATCTAGATGTTGTGTAGCAAAAAAAAATCCAAAATTTATGGTAATTTCAATTTGTTTATTCTCATGCTCGAAGGAGATGAGTCTTGAAAAAATGTTGTTTTGGATGATGGCAGATAGTTTCATATTGAAAATCCCTAAGGGGTAATTTGTGTGTGTGTGTGAGGAAATTGTAATAATTATATTTCAAGATTAAAAACTTTAATGAGGTGAATATATTTTATGATATTTAAAGTTAGAATATATATTTTAATAGAAATATTTGGATAAAAAATATTAATCATTTTGAACCATATCCAATGAAATTTTTGACCATATTTTTTCTTGAAGAGATGTAATCTTTGATTTCATTCATTATTCTAAAGAATAAATTTAGACTTGTTTTAGTTTTTATTGAAATTTAAAATTTAATTTTCTCTTAGTATTTTTGTCTGTCTTCAACTTGTTACATTCTATATAATTTGTCTATAAGTTGGCACTTGTTGTTAACTATAATCTTGAATTTCCCCCTTGGCATATTTCTCTATTACATTGCTCTTAATTATCTTGAGCATATTTATAAAAGTATGTGCATCATCATGTAAGTTAGTTCTATAAAATCAAATCAAACAAAAGGAAAATGAATTTCAAGATTTGAAGAAAATGAAACTAAAGATTTAGCTTTTATTGATCTTCATAGTTTTAAATAATTCTATTACTTTTTGTGGAGAAAGAAAGGGACATGTTAGATGTTGAAAAAAAACTAGAATCATTTGATTGTGTTGCTAATTTTAACTATATGGTTAATGTGATGTTCTTTGTGTCTAAAAATAAATGAGCAAGATAACCTTTAATATATTTATCACTTATACTAGCACATTTGAGAGGTGAAATGGATATGTTGATGATATATATATATATATATATATATATGATATTATCATGTTGATATGAGAAGATTTATCATATTCTTTTCTTTACATAGAAAAATATCTAATGGAATAGCTATATCTTTATTGCTCAAATATTGTTTGACATCATCTAGTTATCTACAATTATGAGACATGTCAATATTACAGTTTTAAGAGAAAGTGGTGTTGAAAATAATTGATCAATTGTATATTGTCTTTGATGTTACGATAAATGTCACTCAGATAATGAAGATAATTTCCTATGTCTACTGAGCATTCCAAAGTTTACCAAGTTCAAAAGATAATGTCTACCAAGTTCACTTGGGCACAAAAGAGAATTTTGTATAAGTTCAATGTTAACCAAGCTCACTCAATTAACAAAGGAAAGTTGGCATGGAACCAATGTTAACCAAGATCACTCAGTTACCTAAGGAAGTTTATGAAGTTGCAGTGTTAACCGAGCTCACTTGGTAAACATAGGAAAATCATTTCAAAGTTGTTGTCTATCAAGTTGGGTCAACTAACAAAGGATTTTCTTGTTTTGACATATTGAGTTTAATGAATTTGTTTGTTGGTTCTAGCTGACTAAGGAGATGAATATTTTTTAATTTTAAAGTTGTATTCAAGTTGACTTGAAAATGTATATGATATAAGTATAAGGTCAAGTTGAGGATTGAATGTGTGAGAATTTTTGGAAGAGAAGAAGATGTTTAAGGGAAGTAGATTGGAAGGATAAGTAGAATATCCTTGATGAGCTACAAAAATGTATCTGATCAAGAAGGATCGAGTATTCAAGCTAGAAAAGAGATCTCAAATTAGAAATTTGGTTGTATCAGCAATTAGGTCAAATAATTTTTAATCTCTAGCCATTTTAGTAGTGAATCAAATCTCTTAATAGAGTTAGCCTAACAACTATTGTGTAAATCCTCTAACAAGGTGGCATTTCTAGATTGAAGTGTCTAAACACCTCTAACAAGGCCACTCCTAATAGGGTGATTAAATCCTCTAATATGGTCACACTTAATAGTATGTTTTGTAACTTTTAAAAGGGTTGGCTCCTAATAGGGCTCACTTCAAAAGAGTGAAAAATAGTAACCAGTTGCAATTGGAAGTTTTTCCTGAATTGGGTTCTACATTAAATCTTGGTGTCTCTTGTGTTCATGCTATTTTTTTATGTGCATATAGCTAAGTTAATTAAGGTTAATGATACTTAATATCTTAAGATCTACATGTTTATTATTTACCAAGTTATAGTTGATATTACAGTACTTGCCGGGTGACAGTAATTGTTAGTGTTAATTGAGTGCCTATGTGTTAATCAAGTATCATCAATAATTCAATTTTAGAAAAGTTTATGTTTTGATTTATATTGACATCTAAGGGATCTAGGATTTATTTTTGTGGTAATTGGTTCACCCCTCCCCTCTCAATTACTCATCTTATATTTCCAATAGGTAGTATGCCAAAAGAACAAGTTGTCACATAGCTAAGAGCATGCCCATTTTTTTGGCATCACAAAATGGGTGTGGTTCATAATGAGGTAGGCATTTCAAACATATATATCATCCATATCCATTTAGAATTAAAAAAATAATAATTATCACAATTTAAATGAAAACTAATTTATAGTATTAATTCTTTTGGAAATTGTGATATCAAATAAGGGATATTGTTTATTTCTAATAATAATAACAAGAAAAAAATACAACTTCAGATGTAAAATTTACATAATTCATTGAAAGAAGAATAAAAGATATATTGAAAAAATCCTCTAATGTGTCAATTTAATTAGATGTTCAATTATATGAAGCAAACTATTATTAAAAACTTTTAAAACAAGTATATTAATATAGCGTAAGTGCACAAAGATCAAGACAAAAAGATTCCATTCAATTTTTTTGTTCCCAAAAAAGTATATGGTGCATTCCATAAGGTTCAAACGTGACAAACCTTAGGCTTGGGCATACCAAAGACTATTTGGTATGTCCTATATTTGGTGACTGACAAATTTCATAGTAAAAAATATATTCTCTGTTTCTCTCTCTACGCCTCACCCCCACCCTCATTTTGATCAATTTTGTCAAAATAAAGGTGATTTTTAGGGATCTATAGCATCTTAAAAAATCAAAACAAAAAATTTGTGCATTGTGACCTTTGCAAGGGGTGTTGCCCCTTCACCCTGTCTTGGCAACACTAACCACAAACCTCATTGAATAATTTGAGAGGTGGACTATGCCAATGAAAGTAGAGAAAAAAGCAATCTTTGAGACTAATTAGGTTCCATATAACAACATATTTGATCTATCAGGTATCTCCTTTTTATTCTTCTCTCCCCTTTTTGTACCCCCTTTCCCTCATTGAACACCCATTTCACTTATCTCCAGCTAAAGCTAGCATATTTCTTTCTTTTCCTCTATTTTTTCCTCACAAAGTGTCCCACTCCTTCCATGTCACCTCCCCTCCATTTCATCGTACTCCTTTATTTCTCTCATTATTTTATCTCTCATAGTTTTCCCTTCCTTGCATCAATATCCCCCCCCCCTCTCTCTCTCTCTCTCTCTTTCACTCATTATTTATGTAGAGTTTAAAGGTACAATTAGTATAGAGAGAATGAATAAATTAGTAGGGATATGAATCAGAGAGGGTAGAATAGAGGGACCAATGTAAAGAGAGGAGGGAGGGAATAAGAGAGAAATGATTTAGAGTTTATGGTTTTAGGGGTTGAGGTTTTGGGGTTAAGGATTAGAATTATTGAGAGATAGTTGGGGAAATGAGGGAGAGGGTGAGAGAGATGGAGAAGAGGAACATAAGAGAAAGATGAAAAGAGAGTGATAGAAAGTGAAGAAAGAAGGGGACATGGATAAAGGTAGAAATTACTAAAGGTTTAAGGCTTATTGTTTACGATTTAGAAAAAGAGAGAGAGAGAGAGAGAGAGAGGAGAGAGAGGAGAGAGGAGAGAGAGAGAGAGGAGAGAGAGAGAGAGAGAGAGAGAGAGGAGAGAGAGAGAGAGGAGAGAGAGAGAGAGAGAGAGAGAGAGAGAGAGAGAGAGAGTTAACACCTACTATGTACCATATGAATTGTTTAATATATCTTAAGGACCCCTTAAGACTATCAATACATCCTATGACCCTTTAAGATCCCCTATTACCCCCTTACAAACCCTTACATTACATCAATCTTTCTCATTAGAATTAATGTATCTTAGGATTCCTATAATACATTAATGTATGTTTAGGGGTAAAAGTGGTCCTAAGAGGTTCTGGGCTACCTTAAATATATATTGGGACCCTTAATGATTTATTATGACCCCTTACAACCCCCATTAGTGATTATTGTAGCCTAGAAGTTCCTAGGATAGATTAATGCATGGAAAGGGCTTGTAAGGGGAATAAGGGGTCTTGAGGGGTTCTAGGATGTAAATTAATGTATACTAGGATTCTATAAGCAAGCCTTATGACCCCTTACAACCCCCATGAACCATTAATGTATCCTATGAGTCTTAGGATACATTAATGAATGATAAGGATTCTTAAGGGGTCAATGTATCATGAAAACCCCTTACAATCACTTATGACCTTCCAACAGACAAAAATGTATATTAGGATTCCTAGGGCACATTAATGTTTAATCATCATAAGAAGTTATAAGTGGATCTAAAGGGTCTTAGGATATATTAATGTATCCTAAGACTCCTTAGTATCCCTTATGACCCTTGTATGCTAAGAGACTCCTAGGATAAATTAATGTATGATGACAATTCCAAGGATGTTCTAAGGGATTTTAGGATACATTAATGTATCCTAAGACCCCTCAAGACCCCTAATAACCCCTTATAGCTCTCAGGATAGTATATTTATTAAACTCTCCTTTTAACTTAAAGGTGAATAGCAAGTTATATGTTTTCTGAAAATTAAACCTCACCATACACATGAAAAATATATATCAATAAATATTCCTCAATGTAATAAATTTAGTTGATGATATGTATAACTACTATATTCAAATTACTTAATGATTGATGACTTCATAGTCAATCTCATGTGACATGCAAACAGGTTGTGGGGAGGATGATTATTGGACCCTTTCTTTCTAATAATTCTAGCTATAGTTCTAGCACTTTCAAACCAAAAAAAATCTAGATGTGACATAATAAAAAAAAACTCCAAAATTGGTGTAATTACAAATTGTTTATTCTAGCACTTGATGGAGATGATTCCTAAAAAGACATGGTTCTAGATCATGTCAAACAACATGGAGTCCAC